>CP139761.1:16600000-16987500 GCA_034370585.1 Fragaria x ananassa | reverse complement strand
AATGAAAGCTCTAGTGCCTATTACAAACGAGAAGCACCTTGCCTTAAAAGGGAGAAATACATTTTGCTAGCTACCCAGCCGAGAACAAAACTGTTATGTGGATCCTAATCATCATCTGGATCTAAATCATCTTTTTGATAGACGTATTTACTACCGTTTCAATGATCTCTTCATTAGTAGATGATTTCAATATAGTATCATTTTCACTAAACTGATTCAAAAGAAGAAGAGGGTGTAAGAGATATTTTTTTTTTTTTGAATAAATGCAAATCTGAAGTTTCTAGATTACCAAATATGAAATATGAGATTTGCAGAAGCCTAATCTCTCTACTCATCCTCTTGGCTCTCTTATTAAGGGATGTTTGAATTTCATGAAGGCGATGGGAGTTAACCATATCTCTTATATATTTAAAGAAGCCAATATGATGCTCTTACTAAGCACAATGTGGATCATGACATGGATATTATTATCTTTGACAAGCCTCTTCATCATGTTGCTAATGCCTTTATTGATGATTTTGTTTTTGTAACTCGAGCTAAGAGAGTGTCATGCTCTAACTTTTAACTGTTTTATTCTCTTTTTGTGAAGGCTTTTAAGTCCTCATGTAAACAAAAAAAAGAAAATTGAGATTTGCATGATCTGAATTACCAAATGAACCCTGCTTCTACTATATAAGTCTCGAATGGACCCCCACAAATCCATAATTACAGAAGAAACTCGCACACTCTCAGACTCAGAGAGCGAAAGCAAAAGAGAAGATGGCATCGCCTACAGCAAGGATCACGTTCCGGGTAGTAATGGTAGCTCTGGCTGTTCTTGTCCTCTTCTACATGGGTCGTCCTCTCTACTGGAAAATCTCTGCCACCATCCACGAGATCCGTGAGAACAGACAGACCGTCAAGCAAGGTTAGTTTCCTACATTCTTTCATTCATTCTTTCACTATGAAAGTTTATGTTTCTGGGTTTATAATTGTGTTGTGGAAATGGGTTCAGGTCTGTCTCAGATTGTGTTGGAAGCCCAGAGAACTGTGGGGTGGTACCACGACGAGTCGGATTCGGGTGTAAGAGAAGATTGGGTCAGGAAGAAGGTGGCCACGACCCGGAGGTTGCTGTTCAGTCAGCCCTTTACTCCAATCATTGCTTGAGGTTTGATCATGTCAGTTGTGACACTGTGGGGTTCAGAACTTTAGATCTGATGGTTAATTCACTATATATTATGAGAAATGAAATGCATGGTTCCTGAAGCTAGTAATTGTTAGAAAGACTTGAAGAATTGCATTGCCGAGTAACTGTATTGTTGTTGATATATATATATATATATATATATATACAGCCCCCTTCCATTGAGGGATCCCTATTTTTGACCACTTTCTAGGGATAGAGCATTACACCACTTCGCAATTGAATTTTTACTCATATAGACCTAAAATATGAACGGTGGAGATGTAAAATTATAATCGGGAAGTTGGTGTAATGTCATATCCCTATAAATGGCTTAAAATAGGGATCCCTCATTGGAAGGGCCCTATATATATATATATATATATATATATATATATCTAGAAATACAATGGCTGTTTTGCTTATGAGTCAGTCTTGAACTTTTGATCATAGTTGTTTGCATTGCCGCATTGAATTAGTGATTGCCTTTCATTTTCAGTAGGCTTTGTGTGATAGTCTGGAGTTGTATGCACAAACCTGATAAGTGGTTAGTGTGACTCATTACTGGTTGGGTCAATTTGTGTTAATGTTTTGGATAGCCAACGGCAATTCCCGTTCTGTCTTACTAGGATCACCAACCATTCGATTCTATTAGGGTCATACGTTATTGAAAAGTGTAGAGTAAAGCAATTCCCAGCCACTCTTACCCATATAGGATCACCAACCATCAGTATAGTTTAGGGATATGCTTAACTGGAAAGTGAAGAATACTCAAACTCATCAGTTGGATTTCTATCTAACAGTTAATAAGCTTGAATGGCATGATCACTGATGAGTGGGAGATCCGCCATCTTGGAAGTCAATGGCATACTGTAACTTTCAATAAGGTTTGTAAAACTATTCGATTTCCTAGTTTGTTTAGGGGTGTAATGTCGTACATTCCAATTCTAGTGAGGCAATAATGTGATTAGAGTTGTACCGATGTTCATGACAGAAGTTGTGGTCGTTAGAGTTGTATATATGAAAATTGAAATGCTTCTTTCCTGAAACTGTTACTTGTCAGAAAGACTTGAACAACTGCAGTGCTGGATAATGTAGTAGGTGTAATGTTTTGTATAGAAATGCAATGCGTATAGTGTTATGGCTGTATGAGGGTAAGTTTTTATTATAGTTGTTCCTTGTTTGAATTAACGCATTGGATTAGTGATTGCCTTTGATTTTCAGTAGGCTTTGTCTGAAGTTATGTGCATTTATCTGGAAAGTGGTTAGTGTTATTACTGGTTTGATCAACTTGGTTTTGGAATAGAGTAGATGGTAGCCAAAAGCAATTCCCATTCTCCCTTATGGACCAGGATCACCAACGATTGGATAATTATACTCATGAGTTGGATTTTATCCAACATGTAATTGTTGAGATATCGACCAATTATGTATGTCAAGGAACCCCAAAAGAACACAACAAACCAAGAGAAACAACCACAGAGATAAGACACAAAGAACATAGATTTAAGGTGGTTCAGCAAAATTTTTGCCTACGTCCACCGGCAGAAAACACTCTCCACTATATTAATAATGGGTACACCAGAAAGTATAAGAAAACAAGGACTCTCTCTTCTCTTCCTATCTCTCCTCTCTGCCCTCTCTCACCCTCTAACCGAGAATGAAACACACTTTGCTTTTTGTCTCTGCGATACTAAACCCTAGAGCTGAACCCCTCCTTATATAGCCTTAAGGATCTTCAGATCTCTTCACCAAATAGGAAATCCTATTCCTATTAGTGGTAGGCAATAATGTCTCATTCCTTCACTGTAACCAACCAGGATTACAAGTATACCATCATCAATAAAGATATCCTTTCCTTATTGGAATACCATACTCTTAAGACGAAACATCTTAGGAAAAAACACATGGGTTGGAAACCCAACAATCTCCCCCTCCAGACCATGAGGGAGGAACACTGGCACGACTCCATTACCAGGAGTCCACTCAAGCTGACTTGATGCAGAATTATGTGGTTGGAGCGTGCAGCTCCCCTTGATCAGGCTCCTCCTGATCGAACAACTCATCACCATGTCCCCAGTGGTGGAACAACTCTTGACCATCTTCTTCCTGGTCAGAACAACCATTGGAAAAAAAAATATGGGACATCTTTTCCAGAACGCCTTTCTTCCTTATATGGCCATCACTCTGGTGCCATGCGCTCAAAGAAGTATCACCCATTGCACTCAAGTCATCTTTGTACACCAAGCTATGTGTCTTGTACAAGGAACAACACAAACCTCCTCTAGCAACCTCCAACGACCCATTAATAAGCTTTCACTTTCCATCACCAATATACTGGTGAAAACCTTGTCTGTCAAGAGCACTTGCAGTGAGTATGTTGACACGTAAATCAGAAACGTGCCTCACATCCTTCAATGTCATTTGGTAACCAAGATCAGTCTCAATGCAAATGTCTCCCATTCCCGAAATCTTGGACCAGCCTCTATTACCCATCTTCAATATCCCAAAGTCGCTTGCTTCGTATGTAGTAAAGAGCTCCAAGTTGGAAGTAACATGAAAACTTGCACCGGTATCCACAAACCAATCATGACCCTTGTCACCAACATACATACATTCTTGAACAGTGAGAAGCTCCCCCCGAGACAGTAGCAGTAAAGCCATTATCTTCATCATCTTGGTAGTTGCCCTTATTTTTGTCTTGTTTCCACTTTCGACACATCCGCTTTATGTGGCCTTTCTCACCACAGTAGTGACATGTGCCACTAAACCTTAGACTTGAATTCTTGTCTCTACCCTTTACAACAAGGGCTCTTCCATGCCCATCGTCTATGCCAACAGCTTTTCTCCTTGTTTCTTCGTTAAGCATGTTGTTCTTAACAGTATCCATAGACAATACACCATCAGACGCAGAATTAGTCAAGGTCATCACGAAAGTCTCCAAACTGTCCGGCAAAGTCCCTAACAAGAAAAATGTTAGTATCTCATCGCCAATCTTCATACCCATTGTCGCCAACTGATTGGTCACATTTTGGAAATCATTCAAGTGTACAGCAACACTTTTATCCTCATTGAACTTCATGTTGATCATCGCTTTGAAAAGGAAAGCTTTCTTCGTAGCAGTCTTCTTCTCAAAGAGGGATTCCAATTTCTTCCAGAGTTCTTCCGCATCAATTTCTTCCGACACATGGTGAAAGACGGAATCATCTACCCATTGTTTTATCGTGCCAACAGTTTTTCGATGCAACTTTCGCCACTTGTCATCTGCCATATCTGCAGGCTTGCCAGCCACACCTTCAATAGGCTCATGCATATCCTTACAATAAAGGATATCCTCCATTCTTGGCTTCCATGTCACCCAATTCGTGTGGGTGAGTTTGATCATTGTGCCTTTGTCTTCACTCATCTTGACAACACCAAACCTGCCGAATCAAACCTTGGATCTATAGACTAATCTTGCTCTGATACCACTATTGAGATATCGGCCAATTATGTATGTCAAGGAACCCCAAAAGAACACAACAAACCAAGAGAAACAACCACAGAGATAAGACACAAAGAACACATATTTAAGGTGGTTCAGCAAAATTTTTGCCTACGTCCACCGGCAGAAAACACTCTCCACTATATTAATAATGGGTACACCAGAAAGTATAAGAAAACAAGGACTCTCTCTTCTCTTCCTATCTCTCTCCTCTCTGCCCTCTCTCACCCTCTAACCGAGAATGAAACACACTTTGCTCTTTGTCTCTGCGATACTAAACCCTAGAGCTGAACCCCTCCTTATATAGCCTTAAGGATCTTCAGATCTCTTCACCAAATAGGAAATCCTATTCCTATTAGTGGTAGGCAATAATGTCTCATTCCTTCACTGTAACCAACCAGGATTACAAGTATACCATCATCAATAAAGATATCCTTTCCTTATTGGAATACCATACTCTTAAGACGAAACATCTTAGGAAAAAACACATGGGCTGGAAACCCAACAGTAATTAGCGCGAATTGCATGATCACTGGTGAGTGGGAGATCAGCCATCTTGGAAGTCAATAGCATATTGTAACTTTCTATTAGGATTGTAAGGCTATTTGATTTCCTAGTTTGTTTAGGGGTGTAATGTACATTCTAGTTCGAGGGAGGCAATGTGATTAGAGTTGTACCAATGTTCATGACAAAAATCCTGGTTGTGAAGCTCGTTTGGTGCTAGTGTCACTGGAATTATGTTCAACAATTTATCCTTAAAATCTTGAAGTTCAACTATTGTTTAGGTTGCTACGTCCCGTGGTTGATAGCCAAATGATTGCATTTTGAGGTGAGAAGCTCCTGCAAATCACTATCTTAGGTGATGCAGCATCATAATGCTAAGCTAGGCCTTCAAGAATTCCTTGGCTAATAGCCATATAATTGCATTTTGAGGTGAAAAGCTCCTAAAAATTACTATGTTAGTGATGCAGCAACTATAATGCAAATCTAAGCATTCAAAAATCCTTGGTATGGCTTAAACCAGCAATACTGACTCTTTGAGCAAGTGCTTTCTAAACTATAGCTTGTAAGAAGCCTCACTGCCACAGATAAGTCCTTGGGATTATATTCCTTAGTGTGGATGCATTTTGTAAAGCAGCGAGGGAACATGTGAACCCCCCTGTACAAATGCAGTTATGCAATGTTTGGAGCTGGGTTTTGTAAGATCGTCTGTACTTAACTTGTTCTGAATAAACAGAGGAAGCATGTGAGAACCTACTCTTACCTATTCCTGAGTGAGTATAGGAAACAAATACACGACCTTAAAATTTCTTCAGATGATGGTTTTACATGAGGTTATCGTTCTTGACAGCTGAACATTACTAGCATAAGTACGCATCAAAGCAAATGTGCATACGGTCATACACCATGTTGTATCTTAGCACTACAATTCTCCTTTCGAAGTGCACAATTTGTCATAGAGTTCATGCTGTATAGAGAAACAGTGAGCCACAACACTGTCACACACTCACACTCATGCATCTCAGTGTACTCAATCTAGTAGGATAGATCTTTATCTGGAGTGGAAGGCATGATTTAGAGCTAGCTCGAAAACTCATAAATCTAATGTCTGATGGCCTCACATAGGTCCTTCTACCTGTGCATTCAAGCATTGAAGAAGGCAGATACTTGGTACTTGGGTTAAGTTAGCCAACTTTTTTAGTGTGAAGTGCCAAGGGAATTCAGCAAACATATATATATATATATATATATATATATATATATATATATATACCAAGTAATGGTTTTATCTGTGAGTTCATCTTTTTCCCTTTCAGCAATGGTTTTACTGATAATGATTTTAGAGACTAATTAAGATGGGTTTATTCCCCTTTGAGTAATTGGCCTTGAGTGTATTTAACATGTTGGATTAGGTTTGTTCTGGGATCTGCTCATGAGTTTAAGTTTAAGCCTGTTAACAATTATAATTTCAAAATGACTGTGACATAACCTATCAGTGTAGATTGTAAAATTAAGAGTGCAAATTTCATTTCTTACCGAAAAAGGAAACGAGTGTAGGATATACATTTTGTTACTTCTTCTTCTTTTTTCTTTCCCGGACAATGTAAACGTACGTTGGATCTTGTCAGTTCATCATTTCAGTTCCAACTCAAAGATCATCTTACCAAAAAAAATTATTTTTGGTCAGTCGTCTGCTGTGGATCCACATTGTTAATTAGCCAAGATGGAAAACAGAATGCCCCCAAAATGGGAGTAATCTACTCGATTACTCTTAAATTATATGTTTTGACTGTTTGAGCTCAGAGACTAGTATACAAATCACTCTCCAGAAACATGATTTGTTAACATTTCTGAAGACAAGAGTTTGAAACTATCAATATTGTTGCTTGTTGATGAAGGTGACCACTCAAGTTGCATTCCCATTCATTCATATACACATGTACACACGATTATACTAGTTTCGTTTGCAAATTTGAAACGCAAGTGTATCTTCAAAAATCAAAACGAATTGATGATGATGATGGAGATGCATTGACTTGTAAGTTTTGTTTATTCGATGCAAGATCTTCTACATTGGAAACTGGTAGATCTAGATCTCACTACAGCATCACATAATGGACCATACTCTATTCTATTATCACAAACCATACTGTATGGACCATATTATCCATATGTAATTCAAATGAAAGAGAAATAGGATCGGAGTCGAGAGCGAGGATGCACAACTTTCGAACGGAGAACTAGGTATAGTGTTATGTTAGACAAAAGTATATATGTCATATTAAAGATATACTAATGATTAAGTGACACAATGTTATACTACTGATTTACAATTTCAGTCATAAATAATAATACGACTGAATTTAGTTTCCTCCAATACCCTTCTGTGACAAAATATATCATTTTACTCACTACACCGCTACTAATATTCAAGATTTGAAATCAGGTATTTTGTTTTAACATATTTTTGATACTAGATTGAACGGAACACGAACTTTTTAGTTGTTTGCGCCGATGCAGGATTCAAATCGGGTAAGCACAACCATATATGATCGATGACGTTATAACGTTCTTGTTTACGTGGTAGGTAACAGAGAATAAACAAGATAGCAAACTACAATTTAATACTCAACCAAATTTCATTTCACAAAATAGTCCTTTATACAATTTCTTTAACAGTTTAGGACAAATAATTGCATTTTAGTTCTTTTTGTCTTTTATGCTATTTTGTGTTACTTTTAGTAATAAACTTTGACGGAGCATAGTGAGTCTATGAATTTGTTTTTTTTATCATAATACAAATATATAAATCTATCACTTTTACTTAAAGGTAAACGGTTATTTTTTCATTATTGGAGAATTTATTGATACAAGATTAGATTACTTAGCAGAAGTTAAACTGTCTTATAAAGAATCACAGGAAGAAAGAGAAAAATTAAGAAAACTAAAAGAATTTCGATCTAAGCTTCATAGAAATGCAAAAAATTATTGAGATATTATCTATCGGATCCAGAAAATGATCTATCAATCGGAAGAAGAAATCAAAATTCTTAAAGAAACCTTTGAAGAAGATCAAAAGCCCCTTGATTATTTGAGCATCGGTTAGATCCGCCCTAGTTGGTATCAGAGCTTGCTTGGCTCAAAAGCAGGTGAGAAAAAGGCTTAGGCCACAAAGTTGATTTCTCTTGACTAACAAAAGAGAACCCAAACTTAAAAATTATCAGTCATATTGTACTGCAAAAGGAACTGATAAGTGGGAGGTGTGCTTTCATGCAAGGCATATTCAAGAAAATTAGTACTCCATTGAATATGTCTGTAAAGTACTAAATACTCTTTACAACAAACATATTCATCTCCAAAGAGAGATCAGAGTAGAAGAGCTTGATCCATCATTAATCGAGTTCCTAAATCATTTATCTTAGGATAAAACCTCTGAAAATGTTACAAAGCAACTCAAGAGATTTAATCTACGGATTAATCAACTTGAGGAAATAAATTCAAAAATTGCTAGGCTTGAAATCAAGCTAGATTATCTCAAAGAAAAGCAATATCTAATCGATATTGAAAGAAAATTAGTTCGCATTGAGAATCTTGCAAACAATATTCACCAGCAAGCAGCAGAACTAAGAAATACTCAAGAAAATTTGAAAAAACTTTTAGAAACTCTTATCTCCAAAATAGGATAAATCAAAGAGTAAATCTAAAAGTAAAACAGGAAGATATTAAAGCTGTTAGCTTTCATCATCCTACAGAAAAACTTGTTGAAAATGTGGAAGCAATAATTCATCAGCATAATTATAATATCGCTTATCTCCAAGAGATAAGTATCGACCTCGAAATTCAATTTCGAGAATTACATAGCAAGAACTCTAATCTACAAAAAATGGTAGAAAAGATGAAGGAAGGAGAAAGTTATGAGAGAATTAATGAAGAAGCCCTACCTCAAAATGTAGCTAATAAGATCATTATACCACCCTTATCATCACCAATGGGAGAAAGTAGACTAAGGTTTAGTGAACCAAAGCTAATTGAATGGAAATCATCAAAGACATCAACGTCTTCAACAAAGAGAGATGTGAAGATGCTGAGTAGAATTCTCAGTAGAAGAAACACAGTTCCGGTACAATTAATAAACACTCAATAATTTGAATATAATGAAATTGATTCTAGTGTTCGAGAAGCATCGGCTCCTAGATTCAAATTCAATGAGTTCTATAAGAAAGAATCTTTCATTATGGATTCTCACAGATTCAAGATACTAGAATTAACTGTTCCAGCTACAGGTGGTGAAACAAACATCAGATTAATAACTTCAAAGGAGGTAAGTGAAGCTTTCCAGAAAAATTTTCCTATATGCATATTGAAGCAGTCCAAGTAGGAATAAAACTCTTAGCAAGAGATGATATTCACTGTTCTGTTCCATGCATCTTACAAGATGATAGAATAACAGATTTTAAGAAAAGTCTGTTAGGAACAATATAAGCTTCTTTGTGCAACCAAGTTGCATATTTTAATGTGTTTCCAAACTTCACAACACATCTCAGAGATGCTGCTCACTGACTAAGACAGAGAATCAAGACAGATGGGATCTCTATGAAGAAAGGAATGATGGAACTTGCGATAGATTATCGAATCTATTATAAGTTGATGAGCTCAAATGTTACTCCTAATACCAGGTTTCTAAATAACCCTGGGATTAATACATCAGTTCTCACCAACCTAAAAAGTAATTCTCAGCAAAAAAAACATGTGACAAAATGACATGAAGTAACATTCCCAAGAGAATGGAATTTGACCCCTCCTGTCAAGCAACTTGAAAGTACCAATGCTTTAATTTATGAAGATATGGGAGGAAAAATAAGCTTGCAATTTCATAGGCATTCATTTGCTAATTATGAAGAAACTAGTTCCTTGGGAACCAAGTCAATCTTTCATGAAGAGTCTTTCGAAGAGGAAGATACTAAAAGATCTATGAAAATGCTTAGAGCAGAAGAATTAAAAGGATTGTATGCACAAGCTAATACTTTTGAATCCATAGAAGAATTAGAAGAAATCATGAATAAGATTTTTCAGATTCAACTTGAAAAAAATAAGAGGAAGATTCTTCCTTATCAGGCAGCAAAAGAAGAACCGTCAGGTTCATCTTCTATGGATACAAATGGAGGTGAAAGGCAGACCCCTCCAGAAGGTGGTCATACCATAATATATAATATCACAAACAATCCAATTAAGATCATTCGAGAAAAGAATATCAAGCTTCCTAAAGGATAAGCTCCAACAAGAAAGAATGGGGAGCGAAGTTCTCAGAAGTATATCCTTACTGAACCCAAATGGGGACAGTCAGTGTCTGGAAAAGGGGTTTATCTTGATTTAGATCAGGTAGGAGACAAAAGAAAGATAATAGATAACTTTGTTGCTAATTTAAAGTTAACTCAGGCTCTAGTGTTATCAAAGTATACCTATGAGGATGCTCATGCCTATTATGAGTCAACTTTAACTGGAATAGTCCAGAAATGGTATCAGTCCTTTAAGAGAAGTTCTAAATGGGCTGATTGGGCAGTCAAGTTAGCTCAGACTAATAGTCCCTTAGATTTTGCAGTGCCTATCTATGCACAATTTTGCGGAGATGTTGCTGGGCATAGTGAGCAATCTAAAGAAGGAGCTAAAGCAAATATTCAAAAACTGAGTATTTGTAACATGAGGTATTTTGAGGAATACACCAATAAATTCCAAAATTACTACTGCACTATTAGAGACATTGAAAATGGCGATCTCGTCAGAACATATTATAGAAAATTACTAGAGCCCTGGAATGATGCAGTGGCACAATCATTGGAAGAAAACCCTCTTCAGTATTTTACTGTAGGAGGAATAGCAGAAAGAGTTAGGGATCTCCTAAGAAAGCAATGCACAGAGAACATAAATCTAAACCTGCAAAGAAGTAACTCAGGGGAGTTGAAAACATGTGTCCAAAGATACTAGATACTCCAACACAATGGGGATGTCATATTCCTAAAGATAGAAAATACAGAAAGAAATTCTCTAACAGCAAATATGGCAAAACATTCACTTCTAAAAAGAAGTATACGTTCAGGAAAAGACTTGAATATAAGAAAGAACAATCTTCTCAAAATTCTCTTAGAAAGAGATTTTTTAAGAGGAAAAAGAAAACCAATCCTTCTTCTAGAGAAGTAAAGAAATACAAATGTTGGCTTTGCAAAGCAAAGGGACATTTTGCAAATGAGTCTCCTAAAAAGGACAAGAGGTCTTCCAAAGCTTTGATTGCTGAATATGATGAAGCAATAGAATACGCTAATCTAAAAGGCTTTAGAATTGCTTATTCTGATGAAGAGAATGATTCAATATATTCTCTTGAGTACCCATTAGAGAACAAGACAGAGAGTGCTTCAGAAAGCTCTGAAGAAGAAAAAGATATAGGATATCGTCCTATATTTTTATTACAAATACAAAATTGGAAGAAAGAAACCTCTGATATTATTAGTACTTTCCATCCCAATCCGGGAAAGTTTACATGTGACTATTGCAAATGTGATGATAATAATATAATTCTCATGTACTGCGAAAGTACATGAGAAACTTATCATCGAGAATGTTTTATTGCAAAGTTAAGAAGGAAAACCAAGGATAATGATGCTCATATCTTGGTAGAAGAGGAATATAATATATTCCATAAAAAAGAACAAGAGAAGAATCTCGAAGAGGATATAAAAAAGATGAAGTTTGTAACTTCATTACGCCAAAACAAGGAAATAAAAGAGTCACTTGATTCCATACCTCTTGTAGGTATCAATCTAATAACTGCCATGACAAGTGTTAACCCTCTCAATTCAGTAACTACTTTGAGAAGTGTCAATCCTTTCACATAACTACTTGATGCACCAAGACAACAAGAGCAATCCAAACTAGTATATATAGCAATTATATTACTATTGGATTGAAGTTTCCCAATTACAAGAAATATCATCTACTTGCATTTGTAGATAGTGGTTCAGGATGTACTCTTGCTAAAAGATATGAAATACCTGAAGAGTTTTGGGAAAAATCTCCAAGAACAACTACTGGAATTGCAATGGAAAAAAAATGAAATAGTCATGGATACAATAGCCCAAAATGTAAAAGTTTTCTTAGGAGGAGGAAATTTTATCATCAAGAATCTTTGGCAGTGTGAAGGCTAGACTGCTAATTTGTTGATACGAAATGACTTCCTTCTTCAACAAACAGTAATTCAAAACCACATATGATTGGATTTAAGAAAAATCAAAAATTCTGTTGGGAATCTCGACGTGGTACGCGTTACCAGTAAAGGATTTACAGGTCAATATCAGAAGTTGCCAGCGAAGAGTGGTGATTATAAGCCAGTTTTGCAACCAGTTTTGCTGCTGCAAGACCAGCTTAAGGTTCATGACGAAATATTAGTAAATGAAGCAACCAGTTCAGAAGACTCTGAATCAGAGAAAAATTCTGAATATCAAATTTTTGACACTAAGAGTTCTGATGGAGAAGAAGAATACATCAGAGAGCATAACTTGAAGGTATATGCTAATAAGGTAGAACAAAAGAAAATACTTACGTACTCTCGTAGAAATAGAAAAATTGCTGAAACCAGTAATCAGTGAAGATCCTCAGTTGTATTGGGAAAAAGACCCAATATATTGTAAGCTAAGAATTAATATGATGCAAATGTTATTTGCCATGTTACGGCCATCCCTCACTATAGGGAGAAGATAGGAAAGAAATGGAAAGTCAGATCCAAAAACTTATTGAAAAGAAGTTAATCAGGCCTTTAAACACACTACTAGAAAAAGGTTCTAAGGTGACTAAATATTTTTAATTCGTCACCTAAGAGAACACTTTAGTGACGAAATCGGTTTTGTCACCTTAATGACAATTTTCGTTGTCTAAGTAAGGTAAGGTGACGAAATATTATTTCATCACTATTTTCGTCACCTTAGAGCTAACTTAGGTGACAAAAATACATTTCGTCATGTAATTAACATGTTAGGTGATGAAATATATTTTCGTCACCAAAGTTTTGAGCACTTAGGTGACGAATATAAATTTCGTCATGTAAGTGATATATATGTTAGGTGACGAAAACATATTTCGTCACCAAAGTTTTGAGCACTTAGGTGACGAAAATATATTTCTTCATGTAATTGATAGGTTAGGTGACCAAATATGTTTTCGTCACCAAAGTTTGAGCACATTGGTGATGAAAATAAATTCGTCGCCTAAGAACTTACTTTTGTAACGAAAATAAATTCGTCGTCTAACACCGTGAACTTACTTTTGTAACGAAAATAAATTCGTCGTCTAACACCGTTACTTAGGTGACAAAACATAAAGTTGTGTGTCCTTTTGAACCAACTACGAGGTAGAAATAAAATTTTAGAAAACCCACCGTACTATATGATCAGTATACTTAAATACGGCTATGAAAAAAAATCTACAAGTTTTTGAAAATGATAAGATCTCAATCCATGAGGTCAACATTAAATGAAAGCCACTTATTACACGAAAACTCTCTTTCCTACCCCTATATGACCTAGTTTGATTGATTCTTTCACACACAAAACTCTCACATTGATGAGATGTAACCACTCATGTAAAAATTTGGGTACGTTCACCTCTCGACGATAGGGCTCCACATAGGGAAACATAAGCGTATATAGGGTTGACCGCTTGTATCAAGGACGAAACGTTACTAGAAATATGTGAATTTTCAACCATAGTCGTATTTCACCATATTGATGACATCCTATTTCACAAGATTTTTGAAAATATTGCTTCCTCTCTATAGTTGGTTCACAAATATCTACACTTGCATATATCCTACTAAACAAGTTATACCACATTAGTAGACACGTTGTGGTTTTGATGGCTAAATTTTACAAAATAAAAATTCAACCATCTGATATGATTAGTGTACTTAAATACGGCTATGAAAATAAATCCACCAGTTTTTGAAAACGTTAAGGTCTAAATCCACGCGGTCAACATTAAATTAACGTCACTTATTACACGAAAATATTATTTCCTACCCCTATATGACCTAGTTTGATTGATTCTTTCACACACGAAACTCTCACATTGATGAGATGTAACCACTCATGTAAAAATTTGGGTACGTTCACCTCTCTACGATAGGGCTCCACATAGGGAAACATAAGCGTATATAGGGTTGACCGCTTGTATCAGGGACGAAACGTTACTGGAAATATGTGATTTTTCAACCATAGTCGTATTTCACCATACCGATGACATCCTATTTAACAAGATTTTTGAAAATATTGCTTCCTCTCTATAGTTGGTTCACAAATATCTACACTTACATATAACCTACTAAACAAGTTAAACCATATTAGTAGACACGTTGTGGTTTTGATGGCTAAATTTTACAAAATAAAAATTCAACCGTCTGATATGATCAGTGTACTAAAATACGGCTATGAAAAAAAATACACCAATTTTTGAAAACGTTAAGGTCTCAATCCATGCGGTCAACCTTAAATTAACGTCACTTATTACACGAAAACGCTCTTTTCTACCCCTATATGACCTAGTTTGATTGATTCTTTCACACACAAAACTCTCACATTGATGAGATGTAACTACTCATGTAAAAATTTGGGTACGTTCACCTCTCGACGATAGGGCTCCACATAGGGAAACATAAGCGTATCTAGGGTTGACCGCTTGTATCAGAGACCAAACGTTACCGGAAATATGTGATTTTTCAACCATAGTCGTATTTCACCACACCGATGACATCCTATTTCACAAGATTTTTGAAAATATTGCTTCCTCCCTATTTAACAAGATCACATTCTATCAAAACATTTTTTAAAAAATAAATACTTTGGTTCATTGAGATGACAAGAATTCATGTTTTCGTCACCTAACTACTTAATATTTGGGGGGTAAAAAATTCCGCCAATTATTTGGCTAAATTTTTAATCACTTCCGCCAAAAATTTCAGAAAAATTTGAACCAAATTTTTAAAAGTTTCCTTATATATCTGTAAACCATCTCCGAATATTAATGGTTTAACTGAAGGGTGACAACCACTTGTTTTTGAGATGCAAGGATTTACGCGGGTTGATCACGTAACAAATATTTGGGATTTGGATTTGGATTTGGTGAAGAACTGGCTATTTGGAGACCTTATCGTTCTTCAAGGGGGGATCTGGATTTGGTGAAGAACTGGTAATTTGGGGAGCTTGATAGTTCTTCAAGGATCTTGGGAGACTTTTGAGCCCGCGGGAGGGAGCTTTCTCTCTCTGGTTCGCTGTCTGCTTTTTCTCTACTTTGTTCCCCCTCCTCTTGGTATGAGAGGCTATTTATAGTGTTAACATTCCTCCACTTATGGTATGTAATGAAGATACCGAATCAAAGATATTTTTTCTTATCGGTGACAATTTAATCAGTAAATCTTGATTGATTGATTTACTTGCCAGATTTAACATAATCGAATCAATCACATGTTAAGATTTAGATATGCCCAGATTGCTTTGGATTGAATATCCTGTTTTGACCAAGATTCTTAGCAAAGGGGCGTGCCACCTCGCGGATATGGAAGGAACAGCGTGGAACCTTGATTTCCAAGCAAGTGGTGATTTCTGATCCCATCTCGCGGACGACTCAAGTGACGATCTCCGCATGCATGTGAACTCTATTGGCTAACTCTTTTACGAAGTTCCCACGAGGGGCCATCTTGCCTCACTTTTATGTATGCGCGCGGAGCCATCTCGCCTCGCCTTCACATACATCTACGCGTGCGAAGTCATTTCGCTTCCACCTCGCCTTCATGCACATGCACGGAGCCATCTCGCCTTGCCATTGTGTACGTCTACGCGCGCGAAGTCATTTCGCTTACTTTGTGCGAAGTCATTTCGCTTCGCCTTCATTTATTTCTATGCGAAGTCCAGTTCGCCTCGCGAAGTCCTGGTCGCCTCGCGAAGTCTACTATCTAGCTCGCCTGACCCCTGGCGAACCATCAACTTTTATTTTTTTGGGATGTCCGATTTCTTTATTCTGACGATTAATTTAATTTAATTAATATTTGATCATCGATCGATACTTGATAATTGATTTCAATCAGGATTTAAAGTTTGATTGTCGGTTGATCATTCCCATGTTACCACGTGTCATTTCTGACGGCTTTCCAATTTTGTCGACTCACGAGCCACGTATGCAATTTGTTGAGTCAACGTGTTTGCTTGGATTAGTCAACGATTATTATTATCATTAAATTTTATATGTTTACAATATCCTCTGCCTCACATTTCATTTCTCTATCTTTTTCTTTGAACTCTCTTCTCTCTCTTTCCTAGACTCTCTTCTCTCTCCCCCTCTCCTCTACCCCAGTTTCCATGCACCGAGAGACCCTCTAGCTTTCTCTCTACAGCCGTTTCCCTCTACCTACTTCTTCGCCACCGTCGCCTCCTTCCTCATCGCTGGCAACCGTTTTCCCTCTGCCTTCTTCTTCACCACCGTTGCGTCCTCCCTCATCGTTGGCAGCCGTTTTTCCTCTGCCTCTCCTTCTTCACCACCATCGCCTCTCTTTCTTCGCCACTGTCGCCTCCTGCCTTTCAAATTCAGCCGTTTTCATGGAAGGACTAATTTTCCTCCTCCATCGGACTCGGCGCCCATCTCGCCAGCAGACTCCACACGCCATCTCGCTAGAGAACTCTGTGCACCATCTCGCCAGAGGACTCCATGCCTAGCGGACTCCGCACGCCATCTCGCCAAAGGACTCCGCGCGCCATCTCCTCAGAGGACTCCGCGCGCCATCTCGTCAGAGGACTCCCACTACCAGAAAATGGGTCTTGGGCGACGAAACAAAAAAAACCGGGCGACGATTTTTTTTTTCGTCGCCCAAGGGAAAAAAATCGTCGCCTAAAGTCCAACTTTAGGCGACGAAAATAAAATCGTCGCCTAAGAATACATTTCGTCGGCCAAGAGAGAAACAATATTTCGTCGCCTAAGATATTTATTTCGTCGCCTAAGTTTTTTATCCTTAGGCGACGAAACTGAGATATTTCGTCGCCCAAGATTTTTCATTCTTAGGCGACGAAACTCAAATATTTCGTCGCCCAAGATTCTTCTATATATTGTGAGGCGGGATAGAAGAATGAGAACTTTGAAAATTTTAAACATAAATTTCTCTAGTTCTTCAAATCGTTCGGTGTTGTGGAAATTTGTCCATACATAGTTTGTGGAGCTACTCCCAGGTACGTACATATGCATTATATATGTGCATATATATATATTGATTTAAGTGTCATTTGAGTTAAATTAATGATATATATATATATATGCATAGAGTTTGTTCCAAGCTGAGTAAGAGGCCGTTCTGTCATAGATATGGTTCACAGGTTTGTTTAACTGGATCTCAAGATCACAAACTGACCACTCTTCTCGGTGAAGGGGTCGATAGGGGTTCGCCTCCGTGATCACAAACGAGTCCTGCCTGGTTCCTGTAGGGGGTTCGCCCTCCGTGACATTGACACTTGCCTTCTGAAACCACGGAATCCGCTCGAACTAGATATATACAATTAATAATTAGTATGTTGTATTACATTAATATATATATATATATAAAAGATATGTTCATTAAATATTGATATATATATGTGTTATTTTCAGGATATGGATAAGAGTTGGATTTCTCTTCCAAGATATCACAGAAAATATGCTGAAGGAGTTTGGGATTTTATGCAATATGCGCAGGGCAATGCTGACGGGAGTGGCATGTTCTATTGCCCGTGCAAGATGTGTAAGTGTCGCAGTGATATGCATCGATTTCCGTTCAAGGAGTGGAAGCACGACCTCCGGGAACACTGGAAGAAGTACGGGAGCGACCGTTCGGGTACCCCGAAGGAGTTCGAGTATCGGGAGTACGAGTGGCGGTGGCTTCTTGTCACGCAGTTCAACGACCCTCACAAACAGGTAATTCGTAAACAAATTTGAATATTTAATTAGTGAATTAATTATAATTGTATGTTTTTAAATATTTACTAACGATAATTTTTTTTTAAAAAAGCACCTCGCCCGGGTGAACGCTGAGAACCGGCAACAGAACACAACCAACCATCGTGCCGGTTCGAGGCCGTTTTCGGCCATCATGGACGACGTGCGGCGAGAGCGGCCAGAGGAGAACCCCTATGTGGGGACCTTTCAGAGGGCATATCCTCATTCTGAGGAGGATCTTGTAAGTTCCTTATATTTACTAATTTTTAATTTTAATTACATTTTATTAAATGTATATTAATATATTTTTATAATATATCCATTTAGGCGAGGGTGAGGGAGGCGGAGCAAGAGGTCATCAGAGGCATGGTGAACGACACATGGCCGGGCACGGCAGAGGATGACATGTCAGAGGCCATGTCCAGGATCGACACTTCAGATCCTACCGTTGGGGCGCGGATTATGGCCACTGCCTTCGCGCAGCGCTCCAACACCTACTACTGCCGGGGTATGGGAGACGCTGGAAAGGGGATCCTGAAGACGACGCCAGGATTTCAGCGCAAGGGAGCCGCCGGAGCCTCAAGCAGCAACAGCCAGACCACTCGGCTACAGGATCAGTTCGCAAGCCTACAGTCTGAGCTGGAAGCCCAAAGAGCGAGAGAGTCTGAGCTGGAAGCCCAAAGAGCGAGGGAGATGGCGGCGATGGCGGAATCATATGCGGCTTCCAATGCTGCGCATATGGAGCGGGTGAATGAAGTCACCAATGCCAACCAGGCGGCTATGGGACAGTGGATGACTGCCTGCATGTCTGCACTTGCGGCCGGACAGCCGTTTCCGCCCATGCCTACGCCTATACCATTACCTCAGTGGCATCCTCAGTGGCCCCAGCCTCAGCAGCAGCCTCCTCAGCCTGACCAGCCGCCGCCTCAGGACCCTCCGAACGGGAATGATGAGTTAGATTTTGGGTTTCTCGATCCATAGGCAGAATTTTTGTAATAAATTATTTATAAATTTATAAATTTGTGTTATTTTTAATTAAATTTTAGTATTAGAAAACTTTAAAGAAATGCCGAAAAAAAAATAATGACAAAAATTAAAAAAACATTATTTATATATTTAAAATAATTATTTAATTATTTTTTTAAAAAAAATTTAAATATATCTTAGGCGACGAAATCTATAAATCGTCGCCCAAGATTTAACACCTTGGCCGACGAAAAATAATATCGTCGCCTAAGATGTAGTGATCTTAGGCGACGAAATATTTATTTTCGTCGCCCAAGGTCAGAAGATCTTAAGCGACGAAAAAAAATTTCGTCGGCCAAGGTGTTAAATCTTGGGCGACGAATATTTTTGGGCGACGAGAGGTATATTTTAGGCGACGAAATTAGTATCGTCGCCTAAGAATTACTCTTAGGCGACGACGGAATTAAATTTCGTCGCCCAAGTTCTTCACCGACGGACTTCTGGCGACGACTTCTTGGCCGACGACATGTCGTCGCCTAAGTACTTAGGCGACGAAATTTTTAAACAGGGCGACGATTTTTTTTCGTCGGCCAAGAACTATTTTCTGGTAGTGCCGCGCGCCATCTCGCCAGTGGACTCCGCGCTCTGAGGAATCCTAGGCGGCGGCACGCTTAGAGTTAAAGTTTCGAGGTAGCTCGAAGAGGTAACTGGTTTGCACCTCCCTCGAAAATGGATAACCCTAACTTGGAAAATTAAAGAACCACTTTTTTAACTCAAATTAATATCCTCTGCTACAACCCAAAAGTAGCCAGAATAAAATTACACAAGAATTCCAACAGTATTCAGAGCCACTAAAAATAAAATAAAATAAAACAAAGCAGAAGCTAACAATCTCCTAGTAGATTAAACAGGTAACCTACTGGCGAAATGTAGCGGATAAATGGGTGACTATGCCTCAACGTCTCCTTCTAGACCTCACTTGAACTCTGCAGACTGGGCATTTTAAAAACGAAGAGCCGAGGGGAAAATATTCAATTAGGTCAGAGTGAGTGGACAAAACAATTCCGACAACAAATAAATATTTCCCCGAAAATGCTTTAAAAAAAACGCTTTATCAGCGACAACACAAAAGCTCAACTGGAAAATTCTGAACTGGTGTCTAGCCTCGCTAGACTCCCAAAATTTAAGAAAAGGCCTCTCAGGCTAGAATAATATATATATATCAGTATGTATGTACACTCGTCTACTCTTTGTACGATATCTATGAATAATCTTGAAAAGTAGATATCATACAAAGCTACTACGCTTGCGTCTAACGCTCACATCACCCCATACTGGAATTGTCCCTCAGTATGAGGGAAACGCCCGAGTGGTTATATATACTTGCTTACTCATTGTACGAAATCTATGAATGAATACGAAAATAAAAAGTCATACAGGGCTACGACGCTCGCGTCTAACACTCACGTCACCACATACTGGAATTGTACCTCAATATGGGGGGGGGGGAAATCATGTGTAGCTAGCTAGCATTTGATCATATACATACTGTTCTCATATAACAGTATAATCACCGAAATTCTCAATTTTGGGAAAATCCAAAAACAGAAAATTATTCAACAATAAAGCATTTTGAGCACAATATTTAAAACAAAGGTCCACTCACTGATTAGGCCTAAGCCTGATGTCGGTCGGAGGTCTCTTTCGCTCGAGCTTCCTGTCCTGTTCCAAAGACATAAATCCTTTAATAAAACACCGACGCTTAAAACAAAACAGGCATAAATAAATATGCTTCGCGCGCTCAACCAAGCCTAACGCTCCAAAATCTTAAATCCACTGTCAACCACAAAACTCCACAATTTTACCGACATCCTCAAAAATCACCTTCCATCAAAAATAATCCAATAGCCGGATTCTAACTTAATAATCCGCGCAAAATACCAAACTTCTACAATTCTCAAACCTATCCAAAACTCCTCCAAAAAATTTAAAACTTACTCCATTAAACTCCTCACATTTTTCTCCACCAAAAACACTTTTTTTTTTCAGCAGCGGCGGCCGGCGGCCGGCTCCGTCAACCTCCAATGCTCACCAAAATTGGACAGCACCTTCCTCTCAACCCCCACTACAACTTTCCTAACAAGCACAAAACATAATTCGAAGCCGAACTAAGCCAATCGGACGAAAACACACAAAAAGTCCTAGAATTTCCTTTACCAATTTCTCCTTACCTAACTCAAGATGGAGGGAGCCATTTGCAGGGATTGCTGCACGGGAGGAGGGCTTTCTTTTGAGCCACAGCTCGCCGGCTATGACGGCCGGAGGAAGGAGTTCCGGCGAAAGGAACCCGCGAACAGCCAGAGCTTTCGGGCGGCTTTTCTCCCTCACGGCGGAGCTAGAGAGGCTGCCACCGGTCTAGAATGGAAGCTGGTTGGAGACCGACAGTTTGGGACCGGCGAGGCGGTTTGGGGCGGCTGGACGGCAGCAGTCGGGCTCGGACAAAATCGACAGAGAACGGGTCCGGGGAGAGAGAGAGAGAGAGAGCGAGCGGGAGAGAGAAAAATGAGAGAAAAAAAATTGGGCTCGACCCGCTCCGGGTCCAACACCTCAAATATACCCAAATCCAAAATTCAACACCACAAAAATAATACCCCAATAAAATTACCTTTTATTAGTAAAAATTACCATTTTTTTACCGTCGTCACAAATTCTTCCTTCGGATAATCTAACGAAATAATTGTCCCCTACAACCTCTCTGGGGATCAATTAAATTATACACTTAATGACGGAAACGGTAAAAACTCTTATTACCACTATGCTAGTAATTAAGGTAAAAATTATGGGTCGGGACGTGACAATTCTCCCCTCTGTAAAAAAAATTTTCGTCCTCGAAATTTACAAATTCGTCAAAGAAAGAGGAAAGGACACTGCTGCCTCATTTGCTCCTCTGACTCCCAAATAGCTTCCTCTACTTGGTGGCTACTCCAAAGCACTTTGACAAGCGGAATTGTCTTGTTCCTAAGCACTTGCTCCTTTCGGTCAAGAATCTGAACCGGCTCCTCTTCATAGGACAAATCCTTCTGCAAACTAATCGGCTGCTCTTCCAGCACATAAGAAGGATTGGCAATATACTTGCGAAGTATGGATACTTGAAACACATTATGTATCCTAGACAACCCCGGAGGCAAAACTAACCGATAGGCAAGAGAGCCAACTCGCTCTATTATCTCATAAGGCCCAATATACCTCAGACTAAGTTTCCCACTCTTGCCAAAACGTACTACCCCTTTCCAAGGAGATAGTTTCAGGAACACCCAATCACCCACTTGAAACTCATGGTCCTTCCTGCGGACATCTGCAGAACTCTTTTGCCTACTCTGAGCGGCCTTGAGTCTATCTCTGACCACCTTGATCTTCTCATTTGTGTCATGGATAATCTCAGGACCACAAAGCTCTCTTTCTCCGACTTCATTCCAACATAAGGGCGTACGACACTGCTTCCCATAAAGTGCCTCAAAGGGAGCCATACCAATACTCGAATGGAAGAAGTTGTTATAGGCAAACTCCATCAAAGAAAGGTTCTTATCCCAACTCCCCCTGAAATGCAAGGCACAAGCTCTCAACATATCCTTCAAAGTTTAGATAGTCCTCTCTGATTACCCATCAGTCTGAGGATGAAAAGCAATGCTGAAGTGTAGTTGGGTACCTAAAGCTGCCTGAAGAGCTTCCCAAAATTTAGAAGCAAATCTAGGATCCTGATCTGACACTATGGATTCAGGTACGCCATGAAGTCTCACAATCTCATTCCCGTACAGTTCAGCCAATTTATTCAGAGAATACTTCTTTCCCACTGACAAGAAATGAGCAGATTTAGTGAGTCTATCCACAATCACCCAAATATCATCATGCCCTTCACGGGTACGAGGTAAACTGAAGACAAAATCCATGGTGATGTATAGGCAAAGGCTCAAGCAACCCTGAAGGTTTCTGCCTTTCAGCTTTCACATGCTGACAAATCAGACACCTACTCACAAAAGCTGCAATTTCCCTCTTCATGTTTGGCCACCAATAATAATCCTTCAAAGTCTAATACATCTTTGTACTCCCCGGGTGAGCAGCATAGGCGGAACTATGAGCTTCCTCCATTATCTCATTCTTTAACTCTTCTTTCCTCTTTGGCACACAAAGCCTATTGTTGAACAATAACAATCCATCTCTTCTTCCTAAAAAATCATCGGCAACTCCATCCGCTGCCCTTTCCATCAACCGAACTATGGAATGATCATTAAACTGTGCCTCCCGCACTTTATCAACCAAAACTGGCCTCACATAGAAACTAGCTACCAAGGCTCCATCCACCTTCTTTGCCTCATATTCAACTCCCTTTGTGTGAACACATACCGAAGACTCTTGTGATCGGTAAAAATATGACACTTGGCTTCATAAAGATAGTGTCTCTACAACTTGAGAGTAAAAACCACAGCTGCAAGCTCTAAATCATGAGTGGGATAAATCATCTCATGCGGCTTCAATTGCCTAGAAGCGTAGGCAATCACCCAATCATGCTGCATCAAAACCCCACCTAGACCTCATCTAGAAGCATCACAAAACACCACATACTCCCCGCTATCATCCGGAAGTGCCAACACAGGAGCACTAGTCAAGCGGTTCTTTAATTCTTGAAAACTTTGCTCACACTGATCTGACCACTCAAACTTGACTCCCTTCTTGGTCAATCCAGTTAGTGGAGCTGCAATCTTTGAAAAGTCTTGCACAAATCGCTAATAATAACATGTTAACCCCAAGAAAGTACGAATCTCCGTCATAGTGGTGGGTCTTTTCCAACTTGACACCGCTTCCACCTTCTGGGGATCCACACTAACACCTTCAGCTGAAACTACATGACCAAGAAATCCCACTTTATCCAGCCAAAACTCACACTTGTTGAACTTGGCAAACAACTGAGCATTTCTCAAAGTCCGCAATATCAATCTTAGATGTTTGGCATGCTCCTTCTCACTTTTTGAGTACACCAAAATATCATCTATGAACACGATCACAAAGCGGTCAAGATATGGATTAAACACCCTATTCATGAGATCCATGAATGCCGCAGGTGCATTAGTAAGTCCAAAAGGCATCACCACAAACTCATAATGACCACAACGTGATCGAAAAGCAGTCTTGGCAACGTCACTCTCTCAAATCCGCAACTGATGATAACCAGATCTTAAATCAATTTTTGAACACCCCTCAACTGATCAAACAAATCATCAATGGGAGGCAACGGGTACTTATTCTTCACTGTGATTTGATTCAACTTCCTATAATCAATGCATAGTCTCATGGTGCCGTCTTTCTTCTTAACAAACAACACCGGAGCACCCCATGGAGACATGCTAGGCCGAATAAAACCCTTATCTACCAACTCCTGCAATTGAGTCTTCAACTCTTTCAATTTCGCTGGAGCCATTCTGTAAGGTGCCTGAGAGATAGACATAGTTCCAGGAAGCAACTCGATAGAAAAATCTATCTCCCTTACAGGAGGCAAACCAGGCAAATCCTCGGGAAACACATCCGAAAACTCTCTTACTACAGGAATATCCCCCACTTCAAACACTCTTATACTTGTATCCACCACATGAGCTAAGAATGCCTGACAGCCTTTATTTAACAATTTCCTAGCGGCCACCGCTGATATCAGGCAACTCGAAATCACATCTCTTTCCCCCTAAAAAACCACCTCAAAACCATCCAGACTTCGAAGCACTACTTCCTTTCGGAAACAATCTACCATAGCTCTATAAGTCTCCAAGAAGTCCCAAGATCACATCAAACTCCACCATATTTAGAGGAATCAAATCGGCCTTGAAATTAAATCCCTCTACTAGCACTTCGCAACCACTAAACACCTAATCTATTCTCATCACCTCACCAGAGGGTAGAGATACATGCTACTCGCCTGGAAGAGACGACGATGGCACATTGGCATGAAGGGCGAATCTACTAGACATAAATGAATGCGTGGCACCGGGATCAATTAAAGTAAAAGCTGGCTGGCCAAAAATTAACAACGTACCAATGATGACATCTGGATAAGTACGACCCTCAAGCTGGGTCATAGCATGAAGTCTAGTGCGAGTCATGGGACGTCCACGCTGACCACTCCCCTGCTGTGAACCACCCCTAGCTGCTGAACCACCACGAGAACCACCACTAGAGCCTCTAGCTGAAAACTGACAGCCTGGCTGAGAAGGGGCGGTCCTCTGTGACAACAAAGGACAGTCTCTCCTGAAATGATCCAGACCACCACACTCAAAGCATCCAGATGACTGCTGCTGGCCAAAGGAAAAATTCTGACCACCAGAATGTCCCCCCTGAGAACTACCACCATCACTAAACTGATCGGCCTACTGCCTACCTAACTGGCTCCTGGAGGGTCTCCTGAAATGCCCTCTATTTCTGCTTCGAGGACCATAACCCTATCCCCCACTACTCCCACTGCCTGCTGAAGATCTAGAAGCGGACGATGAAACAGCCTTCTTAGATGGACCTTGACTGGGACCACTTAAATCTCGAGGCCGAGCACTATAAGTCCCCCTAGTCTCAATGGCCATAGCTGCCCCAACTGCATCAAGGAATGTCAGATAGACAACACCGACCATCTTGTCTGCAAACACTCCTCCAAGTGCGTCAACAAACATACCAATCCTGGTCCTCTCATCAGGCATCAAATGGGGCACATGGTAGCTCAAAGTAGTGAACCTCTGCTCAAACTCGATGACTCCCTCATCGTCTCTCATCTTCATGTTCAGAAAGTCTGACTGGATCCAACTACGATGAGAGTGGTTGAAATACTAACCCAAGAATAGCGCCTTAAACTGCTCCTAAGTCATAGTCTAAGCACCATCATTATTCCTCTTGTTGAGAGTCCACCAATGATCAGCTGAATCATCTAGAAAAGAAATTGCCATCTTCACTTTCTTTTCTTCTGGCAGCTCTGTGCTCTCGAAAGCCATCTCCATTTTGTCCACCCAAGAGTAAGCATCAATGGGTCCCTTGGCACCCTTGAACTCTACTGCCCCTGCAACAACAACATCTCTCTTCTTCACAGAACGAGGGGGCTGAACCCTATCTAGAACACCTCTCAACGTAGCCCCTATAGAACCTCTCACTTCCTCACCCTCATTGGCGTTGGTCGAGGTAGCTACACGGGGTCGGCGTCTAGGAGGCATAGTACCTGAGGAGGAAGATATTTAGTAATCTATCAACAAGACTAACAGAACAATCACACATACCCATTAACACATAGTATCAAAAGCAGAAAACTGCTAATGAATCCGCCGCGGTCGGATCATCACTCTATAGACACTACGATTACTTAGACAAATACGATAGTTAATAGGAGAAAGAAAACGAAACCTAGAGCTGTGATACCAACTGTCAAGACCCGCCCCGAATTTCACCCCAAAATCCGAGATGAGTCCTGCGGGGACCACCTCCAAAGAAAATTTACCGAAGAACACAGCAAACCTCTCTCGAAAATGGACAACCCTAACTTAGAAAATTATAGAACCACTTTTTTTAACTCAAATTAATATCCTCCGCTACAACCCAAAAGTAGCCAGAATAAAATTACACAAGAATTCCAACAGTATTCAGAGCTACTAAAAATAAAATAAAATAAAACACAGCGGAAGCTAACAATCTCCTAGTAGATTAAACAGGTAACCTACTGGCGAAATGTAGCGGATAAATGAGTGACTATGCCTCGACGTCTCCTTCTAGACCTCATTCAAACTCTGCAGACTGGGCATTTTAAAAACGAATAGCCCAGGGGAAAATATTCAATTACGTCAGAGTGAGTGGAGAAAACAATTCCGACAACAAATAAATATTTTCCCAAAAATGCTTTAAAAGAAAACACTTTATCAGCGACAAAACAAAAGCTCAACTCAAAAATTCTGAACTGGTGTGTAGCCTCGCTAGACTCCCAAACTTTAAAAAAAGGCTTCTCAGGCTAGGATAATATATATATATATATATATATATATATATCAGTATGTATGTACACTCGCCTTCTCTTTGTACGATATCTATGAACAATCTTGAAAAGTAGATATCTTACAAAGCTACTACGCTTGCGTCTAACGCTCACGTCAACCCATACTGGAATTGTACCTCAGTATCGGGGAAACGCCCGAGTGGTTATATATACGTCCTTACTCCTTGTACGAAATCTATGAATGAATACTAAAATAGAAAGTCGTACAGGGCTACGACGCTCGCGTTTAACGCTCACGTCACCCCATACTGGAATTGTACCTCAGTATAGGGGAAATCACGTATAGCTAGCTAGCATTTATTCATATACAAACTATTCTCATATAAGAGTATAATCACCGAAATTCTCAATTTCGGGAAAATCCAAAAACAGAAAAATTATTCAACAATAAAGCTTTTCGAGCACAATATTTAAAACAAAGGTCTACTCACTGATTAGGCCTAAGCCTGATGTTAGTCAGAGGTCTCTTCCGCTCGAGCTTCCTCACGTCATGTTCCAAAGACATAAATCCTTAAATAAAACACTGACGCTTAAAGCAAAACATGCATAATAAATATGCTTCGCGTGCTTAACCAAGCCTAACGCTCCAAAATCTTAAATCCACTGTCAACCACAAAACTCCACAATTTTACCGACATCCTCAAAAATCACATTCCACCAAAAATAATCCAATGGCCGGATTCTAACTTAATAATCCGCCCAAAATACCAAACTTCAACAATTCTCAAACCTATCCAAAACTCCTCCAAAAATTCTAAAACTTACTCCATTAAACTCCTCACATTTTTCCCCACCAAAAACACTTTTTTTTTCAGCAGCGGCGGCCGGCTCCGTCAACCTCCAATGCTCACCAAAATTGGACAGCACCTTCCTCTCAACCTCCTCTACAACTTTCCTAACAAGCACAAAACATAATTCGAAGCCGAACTAAGCCAATCGGACGAAAACACACAAAAAGCCCTAGAATTTCCTTTACCGATTTCTCCTTACCTAGCTCGAGATGGAGGGAGCCCTTTGGAGTATTATTGCACGGGAGGAGAGCTTTCTTTTGAGCCACAGCTCGCCGGCTATGGCGGTCGGAGGAAGGAGTTCCGGCGAAAGGAACCCGCGAACAGCCGGAGCTTTCGAGCGGCTTTTCTCCCTCATGGCGGCGCTAGAGAGGCTGCCACCAGTCTAGAATGGAAGCTGGGTTGGAGATCGAAAGTTTGGGACCAGCGCAGTGGTCTGGGGCGGCCGGACGGCGGCGGTCAAGCTCAGACAAAATCCGGTAGAGAACGGGTCGAGGGAGAGATAGAGAGCGCGAGTGGAAGAGAGAAAAATGAGAGAAAAATTTTGGGCTCGGCCCGCTCCGGGTCCAACACCTCAAATATACCCAATTCTAAAATTCAACTCCCCAAAAATAATACCCCAATAAAATTACCTTTTACTAGTAAAAATTACCAATTTTTTACCGTCGTCACAAATTCTTCCTTCGAATAATCTGACGAAATAATTGTCCTCTACAACCTCTCTGGGGATCAATTAAATTATACACTTAATGACCGAAACGGTAAAAACTCTTATTACCACTATGCTAGTAATTAAGGTAAAAATTATGGGTCGGGACGTGACAGTTAATTTTGCGAGAGATTTTATTCCTCAAGTCAGTGATATCACTACACTTCTCTCTCCAAAAACAAATTTAAAAAAAAAATGGTCTTTTACAAAAGATGACAGTAATACTATCAGAAAAATCAAAGAATTAACAAAAATCCTTCCTCCCTTACAGTTATCTGAAGAAGGAGATTTGATCATCTTGCAAACTGATTCAAATGATTATTACTGGGTAGGAGTTGTTTTAGCTGTTGCTTTAGATACAAATCATGAAAAGATTTGTAAATTTCTATCGGGAAATTTTAATAATGCAGAGTTAAACTATTCTATTGGAGACAAAGAAGTCCTTGCCTTAATCAAAAGCATTAAGGGTGTTGAGGCATTCTTAGGAAACAAATTTTTAGCAAGAATTGATAACAAAAGTGTTAAAAATTTCAAAAACTATAAATTAACTGATGCTGCTGATAGAGGAAGAGTTCTGAGATGACAGATGTTTTTAACCCAATATGAATATGATGTTAAAATGGTTGTAGGTGGCAAGAACTATTTGTCGGACGCTCTTACAAGAGAAATGACGATGTTTGAAAGAGAAAGTCGTAATCCAAGAAACTGGAAACCAGTATCAGAGGAGAAGAACTTCTAGGAAAGATACAAGAACGGTGATAAAACCGTAGGACCTCTTCATGATGGACCAAGTTATCAATTCATTGTTTCCTATGGAGCTGCTGAGTCCAGTCAATTTTCGGACAGAATCAAGCCAAAACCAGATTCTGGATAGAATAAAAATTTAGATTGTTCAAAATCAACCCGGAAGGATGAAGAGCAATATGATATTTCCAATGAAGAAAAACTCGTAAATGAGTTCTTGCTGTGTCCGAAAGGAACATTTACTTAACACTTGGTAAACAAGTTATACAACATTAGTACGCATGTTGTGATTGTGATGAACAAACTTGAGGAACAAAAATCCGGCCGTCAGATCTGATCATCATGATAAAATACATGTATGGGAAAAAATTCAACTTGATCCGAAAAGAATAAGGGCTCGATCCGGACGGTCAATCTCGTAAGTCAAACCACTAAACGCACGGAAAAGGTCGTTCGACCGTCTAAATTACGTATTTTGGCCGGACCTCCAACTGAAAATAGTTTTAAACCGATGACACGCAACAAGTCGTATAAAAATTTTACACAAAATAACCACTGAACATAGGGCTACCCATAGGGAGAAAGAATGGAAAATTGCATTGACCGCAACTATCGGCACCGAGACATGACCGGAATACCGTGATTTTTCAACCGTAGACGTATTTCACCATTCTGGTCATGTCTTATTTCACGACTTTTTTACGTTTGAAGGTTCTACGCATAATTTGTTTTTGAAACAGAACATTTACTTAACACTTGGTAAACAAGTTATACAACATTAATACGCATGTTGTAATTGTGATGATCAAACTTGAGAAAAGGAAATCCGGCCGTCAGATCTGACCATCATGATAAAATACATGTATGGGAAAAAATTCAACTTGATCCGAAAAGAATAAGGGCTCAATCCGGACGGTCAATCTCGTAAGTCAAACCCCTAAACGCACGGAAAAGGTCGTTCGACCGTCTAAATTAGGTATTTTGGCCGGACCTCCAACTGAAAATAGTTTTAAACCGATGACACGCAACAAGTCATATAAAAATTTTATGCAAAATAACCACCGAACAAATTGTTATAGTAGGTAATAGAAAAATTTTAGGGTTTAGCCGACGAATACCCTAACGTATTCGTCGGCTATAGTATGTAATTAAAAAATTAAAAATAACTATAGCCGACGAAATATTAGGTTATTCGTCGGCAAAAACCATCTTAGCCGACGAAATTAAGGCTTTTTTCGTCTGCTAAAACTTATTTTAAAAAAAATAAAAAACTTTAGCCGACGAATTAAGGGTTTTTTCGTCGGCTATAGTATGTAATTAAAAAATTAAAAATACCGGAATAGCCGACGAATACGTAGGTTATTCGTCAGCAAAAACCATCTTAGCCGACGAATTATAGTGTATTTCGTCGGCTAAAGAAAAAAAATACATTAAAAAAAACAGACGATATTAGTAAACCATACTAACTTCTTGTTCATCATGTATCACCAAAATTCATATAAAATAACTGAAATATGAATTCAACATGCGTAAACTATAAAGGAAAAGGTCTTTGAAAAATTATACAAATTAATGGATTTCGTCCTCTAAATTAAAACTAAGGCTCGTAATCGGAATCATCCGATGAGTCTTCTTCGGTGTCAGAATTAATTTCTGGTAATATATGTCTTTCCTCATCGCCAGAGTCTTCGTCTGTTTCTTTATTTGGATCAACATCAACAAGCCTATATATGGCTCCATCAAATCGATCAACTCAAATAAAACTCAATTAATCAACATATATATACATATACGTACCTATATATGGCTCCACAAACTAATTATGGACAGATTTCGACAACACCCAGACTTTTTCTCCTGTTTTTTCTTTTCCCGTTTTTTTTTTTCCCAGATGAGCTGCTGCTGTCCAGATCCGCAAATATAAAGCACTTTAGCCGACGACATATTAATTTTGTCGGCTAAACTTTTAAATATTTCTTCGGCCATAGTTTGTGAACTTTAGCCGACAAAATAAATTCTTTAGCCAACAAAATTTTTTTTTCGTCGGCTAAAGTTTACCATAGCCGACAAAAAATTAACTTAGCCAACGAAAAAGTGCTTCGTCGTCTTGGTTTTTTTTTCCGTCCGCTAAAGCCTTTCTTCTGGTAGTGTACCTTTAGTTACTGGGAAGAAGGTTGTTCATGATTAGCCTTTAAAGATCTTTCAAAAACCAGTTCTCAGAATAGAAAGGCTATTGGCCTTTAAGCAGAAGATTATTATTGATAATATTCTGCATGCTTTCTACGAGGAAAATGAAGCTCACTTGCTTTAAACACTTAAAGCTCTAACAGAAGAATTGTATGGATTCGATACAAAGGATAAGAATGAACAAGTAGAAAATTCAGCAGGAACTTCGAAGACCATGTACCTTGAAAATCCTGAAAGTGCTAAAATCTCAATATTAGCACTAAAAGAATCTGAATGGTATAACTTTCATAATCTCTTAGGTGAAGGTAAAAATGTTCTTCCACGAACATTAGCAGTTGTCCCTGGCCCATATTATGGGAGATATTTGGTTGATGTTAAAGCAGAGCATCCCCAAAAACACAAGTTGTGGCTTGTGGAAAATGGTTTTGTTCATAACCTTTAGACAAAAACTAATGAAGATTTGCAAGGATTCCCAGATATAATATCTGAAGCTGTCAAGAACATTAGACCTGATGGATGTATTTTGAGATTAAAATTCATTTCAACCCCTCCAGAATGGATAGTGATAGATGGACAGACAAATTATATCTCACAATATTATTATGTCAGGTTAATCCAAAGTCCAGTTCAAAAACCAGCCGTTGAAGGAGGCAATGGTAGACCAAATTAAAGCATCTCATGGATGAAGGCTATGGCTATAGCTATTATCAAAGACGTGGTCTTAAGAGACTATGATTCAAGTTTTTTTGCAAGTGGAGAAAAAATAATAGTCACTTGCTATAATCACCCTACACCAGAGAACTGTGACTTTTTCTCAACTTTTATGAGAAAAGAAGTAGATTGCACTCTGGCTACCACTACATGGCTAGAGAAAGTAGAGAAGGATGACAAGTATAAGAATTCTTAGTCTTTTGATTCAGATCTTGACAATGAAGAAGATGACACTACACGAGAGTGAGAATATAGTGGTCCCAACTCTTCAGCAGGATATGAAGAAGATCCAAAAGAATATCCCAACATAGTAAATATGTTGGACAAATGAGTGGTTGCCGGCGCATCAAGTCAAAATAGTTTTCTTTCAAAAAAGAAGTGGGTGGCTGCCGACGCATGAAGACAGAAGACTTTACTTTTTAAAAAAGTAAAGTTATTAAGATAAGATTCCTCTTGTCCCCCACTTAGTTTAGGGAGGTTTTAATTTTGGAGTCCGCTTCCTATATAAGAAGCTTTAGATGTCAGTAGGAAGGCAGCATAAACTTGGGATAGAAGTTGGAAATCCTCTCAACCTTTCTCGAGAAGTAAGATAGCTAGAATACAATCCTCTAGTATAGTGTGAGAATGATAAAGTGTTTATTGTGTGGTGTGCTATAATCATCTAGTGTGGAGTTCTTATTTAGAAGTAAGTATTTATCATGTAATTATAAGTATGAGTAGTTAAACAGCTTTTAACTGTTTACCTGAGAGCGAGGTTCTGGGTTTTTATATTTGTATTCATGTTTAAATAAATAAATACTATCTTGTGCCCTATAATCCGTCACAAAAATATCTAGTTAATTATATTTAAGTTTGCATGGATGCTTTATATTCCTATATTTTGCATGTTTAGCTACATTGCTTATAAGTGCTAAGAAGATTACTTTACTAAGGCAGTAGTGATTCCGCCAAGATAGTAACCAGAAAGACAAGGTGTCGTTATAGGTGAAAAATGGCATGTTGAAGGCTAGTTATTAGGATGGTAAGTCTTAGTCTTACTAAGTAAGGTAAAAAAAATATAAAAAATAAAAATAAAAACAGTAAAAAAGGTGTAGGACTAAATTGTATTTTTGAAATGTCTGTGGATTAATTTGTTAAAAGAAATGTTGTCGGGTAGTGTTTTGTATTTCTCCCTAAACAAGATGTATTCATGCCAATGATCTTATTAGTGGTCAATCTATGGTATGAAATTATCGATCATCATTGCCAGCAATAGTATGATGGAGTATGATATTTAGTTTAATTGAATTGGTTCTTTTGTATAGAACAAAAGAGTGAATGGCCCTTGGTCAACTAGAACTGGATTGGGTTGAGGCCATTTGTATAATGTAAAAGGGTATTAGCCATTGATTACAAAGCAGTCCCCTCGATTGAGTTCAAGCTTATTGGAATTCAGCATGCTCCATATACACTAACAAACAAGTAGCTACTTAGTGTCGACATTTCTTTATAATCAAAAAAAGGGAAAAGAACTCAAAGGTACCTGTTGTAAGATTTGTATAAACACATTCGTTCAATTTAGACTATGGAGCAGTACCAAGACTAATTGATGTCCTAACTTTGCTATTAGAGTATTATAGTATTTCTCGACTAATCATGAATTCGTCCCTAAAGAAGCAACACAATACTAGAATGGAAATTATTGAAATGTTGATCAATGCGTTATAAGAACTTCATACTTTGAGCGAGGGTTTTGGCCTCCTCTTTGAGCGTGGAGTTAGGATTTTGGTAGGTTGGTGTCAGGGTCGTGTCATTGGTGAGTCATGGTTATGGTGTCGTGTCGAGGGACTATTTTAATATCAGTTAGTTTTTGTTGTTAATGTAATTGAGAGGTTACATGTGCATATATGCTAACAGTTTTAACATGTAGTGTTTAAAAGGGTTGTTTCTTCTTTAGGTTAACTATGAGGATGTATCGAAGCTTTTAGATTAGGTTATGGTTTAACCCTTTTCGGTTTTTATCCACTGAAACCGCTTGATGTAATGTTGGACTTTATTGTCAAGACCCATCCCGAATTTCACCTTAAAACCTGAAGTAAGTCTTGCGGGGTCCACCTTCAAGGAAAATTTACTGAAAAAATCGTCAAACCTCCCTTGAGAATGGACAACCCTAACCCGAAAAATTAAAGAACTACCCTTTTAAAAATTATTAACCATCCTCCAATTCAACCCATAAATATCCAAATAATATAACAACTTCAATCTTCGAATATTCTAAAATAAAACATAGGTTTTAGCACACCACCGAAATATATTACAATAACCCCAAGAGTATTTAAAGCTACTACAAAAAAAAACTGGAGGAAACAGGCAAATACCCTAGTAGGTTAAATAGGTAAACCTACTAGTGAAAAGTAGATGAGAAATGGGTAAATATGCCTTGTCGCCTCCTACTAGTTCCAACCCGAACTCTGTAGACTAGGCATTTTTAAAACGAAGAGCCTAGAGAAAAATATTCAGAAATGTTAGAGTGAGTGGACAAAAATAAATAAAGAAATTATCAACAATTATGCTTTCCCAAATTAATTTTCAAAGAAAATCGAATGCATGCTTCTAATGAGAAATCTTTTATCTCAAAAATATCAAGCCTCTTCATCTCAAAACTATATATCAATATATGTATGTATTTACACTTGCCCATACTCCCTATATAAATTAATAGATTTAAAATAATCTATATAGGGCTACTACGCTCGCTTCCAACTTTCACGTCACGTCTTAATGTTATGATACACTATGCCATTAAGGTGGACAGACGGGTGCATAAATACGTGCTCATACCTCCTATATGAATTAAACACTCATATAGGGCTACTACGCTTGCGACCAACGCTCACGTCACAACATAATGTGGTTATATACTACGTCATTAAGGTGGACAGTCACATAAGGCTAGCTAGCATTTATATACATACTCTTCTCATAAAAACATTTATAATTTACCGAAAATCTCATTTTCGGTAACTCACCAAAATAAATAAAATCGTCAAATAAAAATGACGTCAAAAGCTCCAACAAAATAAATTACTCGACGGTAAGCAATTGCATGCATTTTAATTAAAACAAAAGTCCACTCACAAATTAGGCCTAAGCCTGATGTTGATCCGGGGCCTCTTCTACTCGAGCCTCCTCACGTCTTGTTCAAAAGACATAATTAAATCCTCAACTATATACCAACGCTTGTATCAAAAATAGGCGAAATCAAATATGAGCTTTACACGCTCATCCATGCCTAATGTTCTTATTCTTAAATTCACTTCGATCCATAATTCACCACAATTACCGACATCCTTAATACCACCCTCTACAGTCTTAACAATATTTAACCAACGACTGCATTTTAACTCATTAACCGCTATATTTCACAAATCTTATAAAAATCCAAAACCTATTCAAAACTCTTCTAAAAATTCCAAACTTGACATCAATAAACTCCCCTTAAGAAAACACATCTAACACCATGAAAATCCCTTTAACAGCAGCGGCGCCACCGTCGGCAGTGGCAGCCGGCAGCTGACTCCGGCGGCCTCCAATGCGTACCAAATTTTAACAACATCTTTCTCTCAATCTCCTCTACAACTATCCTAACTAGCACAAAGTCCAATTTCGAGCTTAACTAAGGTAATAGACTTAAAACAGTAATTAGAGCCCTAGAATTTCAATCAGTGATTTCTCCTTACCAAGCACAAATCGAACTGAAACGTTTTGAGGGATTACTACCCTTGATGAGAGCTACAAGCTGAGCAAAGGATTGCTAGCTATGGTGGCTAGAGGAGAAAGCTCCGGCAAGAGAACCACCATGACAATCAGACCTTTCGAGCGAGATAACTCCCTCCCGACGGCGGTAGGGAAGCTCCCACCGGTCCAAGAAGAAGGCTGGGTCGACAGCCGACCATTTGGGACCCGTGAAGCGGTCTGAGGCGGCCAGACTATGGCAAACGGCCGGGAAGAAAATCTGGTAGACGGAGAGGGAGAGAGAATAGGGAGGAGGAGAGAGAAGAGAAATGATTTGGGCTTTTGCCCAACCGGTCCAACACCATCACTTGAAACTTAACTCCAAAATTAAACACCCCAAAATAATTCCCTAATAAAACTTACCTTTTTTCTAGATAAAATTTACCATTTTTACCGTCCTTAAATATTTCTCCTACGAATAATTTCTCCGAAATAATCGTCCCTCAACACTCCTCTAGGGACCTTTGAAACTATAAACTCATTTACGAAGACGGTAAAATTCTTATTAATACCAAGCTAGTAAATAAGATAAAATTTAAAAATCGGAATGTAACATTATAATATAGTAATTTTTCCTAAAAAAAAAAGTATGAAATTAGCCGAGATACGATTGGTTATAGTTTCTCTTAAATTTAACAAGCTAGGGCTTATGTTTATAATTGTTTCGCGTAGCTAAAACAATGACTAACAAGGACCCATGCTCAAAAATGGAAGATCTCTTATTATTGAATCTTATGTGTAGCTAAATTAATTTCGGCATATTCTCATTCAAATGAAAAATATGTTGATACATGCATGCAATATTATCCGCTATAAAGTTTGTTTCTTTAAACGCATACAATAATGCGCGCACATATACACACACACAGTCCGTCTCAGCTGCGAACGTCCGGATGAGTTTTTCTTACAGATTTCCGTCGTTTCTCCACCATTCCAGCGCCGGTGACGCCGTTTCTTCTCCTCGGCGTGATCCAGACCTCCCCCGACGGTGTTGAAATGAAGAAGAAGGTCAGAGAGATCGCGATCGGAGGTCTGTGCAGCAATCTCACTCAGAACTTCACGACCAATCATGGTGGACTTTTGATCGCGATCTCTCCGGCCTTCTTCTTCGTTCCAACACCGTCGGGGGGGGGGAGGTCTGGGATCACGCCGGGGAGAAGAAACGGTGGAAATCCGTACGAAAAACCCGTCCGGACGTCCGCAGCTGAGACAGACTGTGTGTGTATATGGTATTGGGATGTCTATATATATATAGAGTTATAGACATACACACACAAGAGATCTATCTAATTTTTTAAAATGTGGAGCATAAATTATTGAGAAAATGACATCCCACTACCATAAACAGTTACAAAATACAAAAAACCCACATTTTAAAAGATTTATACAAATAAGGACGGAAGTCCAAACCCAAAACAATACAACATTAAGCCTAATCCAAATTCTAAATACATAATGACCATAATACCCAGAATTTTGACAAAATTACATACTATGTCACTCACTCTCTCCTCTCTCCCTTAATCTGATTTTTTTGGGATTAATCACTGGTCACTCCATTAACTTTCATGCGCTCGACAGTTTACTCCATTAACTTTCAATTTCAATCGATTACTCCATTAACTATCCAATGTCACACAATTAGGTCCATCTGTTAAGTGGTCGTCCAAATCAGTGGTTTAGTTGCTGACTGGACATATTTTTCAACTGGAAATTCCATTTAACACCCTAAACTAACTCTCTCTCTCTCTCTCTCTCTCTCTCTCTCATTTTTAAAACCCATCAGCAGCTAGCCATGGCTTCCCATTTTTCTCTCTCCGCCGTTTCTCTCATCACCCTCCTCTTCCTCGCCAAGGTTCTTTGGCAACAGATAAAAAATAGGTGGACCTGCTTTGGAGGACTGGTCGTCCACAACTCAGATCCATCGGTTGAAGCTGTTCGTCGTCCACCAACCAGTGACCGGTCATCCGATCCGATCTCAGCGAGTGACGCAGAGACCCAGCGACTGGTCCGTCGGTTGACTTGGACTCCGGTCTGGACGTCATCGGCGGTTGTCAAAAAGGGAAAAAAACTGGGCTTGCAAGTGGTAGTCGAACCCGGCCACTCAAATTGGAGAAGCCCGAATTAGTGGGCCTTGATTCCACTCGGATCGATCTAGGCGAGGTATTGCGCGGCGGCCGGCCGGCGAGGTCTGGTCCGTCGTCAGTTGACAATTGTTCAGGAGGCTCCGGTCCACCACCTTGTCAGGCCATCGATACAGAGGATTTAGGGTTCATGCATGGTGTTGTTTAGGGTTTAGTTGGTGGCGAAGGGAGAAGATCAATTGTTGTGAGGGTTTGAGTTTTGGGCTTCGGGAGAGAGATGCTGGGTAGGTGGGTTTGAGTTTTTGCCTGCCGTCGGGAGAGAGATGTCGAGGAGCTGCGGGGTGTGTTTGATTACAATGTTGATGTGGTTGGTTGCTGGTGGTGTGGTTGGTTGGTTGCTAGTGTTGTTGTTGCAGTGTTGTTGAAGGTCCAACTAGTGATGTGGTGGTGTTGTGGTTGCGGAGGAGGTGGAGGTGGAGGAGGAGAGAGAAGAGATTGAGGACACAGGACGATGGAGAGAGAGAGAGAGAGTTAGTTTAGGGTGTTAAATGGAATTTCCAATTAAAAAATATGTCCAGTCAGCAACTTAACCACTGATTTGGACGGCCACTTAACGGATGGACCTAATTGTGTGACATTGGATAGTTAATGGAGTACTCGATTGAAATTGAAAGTTAATGGAGTAAACTGTCGAGCGCATGAAAGTTAATGGAGTGACCAGTAATTAATCCTTTTTTTTCTCTCTCTCTCTATATATATATATATATATATATATCTCTCTCTCTGACGGCAATGTTCAACAAAACCTAGACTCCGGATCTGTTGAGGAAGGGAGGAGAAGCCGAAGAATAAAAGGATGAATGGTGATCAAGGCTTCAATGGATCAAACCAGATCTGATTTGGTTTTTCTTCTTATTCTTCTTCTTCTTCACCAGATTTGTCGGCGTTGAAATGGCAAGGAGGCAAGGAAGAGAGGAGGAGATGAAGAATGAAAGAAACTTCACCGAATCTGACTTTAATTCTTCTTCAATCTCTACAACTTGGTTTACTCAAAGAGTTATCGGTATTATCATAGCTTTGAATTTGATAGCAAAATTTGATCATTTGTAGCTAATTTGTGCTCATGCTTCATGCTGCTATTGCATTCTGCTATGTGCTGATACTGCGTGCTGCTATGTCCTGCTACTGCTTATTGCTGCTGTATGCTGCTACTATGTGTTGCTGCTACTGCGTGCTGCTGTGTGCTACTACTGTTGCTACTGCGTGTTACTATTTTGTGCTGCTGTTGTGTGCTATTACTACATTATGTTATATGCTGCTACTACTGCTACTGTGTGCTGTTATGTGTTGTTGTTGTGTGCTGCTACTGCATTCTGCTATGTGTTGCTATTGCGTGCTGTTGTGTGCTGCTACTGCTGCTACTGCGTGCTGTTGTGTGTAGCTACTGTGTGCTCCTATTGTATTATGCTATGCTGCTACTGTGTGCTGCTGCTACTACATTATGTTATGTGCTGCTATTGCGTACTGTTGTGTGCTGCTACTGCGTGTTGTTGTGTACTACTACCGCGTGCTGCTCTGTACTACTAATGCGTGTGTTGTTGTTGTGTGGTGCTACTGCGTGCTGTTGTGTGCTGCTACTGCGTGTGTTACTTCTTGTGTTGTTGTGTGCTGCTACTGCGTGTGTTGTTGTGTGTTACTCTGTGCTGCTACTGTGTGTGCTGTTGTTGTGTGCTACCACTACATGTTGTTGTTGATGTGTGCTGCTACTACGTGTGATGTTGCTATGTGTTGTTACTGCAAGTTGTTGATTCATGTCACTGCTACTGCGTGTGCTGTTGTTGTGTGCTATCACTGCATGTTGTTGATTCATGTTGTTGTTAATTTGTTGAATTAAAGGATTGCCCAAGCATCCTTGTGCTACTACTGGCTTGTTAACCCATGCTACTACTTCTACTGCGATGTTAACCCCTGCTACTACTTCTATTAAAATTAATTGCTACTACTTCTACTAAAATTAATTGCTACTACACTAAACTATTGAAAATCTGCTATTGTATTCCATTTACTGAAAAATCTCAAAAGGAGAGATTTTTCTCTTCTAAAAGTATATTTAATTAGTGTAGGATTAGTTTGGTAAATTAAATCATGACACATGACATATAGAGAAAAGATTGTCCTTAATTGTTAAAAATTGTTCTTATTTGTTTAACAACAACACAAGTGAATTTATTTGTGTTTCAAATCTTTTTGGAGGAGGTAGATGTGATTTGCTATTTATTAAGAAAGAAGCTTAGGCTCGATCGATCACCTTGCTTCTAGTCTAATATATCTTTCATTTTTATTTTATTGCTAGCTAGGTATGGATGGATGGTTGTTATTCAGGGGACGTCGATCGGTCTTAATTCTAATTAACTTAATGATTGCATGTGTAACACAACTACGTACGTATACTTACTTTGAGTAAACATTAGACATAGATCCCTAATTATAAAATAAGCTATCCCTCGAGTACATACCTCTAATAATAATGGTTTGCAAATTCTCGACTAAATCCGATTAGAATGATTTGGAAGTGAAACTCATTCATTAGATATATATATATATATATATATATATATATATATATATATATATATATATATTGAATTCGAGCTGTACTACTAGATTGTTTAATCTAGAGAGATAATGTGTAGTTTCTTAGAGAAGGATCGATCGGGACGAATTAGTTGGATATATAGCTAACTAATTCATTAGGCAACAAAACTCATAACTATAATAAACTCAATTGCATGCATATGTAAAATGACTTTGAGTACTATACTAGAGATTACACAACATTGTATTTTGCTGCCCGTGAAACATTATTAGGTCATTGAAAATTGTTTCCGATATATGATCTTGATCATATAGCTAATACGTGTTGAACGTAACTAATTGGTGAATGATATATAAAGTGTTTCTTAGTGACACAAAGTATGCCCTGTTTACCAAAAAGATAAGTACCTTTAATTTCTAGATTAGCGCAGAACCAAATTTTTTTCTTCATTTGACACTTGAAATGGGAATTCCAATCTGAATTCTTTTTCTAAGTTTAATTTCTAAACTATAAGATCAAAGTTTAAACTTTTAGGTAAAATATTCTTAGGCTTCTCAAGTTCTCTAATCATATATAACTTTGTTCTTTGAGTCAATTATCCTACACATCTTCTAATAGGTTTGAACAAATCATTCACCAATCGCCACCATTAGATAAAGAAGTTAAAGAAATATAAATGGGGACGAAATACCTCATCAGAATCATCATATAAAGCATTACGTGCTCATTCAATGGCTGAAAATTTGGATCTTGATGGGTGTTTTTCCACAGCTATATAATATAGGAGATAGAACAAACAGAAAGTGGATAATAGTAATACTATAATGGAGTTGGAGGGAGAACCTCATCGAGAAGAAAATACTTCTTTTAAAAAAAAATCGAAAAGAAAACACTGTATTAATGCATCACAACATTCATTGTTTAATATAATTAGTTCGAATAACAAGCTAATTAAGCTAAAGACTGAAACTAATCGATGACGTACTCATGTCATGTAAATATATGGGGGTGTCGACAAGTCGATCTCTCTAATCTTCCATACCTTAAAAATCGTTATCTCTTAATTAAGAGGAATCTTGTGTTGATCGGAACTACGGACGTACCTCTTTTTTACCTTTATTTCTTGTTTCATATTGCATATTCATCACATAACCTTTGATTCCTCTACGTACGGTTTTGATTCCATATACAGTTGATATTCACTTATGCATTACTTATTCATGCATTTCCAATAAAAATATACTTGGTCATTCTGATGATCGAATCGAATCCTCGTAAAACTTATTTAGCTTTGGTTTGAGAACTTCTACTTCATGCACGTTGCCCAGAGATCTCATGATTTATTCTCATGTTAATTGGCATATGCGATCAAACTGTAATGACACTCCTGATGCTTAACTTTTTCTTTGCTAAATTAAGCGGGTCTATGTTTCTTTTAGACTTAATACTCATCAATTATGGAGGTGAAGAACAGCTTAATTAGTCGCGGATTAGATGCCAAAACAGTAGAACTGATAAACAATAAAAAGGAAAAAGTGCAAAACCGTAAATTAAATACATATCCAGCCGCCAAGACTGAAAAAGAAGTAAAGAATAGTAGAGGTTGTTAGTTGGATGCTTGGATGCATGCATGTCTAGGAGGCTAGGGTTTTGACTAGAATGTTATTTGCGTACAGTAGAATCACATCCATTCCATTTCCAATGGCAAATTGTATATTATGCAACCAGAAGGCTAGCTAGGGAAGCCAGATGGAGATGATGAGCAAAACAAATCTTTGGGAAATCAAAATGGAACTGCGAGTCACACGTAGACAACTGCCATCATCATTTCCTGGAATGAAAAGAGCTAGAGTCCTCCAACTCATCATCATCGACCTGTCGACCAATTCAGACTCAGATGACCAGAACAACAGATTTACAGACCCGACCAGAGGGTAACTTTCTGAAGCTCATATTCGATCAGTTCATGGTGAATAAGAACTGTTCCAATGATCGATGGTGTGATTCTGATAGTGAGCCTAGCTAGCTCTGTTGGGGGTAAAAGTTGTTCTGTTGTTTACTTTGGATTTAGTCATATCTCTGTAGCTCCGTGATTTATTGCATCCAACAAAGCTTTTCCAGGCCGGGGCCGGCCAGAAATGAAGAAAAGACTATGTGGTATATATTGTCGGGGCCGGGTCTTGTTTAAACGTACAAGAACAAAAAAACCAATAATCAACAATGGCTAGTTAAGATTTCACTATAGCTTGTACTTGTCTGTCGAACCAAATAAGTTGACAATTTATAGCGAGTCGTATATATAGGGCGTGTATCCGTATAATAAACAATGACTAGTTAAGTCTTCATAATTAGTCTCTCTTTTTTTTTTCTCAAAGTTTCCTTGTTTTAGTATGAACAATAAATCACATTCTCAATATGCATAGCCTAATTACCAAATAAAGTTTAGGTTAAGGGTGTTTTCGATTGTGACATGGTTTGACCGATAAATGAATAATAATTCACATTCACACGTATAATCTTATTACACTAATGACATATAGTAAGAAAGCTGATAGACACATCAACTTATGGCTCTGCATGAACATTATCTTTCTGGTATGTCGTCAAAATTGTAAAGTAAATAGAGCAGCTAATGATGCACTCATTGCTAAATATAGTGCTTGTTATAATACATAAGTTATGTAAAGACTCCTGATATTATTTTGAGATGTTCTTACAATATTGAGCTTAGGCACAATGTCCCCCTCCCCCGTTATATTCTACGGTTTTATTAATGATTATGACGTGAGAGTTATCGTTATAGTCTTTGTATTAAAAGAAAAATATGGTTAAAAATGTGATCAATACGTCGTCTAAATTGCAAATAATATTTTTCTTTGAGAGTATCAAAATCGAAACACGAAGTTAGAATCACGCTAAAGCCTTCAATCATATTCACACATTTCACCCACATACACAAAGTGTGATATAATTCTAACAGTGCCGGCCTTAACCTATACCAGATATATAACTGAAATAATGGCTCCAGGGTACCCGAATAGAGAGTATGTCAAAAGTAGAAAAGAAAACTACGTACCCCATTCCAACATCATATCAAATGGAATATTAAACCAACATGATTGGACTTTCATGGTCTACGCACATTGCGTTATAAAACTAACACTCGCATCATTACTACTTGTCAAACTCTCACCATCCTTCAACAATTCAACCCAAGATTCGGTTGAGTAAAACCAAAAGAATTTGGGGTAAAGAACTAAAGAAGTAAAGATTGTGATTGGCAATCCCATACATGAAAGTAAAACCAGCAGCGATTCTCAAGCCTGGTTTCTAGTCACGTGCCTCCGGCGTGCGTGTGTGACGACGTCTGTCCCAATTGATTTGTCAACTCTGGTCTGTCTCTATAAGCTTCCTTTGCTGCCTATGTTGGTTCGTATTGTTTAATCACTAAGCCTGCCTTGTCTCCTCTAGCTTGGTTTCTCTGTACGTTACTCTCTTTACCTTACCTTCTCTGTTTCTTTCTCTGTGAAATCTGATATAAATATGAGATCGTTTTGGTTGAAGGCTCTCAAGTAGGGAAAGATTTCTGGGTTGTTGTGGTTGAAAACCAGAAAGAGTTCATCATAATTCATAAAGAAGAGTAGCTGAGAAAATGCTGTTGCAGAAGCAGTTTTATTGGGGAGTGCTTGTAGTACTAGTTGTGGTTATAGGAGGTAACTTGCAGACTGTGGTGGAGGGAAGCCCTCGCCGGATTCTGTTGGATACCGACGTTGACACGGATGATTTCTTTGCTCTCTTGTACCTCTTGAAGCTTAACAGATCAGAGTTTCAGTTGGAGGTGAGTTCATACTTCATCAACATGATTATTCATTTTTGGCAAATTAATGCTTTACATATTCATATATGTTGATCCTTTGCTCATATGTTTAAGCCATGTTTTGCCAGAAAATATAATCCAGGTTTTGGTTTAATCAAATTTCTGGAAATTAAACCTGTAGTGTCATATCAATTATCATGCAGAACTCAGAATTCTTAGTTTCTTTGGATGGTTATGTTCAACAGTTGAACTACATGCCCCACTTCTAGTCGTCCATTTTAATTGAGTGGATCATTCTATATATTTGTTTTTTTTTTTTTTTTGATATTTAGTCGTAGTCAGCTGTTGAAAACTCTAAATCATGCTTTTGGTTCTTTCTATTTTGTTGGCCAAAGTGCTACCTTTTAATAAGCTAAACGTTCTTAACCTTTCTGATCAAATGAGATAAGAGTGTCATAATCTACTATTCAGTGACTTCATGCATCTTTTAAGGGCTAATCTTTTAATTACTTGAGTAAGTATTTGTCTGGGTCACCTTGCCACGTGTCAGAAAGATAGGAGTGACTCGTGTCAGGTCCGACCAACCGTCCCGACCTAACAATGTCTCATAAGTTGATGACAAATTTCAGACTCATTGTTTGAAGAAAAAAAAAAAAAAAAACAAAACAAAAACCACAATGATAATCTGATACACAAAAACGACTCGTATATTTAACTTGCTAACGTATCAAGAAGACAATTTTTGTATTTTATCTCGAAAACTTGGATGATCTCCCTCGGTTACCAGCACTCGATTCAATAATGCTTCTGGCTATCACATTGTTCAACTCTATTATTGCACGTACATGATTTGAGACTTTGAGGTATGAACTATTACAGTGATGCTACTCTGTGATATTGATAATCTTTTTACCACAGGCAGTAACAGTGAATGCAAATGCATGGACCAATGCGGGGCATGCAGTAAACCAAATATATGATCTGCTTTACATGATGGGACGTGATGATGTTGCTGTTGGAGTTGGAGGTGAGGGTGGTATACTTGAAGATGGTACCATTCTCCCAAATGTTGGTGGATATCTTCCATTAATTGATCAGGCATGAACTACTTGCAGTCTCTCATAAACTGGCTTTACTATCTGGGAAACACTTTTCTCTAAACAGTTTGATATGTGAAGTTCTCATACTATAAATTTGAACTATGGTTAAGCCAAGTCTTGTTTACATACATGACCAAATAGATGCATATGTATTCAACTAAATTGACAATTTGAAGACATTACTTGCCATATCGTTGTCCATGCTTGACTATGAATCTATGATCAGATGAAGATTTACTTATATAGTTCAAAATTGAATATCAGGGGACTACAACAGCAGGAGGATGCAGATATAGACAGGCTATTCCTGTAGGACCTGGGGGTCGATTAGATATCGATACTAATTTTGGCATCCGCAAGGCTTTCCTCCCACAGGTATGAGTAGATTACACAAATTATGTACTTTTATGGATCAGCTAGCAGTTCTTACTCTCTTTTGTGAGTCTAGATTTAGTTATGTTATTTCTTATCCACTCGCATCGTTTTAAGCTTGCAGAGTTTAAGTTACGCACTTTCACTTTGTTACAGTTTTTATTTTTATTTATTTTTTTCTTTTATCTGAACTTAATGGAGTGTATGTTCAATTCATTCATGTACCACAAGTACAGATCTGATATTTTTATCTTATTACTATGGCCATGCATTTATTTTCTTTGTTTCCTCTTTTCTTCTTTCAATGACATTAGGGGAGCAGGAGATATAGTCCATTGAGACAACCTACTGCTCAGCAAGTGATGATTGACAAAATATCTGCAGGTCCCAAAATAACTGTGTTTGTTATAGGAGCACATACAAACTTTGCCGTATTCCTTATGAACAATCCACACTTGAAGAAGAATGTTGAGCATATTTATGTGATGGGGGGTGGTGTGAGATCAAAGAACCCAACTGGTTGTTGCCCCAAAAATTCTACCTCTTGTGTGCCTGAGCAGTGTGGTGATCCTGGTAACTTGTTCACCGACTATACCAGTAATCCTTATGCAGAGTTCAATATTTTTGGAGACCCTTTTGCTGCTTACCAGGTTAGCTTGACTTGCATTACATTGATACATTGTCATTTAACCAAATTACAGAACTTTTAGGAATCAAGAGTTGTTTAACTTTCATATGGTACTAGAGGTATGAAGTTTCGAGTTGAAACCTCTCTGATCCCCATCCTCAGCTCTTGTTGGGATGGAAACTGCAAACCAATCCTTGAACAATACAATAGGGGTTAGGGATGCCGGCTACACATGGGGAAGGGCCGGCTACACATGGGGAAGGGTATTAACTTAGTATTTGCCGTTGGCTAATTCCCTAGCAGCTTAGATTTCAGTGGTTGTTTGTCAGTTACATACTACAGTATATAAAGTGTACAGATAACTTGAAAAGCTTCTTATTTGTCATTTGATATATTCTTGACGAGCTAAAAATGGCTGCTGTTGACTATGATATGGATCTCTTCAGGTCATTCATTCAGGAATTCCTGTCACCCTTGTTCCATTGGATGCAACAAATACCATTCCGATTACTCAAAATTTCTATGAAGCATTTGAGAAGAGTCAGACTACATATGAAGCACAATACTCCTTCAAGTCCTTGAAAATGCAACATGATACTTGGTTCGACGACCAATTCTTCACTGTAATCCCTGATTATGTTTGATGTTATGTTACAAGAGTTCTCTCATATTTATGTCTTTGCATTTTTTTTTTCTTTTTAATTTTGATTCAAATGATTACATGATACTATTGAACTGCAGAGCTATTTTATGTGGGACTCTTTTACATCTGGTGTAGCCGTCTCCATCATGCAAAACTCGCATAAGAGCAGTCATCCGGAGAATGAATTTGCTGAAATGGAGTACATGAACATAACCGTTATTACTTCAAATGAGCCTTATGGGGTCTCTGATGGCTCCAATCCTTTCTTTGATGGTCATAAAGTTCCGAAATTCAACTTATCCAAAAATGGTGTGCATAGTGGTCACATCCAAAATGATCTAAGAGATCCATTTTGCGTTGCGAAGAATGGGAAGGGAAAATGCAAGGTACTTACCTTCTACACTGTGACATCCAAAAGATATTTTCTTGCACTCTAAGGCAATTAGCCAAAACATCACATTGTTTTTGGTTTTCTTGTTTTCATTCATCTTTTTTTTAATTTTTTGTAAAAGTTTTCATTCAGAAGTGTCATGAGTTCTCTTGACAAATCTGACAACATATTATGTTTGGACAAAGAGTCGACCTAAGTAATGATCCCGATTCAGAGTTTAGTAATATGCAAAATTTTATAGCAAGACAAAATTTCTATTGAAAACATTGCGAAAGTTCAGTCTTCTTGAAATGTGTTGATGTAACATTTGCTGCAAACTCAATCCAACAGGATGGTTATACAACAGAAGTAACAGGTTCAGAAGCAGTAAGAGTACTTGTTGCTACAAAAGCAAAACCAAATAAGGATGTTGCAAGCCCACTTAACAGAGAATTCTTTAAAAGCTTCTTGGAAGTAAGTCTATTAAGATACCTTTTTTGTTTTAATTATGCTTCTTGAAATCTATGAATAATATGATGAATTTGGTACTCTTTTTCCTTTGGCTTTTACAGGTTCTAAACAGCCCTCAACAAACAGGGAAATTCAATTTCACAACACAATTTCCTTTCTATAAGGAAGTGACATATATACCAAATTTTGGAAATACTAAACTGGGCAAACCTGTTGTGTTTGACATGGATATGAGTGCTGGAGATTTCCTAGCTTTGCTTTACCTCCTCAAAGTTCCTGTTGAAGTGATTAATCTCAACGTACGGTTTATCTTTCTTATTGAAGTCAAAGAGTAGAACAACTTCGCATCTGTATTCTTTGTTATACTTGATTTTGCTAGCAGTCTTATACTCCTGTCACCACTTAACACTGTTATGAATCCACCACTATTTTGATCACACATCCTTTAAATTTTAAAAGTTACATTGAGTATATATTATCCCTTGGTCTCGAAATTTTTCTTGTGGTGCTTGTTTTTCATTGCTTCAATTTTAGCACTGCTCCTAGAGTCCTAGCACAGAATCTGGGGGAACTGCTGAACATAAATACAACTAAACCAAGTTTCTTTCTCCATGCTGTCAGGCAATACTAGTGACCCCTACTGGCTGGGCAAATGCTGCAACAATAGATGTCATATATGACTTGCTCCATATGATGGGTCGCGATGACATTCCAGTTGGTCGAGGAGATTTATTTGCTATGAACCAGTCTGATCCCTCTTTCTCTGCAGTTGGAGACTGCAAATATGTTAAGGCCATCCCTCATGGGGGTGGTGGATTACTAGATTCGGACACTCTCTATGGCCTTGCTCGTGACTTGCCTCGAAGCCCAAGAAGGTAACACAAATACACAGTCACATGAAAAAGTTTTGGCTTTACACATTTTTGATTGCCTAACCCTAGGACAGTGACTGAAGTTTTATGTTGTTACATCAGGTATACCGCACAGAATTCCGTGAAATATGGAGCCCCAAGGGACACAGAAAACCCTGAACTAAGGCAACCATTAGCATTGGAAGTTTGGGAGTCTGTGGTGAAAACATTGGATCCAGGATCTGAGATTACCATATTGACCAATGGACCATTGACTACTCTAGCAAGTATTATTTCGTCGGAAAGTAAAACTATCTCTCTAATTAAGGTAAGTTGGTCTGAGTTCATAATGCAGGAAAAATGTCTATGAAGCTAACAATACCATAATAAGGTGATGATATGTTTGTTGCAGGAAGTGTATATAGTTGGAGGACATATCAGCCGCAACGAAAATGATAAAGGAAATGTGTTTTCGGTTCCTTCTAGTAATGCAGAGTTCAATATGTTTCTTGACCCTTTGGCTGCAAAGACAGTGTTTGATTCCTCACTTAACATCACACTCATTCCTCTTGGCATCCAACACAGAGTTAGTTCTTTTCCCAAAATCTTAAAAAGGCTGAGCAACGCAAAGAAGACAACACCAGAAGCACTGTTCGTCCGACGTTTGCTGTTAAGGCTATACCGTTTGCAACAATTGCACCATAGTTATCACCACATGGTAATGCTTTTATCAAAGAAAATGCCTAAATACTTCAGTAGTAGTATGATAGATTTTCATGCATGTAGTGGATTTAGGGAAATTCTTCTGTTGCATGATTCCTAGTATGCTATGTCATACAATGAGAGAATAATCTGCATTAAGTGCTTGATCATTAATTTAAGCTGACAGTACCAATATAAGATGCCCAAAATGTTTTCCAAAAGGACATTTCCCAACCATTTTGGATAATGTTCTTCTGTTACTATTTATCGGACTGCTATTTTATAAAATTGTTAATGTTCTTCTGTTACCATTTTGGATAATGTTCTTCTGTTCTTCTGCTAACAATGCTATTTTATAAAATTGTCAATCTGTCAGTGACAACATACTTGAAATCAATGAACTGACCAAGCAGAATTCAGAGTTTTAACCCACAGTTTGTTTCACTAAAGAAAAATTGATAGGTTGCGAATACGGATTTTAGGAACCCTCTAAAATTTATGACATGAGCTGTTAACTTGATCATGTAAATTTGATCACCCTTTTTCGAATTATCTTTGTTCTCATAAGTTATTATGCTGTAGGAAACTTTCTTAGCGGAGCTCCTTGGTGCAGTTCTCTTGGACAGTGATTCTCATCTGAGCCAAAGCTTCAAACTTAAACACATCAAAGTTTTTGCTGATGACATTGAATCCAGAGATGGGGAGATTTCGATTTATCAAGATGAGGGAAAATTGGTCAAAGTATTGGACACCGTAAATGCCAAGACATACTATGAACTTTTCGCTGACCGGCTAAGTGATTCAAGGCAGTCTGCTAAATTAGCAAGTTTTGAGAAGCAAAAAAAATTGTGGCAGAAGCCGCCAAATCGAACTGAGCCTGCAGAGTAGCCATTATGCTCTTAATTTTAGCTCATAGAAGGCAACACAAACAAAAGAATACAGAACCAAGAGTATAGAATTTTTCATTGGAATTTTAGTCTTTGGCTGATATGTTTAACAAAGCCAAGCTATTCATTGTACTTGAATGCAACCCATGCCTGTGTAAATTTTTATTTCACCAGTGTTATCAGTTACTTGCAGAAGATGATGTTACTCCTTTCTGTTTGATTTGACAAGGATGGTTCGCTTATTAAACAAAACAACTGGGATGTTACAGAATTTAGGATCATTGCAACCAACATTCTCTATATATTACATTTCACCATCATTGACCTGCCAAATCTTGCTAATGATGTTGAACCTATCACTTTACAAGGCATTTCTTTACAGACCACTTTGTATCTATTGATGTATGCATCAATCATTTGAATCTTTTCGTTTGTGTACATGACTACTTCACTATATAAGGCTATTCTATACAGCCGACACCAAGCCGCAACGCCAGAAGGAAAAATGGGATGAAAATTGGTCTATTTATTTCATTGAAAGTTCTTTTTATATAGAGGAGGAATTACAATGGATACAACAATAATTACAACATGAATAACCTTAATAATATCTGATTGAACTGTGTTGAAACAAAAAAAAATCACCATTTCAAAAATTATATGATGATCAATTTATGGGTATTCCAAAATAAATGGAAAAGAAGTTGTTAGCTGTTTTGACTGAGTTCAAACAGAAAGCAAAGAAGATATACTCCTCATTCAAAGTTTCTTAGCGTTGAAATATTCCAAACTTTATACAAGCGAGGATATATATTGCTATTGAAATTTGACATGCAATTGAAGATAAAAATTATCATTCACAATCCAAATTCATTCCATTCTGAAGACAATATTCTTGGATACTTTCCATGTCCTACATATGTGGAAGACCAAGTTTGAATATTAACAAAAGCCTCAGAGGTCAAAGAAGAAGATAGAAATACTGCTATAATCTTTCTGATTCAAATGGATAAAGGATCAGAACCTCAGTTTGAATTCTGATTCAAAAGTTATTTTCTTGTACTCTAAGGCAATTAGCCAAAACATCATATTGTTTTTGGTTTTCTTGTTTTCATTCATCTTTTTTTTAATTTTTTGTAAAAGATTTCATTCAGAAGTGTCATGAGTTCTCTTGACAAATCTGACAACATATTATGTTTGGACAAAGAGTCGACCTAAGTAATGATCCCGATTCAGAGTTTAGTAATATGCAAAATTTTATAGCAAGACAAAATTTCTATTGAAAACATTGCGAAAGTTCATAGTCTTCTTGAAATGTGTTGATGTAACATTTGCTGCAAACTCAATCCAACAGGATGGTTATACAACAGAAGTAACAGGTTCAGAAGCAGTAAGAGTACTTGTTGCTACAAAAGCAAAACCAAATAAGGATGTTGCAAGCCCACTTAACAGAGAATTCTTTAAAAGCTTCTTGGAAGTAAGTCTATTAAGATACCTTTTTTGTTTTAATTATGCTTCTTGAAATCTATGAATAATATGATGAATTTGGTACTCTTTTTCCTTTGGCTTTTACAGGTTCTAAACAGCCCTCAACAAACAGGGAAATTCAATTTCACAACACAATTTCCTTTCTACAAGGAAGTGACATATATACCAAATTTTGGAAATACTAAACTGGGCAAACCTGTTGTGTTTGACATGGATATGAGTGCTGGAGATTTCCTAGCTTTGCTTTACCTGGATATCCATGTGTTTGACATGGATATGAGTGTTTGACATGGTACGGTTTGTCTTTCTTATTGAAGTCAAAGAGTAGAACAACTTCGCATCTGTATTCTTTGTTATACTTGATTTTGCTAGCAGTCTTATACTCCTGTCACCACTTAACACTGTTATGACTCCACCACTATTTTGATCACACATCCTTTAAATTTTAAAAGTTACATTGAGTATATATTATCCCTTGGTCTCGAAATTTTTCTTGTGGTGCTTGTTTTTCATTGCTTCAATTTTAGCACTGCTCCTAGAGTCCTAGCACAGAATCTGGGGGAACTGCTGAACATAAATACAACTAAACCAAGTTTCTTTCTCCTTGCTGTCAGGCAATACTAGTGACCCCTACTGGCTGGGCAAATGCTGCAACAATAAATGTCATATATGACTTGCTGCATATGATGGGTCGCGATGACATTCCAGTTGGTCGAGGAGATTTATTTGCTATGAACCAGTCTGACCCCTCTTTCTCTGCAGTTGGAGACTGCAAATATGTTAAGGCCATCCCTCATGGGGGTGGTGGATTACTAGATTCGGACACTCTCTATGGCCTTGCTCGTGACTTGCCTCGAAGCCCAAGAAGGTAACACAAATACACAGTCACATGAAAAAGTTTTGGCTTTAGACATTTTTGATTGCCTAACCCTAGGACAGTGACTGAAGTTTTATGTTGTTGTTACATCAGGTATACCGTACAGAATTCTGTGAAATATGGAGCCCCAAGGGACACAGAAAACCCTGAACTGAGGCAACCACTAGCATTGGAAGTTTGGGAGTCTGTGGTGAAAACATTGGATCCAGGATCTGAGATTACCATATTGACCAATGGACCATTGACTACTCTAGCAAGTATTATTTCGTCGGAAAGTAAAACTATCTCTCTAATTAAGGTAAGTTGGTCTGAGTTCATAATGCAGGAAAAATGTCTATGAAGCTAACAATACCATAATAAGGTGATGATATGTTTGTTGCAGGAAGTGTATATAGTTGGAGGACATATCAGCCGCAACGAAAATGATAAAGGAAATGTGTTTTCGGTTCCTTCTAGTAATGCAGAGTTCAATATGTTTCTTGACCCTTTGGCTGCAAATACAGTGTTTGATTCCTCACTTAACATCACACTCATTCCTCTTGGCATCCAACACAGAGTTAGTTCTTTTCCCAAAATCTTAAAAAGGCTGCGCAACGCAAAGAAGACAACACCAGAAGCACTGTTCATCCGACGTTTGCTGTCAAGGCTATACCGTTTGCAACAATTGCACCATAGTTATCACCACATGGTAATGCTTTTATCAAAGAAAATGCCTAAATAATTCAGTAGTAGTATGATAGATTTTCATGCATGTAGTGGATTTAGGGAAATTCTTCTGTTGCATGATTCCTAGTATGATATGTCATACAATGAGAGAATAATCTGCATTAAGTGCTTGATCATTAATTTAAACTGACAGTACCAATATAAGATGCCCAAAATGTTTTCCAAAAGGACATTTCCCAACCATTTTGGATAATGTTCTTCTGTTACTATTTATCGGACTGCTATTTTATAAAATTGTTAATCTGACTGCATGCTTGAAATCAATGAACTGACCAAGCAGAATTGATAGGTCGCAAATACGGTTTAAGGAACTTCAAAAATTTATGACATGAGTTGTTAACTTGATCAAGTAAATTTGATCACCGTTTCTCGAATGATCTTTGTTCTCGTAAGTTATTATGCTGCAGGAAACTTTCTTAGGGGAGCTCCTTGGTGCAGTTCTCTTGGACGGTGATTCTCACCTGAGCCAAAGCTTCAAACTTAAACACATGAAAGTTTTTGCTGATGACATTGAATCCAGAGATGGGGAGGTTTTGATTTATCAAGATGAGGGAAAATTGGTCAAAGTATTGAATACAGTAAATGCCAAGACATATTATGAACTTTTCGTCCAGGGGCTAAGTGATTCAAAGCAATCTGCTGTATTAGCAAGTTTTGAAGAACAAAAAAAATTGTGGCAGAAGCCGCCAAATGAAACCGAGCCTGCAGAGTAGGCATTCTGCTCTTAAATTTAGCTCAAAGAAGGCAACACAAGGAAAAGAATTTTTCATGGAATTTTATTCTTTGACTGATATGTTTAACAAAGCAAAGCTGTTCATTGTACTTGAAATGATAATGTTACTAGTTATTTGTAGAAGATAATGTTACTCCTTTCTGTTTGATTTGACAAGGATGGTTTGCTTATTGAACAGATCACCTGGGTTCTTAAAGAATTTAGGATTATTGCAACCAACGAAACTATATTGTCACATTCTCTGTAATTATACATTACATTTCACCATCTCTGACCTGCCAAATCTTGTAATCTTCTGTAGTGCTAATGAAGTTGATTCTATTACTTTATAAGGCTTTTCTATATAGACCACTAACCACTTTGTATCTATGGGTATGCATCAATCATTTGAATCATTTCGTTTGTGTACACTGACTACAATAATTCCATCAATTTCCGGCAACTTCTGATTACAATAAAATCTTGATGAATAGATACCAGAATAATAACTAATCTAAGTATCTAACACCCAAAAGTAAAGTTGGTAACCACAATTATATAAGAGGTCTAAATTTGATTGGTTAGGCTGAACATGGTGTTTCCTTTCTTCATTATTCTCGGCAACCAAACAAGGATAATTTTGATTAAGGAGCAGGAACTTAATGGCACTCATGGTGATTCTCCACGTTTTGTGATGTTTGAGCAGAAGACACAGATAGACAACCAACGCAGATCAAGATTGACCAACAAGGCTTCAAAGAATCAAATCTTTCGTATGGATTCATATTTCATTTTATATTATGTAGACAGGCTTACCATGATCATTTATTTAATATCTGCTAGCAGAACGACAACCAAAGACCAATAATAGAATCGTTAGATCATCAAACTTACAGAACATCAAAAGCAAACTTGATTCACTGCAACGGTTCCACAAAAAGTGCAAACTGCTAAAACTGTGTTTTCCCATAATCTAAACCATCCTAATGTATGCAAACCCAGAATTGATTTGCTTGCTTTGAAACTACAATTATAACCAATTAGGAATGGATATAGTAAATGAGCAGCTAGCAAAAAAAAAATCCGATGAATAAAACTCGAAATAAAAGGAAAAGCATAAGTTACAAAGATAACAAGGTTATTAGACCCTTGAAGGTTCATTAAGAAGTTGTAGCAGACAGAAAACTCATTTCCACAAAATTCATACAAGCATAATTCATTGGTGAAAGAGAACTTTCAATCAACTTAGAGAGGTGTTTACACTAACTTGAAGAGATTCTCTACAACCCCCAACTTTCTTGTTTTTTTTTTTTTTTCAACAAATTGTAGCCTTAGAAATTTAATTCCAACATAGGAATTGACCCACCAGCTGCCACAATTTGTTGCTCCATCTGCAAATCAACAATATGTATTCTTAAGAAACAAAGAATGGATGAACTGATTATGAGTTTCAACAGAATAAATCATCGTATTCTACTTACTGCGAAGAGAGTTTCAAGCTTGTTCTTCACAAGGTAGTACTCTTGCTTTAATTGTTGAAGACATCTGATGCACCTGTTGACAACAAACTTTCATTAATTTTCAAGAGCTGATAAAGAAAGAGCATATATGAACACTAATTAGGAGTGTTCATATCTGATGAGAGTTGACGAAACCTACCCTTCAATGTTCTGTTCTTCGCAAAAGTTGCGGAAAGCAATGCAGCCATTTTTAACTCTTTGTGCACCAACACTATCAAACAACAACAAAATTCACCACAGTGAGCTTTATACCTTTTTAATTTCCAAGATCTGAAATTAGAGTTTAAATTGAAGGTGCAGATACTCAGATACTGGAGTTAACCCAAATTATGAGACCTTAAAAGAATGTTGCAGTACCCAAGAAGCTATGACTTGTAAATGGATCATTCAGCTCATAACCCAATTTTCAGATACATCAAAAGATTGTTGCAGTAACCAAAAAGCCAACAATTGTAAATGGATCATTTAGTTCATAACCCAATTTTAAGAGATATTACTTGCTATAATTTTCTATTAAGAGAAAAAAGGGAGATTCATGTATACCTGGAGCTGCTACCCTTGAACTGGTGAACATGGGCACCAATTTTCTTGAAGTCTACACCTGGCTGCTCTCTGTTCAGTGAAAACAGAAAAGGGAAAACACCCAATGAACAACAAAATTGAAGCTTCCAAAAGCAAAGCATGAACAGAAAGAGCATCCAAAATCCAAACTTGAAAAAGACAGACTGAAAAGGAAAGATCTTGGGGTCCTTACAGAGCTCTGGTGATCTCATTGAGAAGCTTCTCAGAGTCATCAAAGAAAAGAGATACAACTTCCACAACAAAATCTGGGTTGCTGTCATCTTGAAGCTGTTGAAGCTGCAAAAACTGCCCATCCAAAAGCCCCTACCACCGGACCAAACAGAATCAAGAACACAACAAAAAAGGGCAAACCCAATCCAATCCAAAACACAACAGAAACAAAACAAAACAAAACCCATCTGAAAACTAATCATAAATTTCAAACATTTCATGTTCCTTTACCTCCAGAAACAAGGACTTAGTGTAGTCAACCCACTGTCTTTGCATCTGACCCACCTCCATGTTTTTGGTTGTGTTCCTCCCTACACAGACAGACCCGGCAGCAGGAAAAAGCTTGTGCCTTGGAGAAATTACAGATCTTGAAGAGGAATTATTGCACCAAACAATAAATTAAATGAATGAGTATAAATGCTGCGAAACCGTGAAAAGGATTTTGATAAATTCAATAAGAGTGAGAAAGAAAGAAAATCCAAGCTCTGCTTTTGGGTATTGTCTACACAGTCTAGTACTAGTTGTAGCCTCTGACCCTGACCCCCCCCCCCTTCCTCTTTCTCTCTCCGGATATGTGCTCCGGTTTGTAGTATTTTCTATTTACAGAGAATCATAATCCCCACCCCCACCATTGACAATTTAGTACGAGGAAAATGCACCGTATTTTGTATGACACGGTTAAACTGGTACTAATATTTTAAAAAATTATTAATATAATAAAAAATATCTGAGGCTAATTTCTGTAATTGTGTCGCTAGTTTCCTGACGTTGCTGGTATGGGGCTCACCAAAAAAGTGTAATGACAAAAATAACCTTCTAATTCTCTAGAACCGTTTTTCCTCTAAAATCTTTAAAATTAAATCTTAGGTTTTCATCTTAGGTATCACATTAATCAGTTTAGAAAAGTTTAAGTATCACATTGATCAATTCAGTAAAGTTTAGGCATTGTTGTTGTGTTTATCTGTTGACAATAAATACTATGTAATAACTGAAAATGTAACATAAAAATTCATACATAGAACCAAAAAGGGATTCTAATATCATTGAATTAAAACCATTAAAACCAACATCAATTCAACATGAGAAACATATTATGCATTAAAATTCAAGCTTAATTGATTTCCAAAAACTCAAGGAACCAAATTGTTTGCAAAAAATTGATTCCAAAACATGATGAAGTACACGTTATGTTTCTCTAATTTAAAAGTCAGCACATTTACTTTTTTTAGCATCCATTGCTCTATGATTTAGCTACTTTGAGTAGGAGGTTGTGTTGATGCCGGCTAATGCATTACCATTTCTAGCAGAACTACCCTCCATTGTCAACTTCATTTTTTTTCATCTTTTTCTACACTTTATGACCTGGTCCTTGATAGGTTTTAATTCCTTGGGTGGGGCTGGTGCCCTTTGGACCTGTGGAACACAAACAAGACATTTCAAACATAATTCAATAACCACATTTGGCTTCACAATAAGAGTATATGGTTAAAGAGTAATATCATACCAAAAAGAGTATGAATCATAGGCAAACACTAAGACTAAAAGCAAATGTACAAAATCAGAAAAGTGTCTAACTGAAATTCTGACTAGAAAAATGTCTTTGGTTAAAAACGATATGGTTCAACTGGGAATTAAAGTTTGGTGTCTTCATGACATTTGAAATAGACATCCTAAATATCAATCTAGATTTGGAATCGAACAAAAAAGATTGGTAAAGTATGCTGCTTTTGATGTAAAATTTTATATACCAAAGAAGGTAACGTGCAAAGAAACAAGGTCTTTCTAGTAAGCCAAACTAGAGATAACATTTTATTGAAGTAAAGAATTTATTTGCTAAGATCAAATTCTATCAAGTGAAGAAGATAACAAAGAGTGGAGCTATCTTTATATGCTTAAAAACTGTTCAGTACAACTGATCATCAAAAGTAATTTTACTTTGAGAAATGAATATCAAGAATAAAGATTCTTTAACACCAGAGAGAATGCAGCAAGGATAGTAAAGGATCAAACTTTAAAAATTAAATGAAAGATGGCCTTAGGGTATTCAGAACTCATTATAAGGAATAAAGGGTTTAACTTTCTCTTTAACAAACTGAAAGTTATAGAAGGACTCGATGCATGACATGTTCATGTAAAGAGGATGGCAAGAACTGTTGTACCATAAGGGAACTACTTTCAAAAGTAATTGAACAAGAATTGATATCAAACATTGGTATGGATACGTTGTTGCTAAAGCATGAGCTGAAATTTCATATCCTAATAGCATCCCCTTGTATATAACTGATTCATTCCAATTTATGCAGGATATTGGGACAACTACACGTGTCTTTCTTTTTACCAAAGAATTGCTAGAAAGGATGTTAGCACAGGTGTTTGTTTTGAAAATCTTGGGGATTCAAAACTCCTAAAAGAGTGGTAAAATATGCTGCTTTTGATGTATACTAACAAAGCGGACTATGTAACCTACCAACATCACACTTGGGTAGTGAAAAAAAATTTAACAACCTGCAAGGTCTAGAAATTCAACTAATAAAATATAACAGTGCATCAACGACATGATAGAAACATCAATTATACAGCCAAAAATTCTCTCAACCAACCAATAACTAAAATAATTTTAAACACATACGAAGTATTTCTGAAATAGAGAATCAGCTCAGCTAGCATGATAAGCAAGTCCATTTCGAGATACAAGGACATTGAAATGAATGTTCACATAGCGTAGTTGCTATTCCACTATTGTCTGTGTCTAGTCGCTCTAACATTTTAAACAAAATACAATATTATCAGTATGGGCAAAACAATACTTCAATACTCGAGAAATGATCAAAAACTAGGATAGTTCATCTTCAACCAAAACAAAGATATTTGTGTCACCGATTGTGTCAACTATCTGAGCTTAACTACACAAATTAAACTAATCGAACTAAGAGAGCATCGAATCAGAGCTGAGAACTAACTGTCAACAAATCCTTCATAGTGATCGGAGCGTTAGTCGTCGCCATGGTTGCACAGATCAACGGCTCAGAATCGATGGCTTGGATCTACAGCTGGTTGCGAATCCAGTAAGAGAGATAGAGAAACGGAGAGGCGCGAGCTTTTCGAACCCTACGGTGGGGATTCAAAGCGGGTTGAGATGTCAAGACCCACCCCGAATTTCACCCTGAAACCCGAAGTAAGTCCTGCGGGGACCACCTCCAAGGAAAATTTACCGAAGAACTCATCAAACCTCCCTTGAAAATGGACAACCCTAACCCGGAAAAATTACAGAACCACCCTCTTAACCAGTGTATCAATCTTCAACTCAACCCAAATAACCGAATAAAGTAATACACAAATATTTTTCTGAAAGTATTCAGAGCTACTAAAAGAAAATCAACGGAAGCTGACAAAATCCTAGTAGATTAAACAGATAACCTACTGGTGAAAAGTAGCAGAAAGATGGGTGACTATGCCTCATCGTCTCCTTCTAGATCTCACCCGAACTCTGCAGACTAAGCATTTTTAAAACGAAGGGCTCAGGGGAAAAATATTCAATTACATCAGAATGAGTGGATAAAAGTAATTTCGACAAAACATTAATATGGGCCCAGGGGAAAATATTCAATTACGTTAGAGTGAGTGAAAAAAAGTAATTTTGACAAAACATTAATATTTCCTTAAAAAAATACTTTCATAGAAAGCGCTTAGCAAGCGACAACTTAAAAACTTAACTCATAAATTCTTAACTAGTGTCTAGCCTCGCTAGACTCCTAAATTTTATAAAATGACCTCTCATGCTAGAATTATATATATCAGTATGTATTTACACTCGTCATATTCCTTGTACGAAATCTATGAATAAGCACGAAAAATAGATAGTGTCACATCCCGGTTCTTAAGTCAATTTGCAGTTATTTACTATTGGGTTACTTTGACATTTTACCGTTTTAAGTAACCGTTTACTATTTAAGACTCCAAAAGTTGACTTTTTCTTCCGTTTGGAATTTGGGAAAACTTCCTTCATGAAAGTCGTAGAGGATGTTAAACGGAGTTTGTGGACACGCGACATGCTTAAAACGGAGTTCGTATGAAGAAGTTATGGTCTAAAAACGGGAAGTTACTATCTCGGTAAATGATATATATATAAAAGAGAAAGAGGGAGGTTCTAGAGGGGTCGGTTAAACCGACCTAAGCAACAGATTAAAAGGAGGAAAGGAAGGTTCGGGAAAGGAGGGGAAAAAAAAAAGAAATCAGTTCAGACCCAGACCGGGTCATCCCCAACCCGAACAGAGTCAGCGGGTCAACTCGACTGGTTCTCCGTTTTCCGGCGACGACGAGCAGAAAGAATGGTAGCGACAGCTTCCTCTCGTTCTCGTGGTCATGTCCATGCCCTTGATTTTCAAATAAGAAGTCTGGAGTGAGAGATTCGAAGTGGAGAAGGAGAGGCTGTGTTTGCCGGCGAGTCTTCGATTCCGGCAGCGTCGACGCCTCTCACTAGTATGGATAGCTTCATCTCGATCTCAGGAACCTTTCCATGTTCCTGGTTTTCGAAGAGAAGCTCGGAGGAGGGAGAATCGAAGAGGAGCAGTTTTGGGATTTTTCCGGCGAGATTTCGACTGATTCCGGCAAGCTTTAGGTTTGGCTCAGGTATCAATCTTCATCTACTCGTCGAGCTCTACCTGTTTATATGCTTGGAATTGTATTTGGTTGAGTTTTGAAGAAAGTGAGGTTTTGGCAGTGGAGGACTACCGTGCGCGCTGCTGTGCATGGCAGCGGCGATGATGCTTTTGGGTTTCAAATTATGTATGTTGATATTGATAGAAGCTTTGGAATAAAATTTCCTGGTTGGGTGTAATTGAATTTGAGGCTGAGATTATTGAGATTGGTGTGTGGGTTGATATTTTGGTGAAGTGATGAAGGAATGGCAGTAAGGAAGATGGATCAGACTAGCTACCTTGTTGTTCTGCTATGGATGCAAAGAGTAAATAAAGGAGCCAACTATGAATGATTGAATAGAAAGGATACGAAGGGAACCTCGCTTGAGTAGTGATTCAGAATTCGTCAGGCTTAGGCCTAAATCTGTGAGTGGACATTTTGGTTTTAATTAATATGCATGCAAGATTTTATAATTTAGTATTTTATTTTCCGAGCATATATTATAACTTCGGTATATGAAATGATCTTGGAACTTATTCGAGATTGATGCATGGATTAAATGTTGGTCATAATTTATGGATTTGAGCTCGGATTGATAATAAGAGATTGAGTTTGGATTTTCTTTATGATTTCTGGATTTGAGGTATTATACTGATTTGCATATTATTTGGTTTTTTGAAAGATGATAATCATTGAAGTTATTTATTTCATTGAGCATTTTAACGTGTGGGACACATCATTGAATTTAATTAGTTTCTTTGCTCTTTGAATTCTTTGAGTACGGTTGGGAATCGTACTTATGCTTTAATTATGAGTTTCGGGGAAACTCACATGAATTATGTTTCTTTATTTATGCCATACTTGTTGGATCGTTATTATTCATGCTAGCATGTCGTTTCGCCTTTTGAGGCGATGTAACTTCCACGTTTTAAGTGGGGTTACTCAAGCCCTTTCCGCCTTCGGGTGATGTGATGTAGTCGACGACATCACGCAAGCCCTACTCCTCTCTGTTATCATAACCTGAAGGTGTAGGGAGTATGGGAGTATTATTGCCTAGGAGGCAACCGAGTCTGGGAGGCTCACTTGTATGGCTATAGCTGTTTCTTATTTATCGTTGTTGATTAGACTAGCGGGGCTAGTCCCTTGTTTTGGTACCTTCTTATATGAAGGTTATTATTTATCTTTGTCATTAATTTGACTAGCGGGGTTAGTCCGTCTTCTTGGGATTTTCTTTATGAAAGATTTTTGTTAACATTTGCATGCAACGAATTTATGGCATATTGGAAAGTGGGAAAGTATTTACATTTTGGTTTCTTATCTTATGTTTATTTTCGTCCACTCACTCTAACGTTTTTTTAAATTACTTTCCCCTGGGCCCTTTGGTTTTAAATGCCCAGATTGCAGGCTCAGTCTAAGTGAGGTCGAGCGTACATGGAGTTGAGGCATAGTCAGAGGCTGCTTCCGCATATTCTTTATTCGTTGTTTTTCGTTCAACTTTAGATATGCTCTGAAAGCCCAATAGTAAATTGTTAATAGTCCTTATTCTTGGTTGTGGGGTTATTAGAGTTGAGTAATTGTTATTGGGAGATGTGTTGATCTTGGGGAGCAGGAAGGCTCCAGGTGTTGAGGCTGGTTCGTTTGGTTATAGAAGTGTTAAATTGAATTTTTCAGGTAAGGGTTGTCCATTTTCAAGGAAGGTTATGCCGAATTTTCGGTGAATTTTCGGTAAATTTTCCTTGAAGGTGGACCCCGCAGGATTTACCTTGGGTTTCAGGGTGAAATCCGGGGTGGGTCCTGTCAGATAGTCATACAAGGCTACGACGCTAACGTCTAGCGTTCACGTCACCTCATAATGAAATTTTACCTCATTATGGGGAAAAAACACAAGTGAATATATATATATATATACGCGCATATTCCTTGTACGAATTCTATGAATAAATACAAAAAATAGAAAGTTATACAAAGCTACGACGTTGGCGTCTAACACTCACGTCACCCCATAATGAAATTTTACCTCATTATGAGGGAAAAACACGTATAGCTAGCTAGCATTTATTTATATACATACTATTCTCATAAACATCTAAATATGAGTATAATCACCGAAATTCTCAATTTTGGTTATTTTCCAATAAAAGAAATTATTCAACAAAAAAACATTTCATGCACATTATTTAAAACAAAGGTCCACTCACAAATTAGGCCTAAGCTTGATGTCGGTTGGAGGCCTCTTCCGCTCAAGCCTCCTCGCGTCCCAAGCCGAATCGGAATGAAACCTTTTGAGGGATTGAAGCACGGGAGGAGAGGTTTCCAACGGGCCAAGGATCGCTACCTAAGGCGGCCGAAGGAGGGAGTTCTGGCGACGGGAAGCTGGGAGCAGCCGGAGCCTTCGGGTGAATTTCCTTCCGATTGGCGGCACTATGGGCTCGGTCACCTACCCAAAAATGAAGAGGAGAGGATGGTGGTTTGATCGGGACCGGCGCGGCGGTCTGGGGCGGCTGGAAGGCGGCGAACGGGCGGCCCGAAATTCCGACAGGGAGAGGGCTCGGGCAGAGAGAGAAGCGGGAGGAAAGAAAGTGGGCTTGGTCCAAACCGGTTCACACCATTTAACCCACTCCAAAATTAAACCCAACACTAAAAATTAACACCCCAAAAATAATACCCCAATAAAAATTACCTTTTACTAGCCCAAATTTACCATTTTTACCGTCGTCACATTTTCTTCCTTCGAATAAATCCTTCGAAATAATCATCCCCCACAGTCTCTCTAGGGACCAATTAAATTATAAACTTAACGATGAAGACGGGAAAACTCTTATTACCACTATGCTAGTAATTAAGGTAAAATTTAAGGGTCGGGGCATGACATGAGATCTGGAACCAGGCATTAGGAAGGCCTCTCTGGAAAGCGAACAAGGGAGGGAGAGAGAGATGAGAGAGATCTAAGAAAGAAAAGGAGGGTAAGAAGGGAGAGGTTTGATTTTACTTGGTTAAGGGGGGAATTCGAAGTTGAGTTTTGACTCGATTAGGGTGTCATATGTGTAAAATGTCGTTTTTGTCCTTTTTTTGGTGGACCCGATGCTGGTCACATCAGCAAACAGACGGCACCGTGACAGAAATTGGCCTCAGGTCTTTCCTTGGTAGCAAAAACAAAGTTTGGGTATCACATTGATAGTTTTTAAAGTCTGAGTATCACTTTGACCATGCCACAAGAGTTGAGATACCGGTGCTGTCAAAACTTCATTTGGTATTGGCAATTCCCTTTCTTTACTATTTTATGGGAGCATTTAATATCTCTCTCAAGAGCATTTAATATCTCTCTCTCTCTCTCTCTCTCTCTCTCTCTCTCTCTCGCTTCGTATGTACGTGTGTGTTCGAATTATCTTTTATTTACATACTTTTGTCAATAATACAAATTATAATTTTAACCATTTAAAAGTTGAATTAACCAATAAAAATCACATATGCAAAAAATCAATGTAAACAAAAATCATTTGCTAAGCCGAATGTATCAATCAAATAAATGGGTAATCATAAGGCTGTTAACTTTCACAATAACTGTCAACTTATTCAATGCAATCGGGGTTGAGTAAACGAATTTTGTTTACAGAGGTGATCTTTATTGGTTAATTTAATTTTTGAATGGCTAAGATTATGATTTACAAAAAGTAAAGGAATCATCCTCTCTCTCAAGAACTCGCCTTCTACGCCTCAAAAAACCCTAGACTTTGTCGAGTGTTTCTCATCTGCTTATCCGGCTGCACAAGGATGGCGACACATGATTTTGGCCTAGTTGACGTTCGTTGTGTGTGGCCGGATGGGCTACTAGTTTAGAAGTTTGCTCCGATGACTGGTTAGGGCTGAATGGGGTAAAGTTTTGTTGGCTTCAGCTAATGGCGGCGGCGGCACGGGTGGTGGTTTCGTGGTCGATGGTGGTGTCAAATCAATTCCGACAGGATCTCGCTGCACGTATTGGTTGTCTAGGCCGATCTAAGTTGTGGGTTTGTGGTTGGATCCACCTGGATCTTGCCAGAAACTCATCGCTGAATGTTTGGGATCGGGTTTTTATGCCTATAGGTGAGGTCAGAGGAGGTTCTTTCTTTGGGCTGATGTGGTTGGGGGTTGTGATGGTGGGGAGGTTGTGACGACCCTTGGTTACAGACGGTGTCTTGACGGTGATCGAGATTCAAAAGCGGTGGAAGCGGCCGAGCGACTGGGTTGTAGGTTTGCCGGTGGAGACAAGGTTTCCCATGCAAGACTCGACTTGGGCTGAGGTGCATGCTTTGACCCGTTGGACCTTGGTACAGTTTTGGGCTTCTTCTGGACCTATTGTGGAATGGGCTTAGGGTTCTACCCTAGGTCCATTCTATTTTTCTATTCTGCAATTTTATTTAGTAATTTTGTTTTACTATATTTTAATTGTAGTTCTAAGTCTCTCTATGTCGCCAATAATACTCTATCACTAATTGATAGGGTGCTAAGGGCCTTATCTGTTTTAGGTAGGCGACGCGTCATTTGCTTGGTCAAATGGGTGTAACCTCCTAGTGGCAGGATGAAACTTAGTGTCGTCAGGATTATTATCCGGCGGCAACATAGTAGGAAAGCTATATTATTAGATATTAGGATATGTAAACGTGTTACATATCTATTGATCTTTCCATTATGTCACCGTTGTGACAAAGTAAATGAAGTTGTCATTAGAGTAGTATTTTTTGCTAGTTTGTACTTGTTTGAATACATGTACTTGTTTGAATACATGTACTTTGTAGTTGTAGAAATTCTCGTTATTATTTCAGGACTTCTATATGTTTATTGTAATAAGAGATTTAGGCTTCATGTCCCCCTTGTATTCGATAGTTTCATTAATGAAGGCTTAACGACAACTGCACTAGCTCTTTATTTAAAAGATAAATAAATTATGATTTATATTAACAAAAGTATGTAAACAAAAAAGAGTTCGAACGCACACGTACGTATTAGTATGGACACAAGTATTTTGCTTTCTTTTTTTATTTTTAATTAAAAAAATTCTTCTATTTTCAAAAGAGAAAAAAAAAAGAGCTTATTATTGGTCCTGATATTTCTTGGCCTATAACTACTGGTCCTCATGGTTTTGAGTGTTTGACACAGAAAAGACTTGATTTTCCATTTCAAGATTTGGGAAGGATGCACATTTTTTGGACAAACAAAGTCATTTTCATTTCTTCGACAAATAAAAAAAGAGTCATTTTCATCTGCTACCCTGTATCATTATCTAAAGGCTAATGACCATTTCAACCTAAATCTTTTATTTTTCCCATATAATAAGTCTTTATCATCCTATGTTCATATCATTTATATGTCATTTCTGCATTAGGTAGTATGATTTTCAACTTTAAAAAGATAAGGCTTGTATATTAAAATCTAGCTAACTTTCTACTCCTCGTTAGAATATGATGATCCATGTATAGAGGGAACAACGCCTATCATATCAAGCTGTTGATGCTCCTTCATCTTTTATGACTAAACTAAAGCCAACTTGTCAATAGATTTTCTCTGGTAATAAAGATAGTTAGCATTAGTCCCAAATCCCAATTAATCAGTATACATATTTATTAGGAAAAAAAAAAACAACAACAACTGATCAGTATACCTGTTGAAATATGATTAGTCAAGAACATATGATGTTGAAGATCTACTCTTTTAGAGAATCGTATTGCTCGTATTTATTTAAATCATTGAGTAAAATGATATATGTTCACCAGATCATCTATTGCTTCATCCCTTCTTGTTTGAGTTTTATTATTAGTTATTTTTTGTTTATTTCAGTTTCAAGTAACCAATAATAATATGAGTAATGAGGGGAATCTTGATATGAAAACAACACCGTACCATATCTAACAGCTGTTTGTGTTCTAATCAAATGTCTATTATGGTTCCGATAGGAAGAAGGGCTAATTGGAGGTTTGGAGTTGGACAAGACATATATGTATGCCTCCCTTCAAGTTAAATCTTTCTCAATTTATTATGTAAATTAACTTATCTCTCCACCTATAAAACGTTAAACATTTGAAGAGAATATCATAAAATGTTTAATGAAAGACTGCAATGGTTGTATATTTTGGGCGGAAAGATATTCCTCATGAAGGGAATCAATCCCATTAGTTGTCAACATTACTTGGGCAAAATGCATATGAGTTTCATTAGGAAAATGTGTTCTCCCATCTAGAAGGGAATCAATTTTGTGGTTCAAAGATGATTTAAACATTTAGCATATCAAACTTTAAACACATGTAGTTTACAACTTTCCGCACAAAAATAGATTGCGAAAAACTAAATTTGGGTGCATGAATCGTCGCATGGAGACTCATCAAGTGCCAAGTAGAAGAGGGGAGGTTTCTCTACAGAAAAGGTCACCTCACTAAGCTATGGTGGTGTCAAGTCATGCCGGATGAAGATAAGGGATTCTCCATTATCTCCGCTCTTCTTCAAGCAGCAGCTTTCTTGGGGTTCACTCTAATGATGAGGCCCCTCGAGGCTTGAAACACTTCAAATTATTGTGGCCTCCTGGATTTGTTTTTTGCATGCTCATTTCTCCAATATAATTCACCACAAAGCTTGAAAAAAGAAAGAACATGGGTCTTTCAGGCTTTCATGAATCATCAAACATGAAGCACACATTCAAGGTATATGCAGAACTTGCCAAAATGCTTGCACGACAGACATGAGAGGACCACTACAATTTTCTTTGTGAAAATGATAGTGATACCATTCTGGTCCAGTGAAATTGCAGAACTCATAGTCATAGCACGACTTGGGGAATCAATCCAGAATAGAAGTGCTTTAAAAATTTTGTTCGAAACAAGAACCAATGAATAACAACGTTCCATTTCACTAAAATCAGGATCATGAAACAACAACCAAGTCACAATACAAATGTCCTGAACTTTGTTTCTGGCCTAAATTGAAAAGAAAATCTGAAATTACACAGAAACATTTGGGGACTGCGCAGTACTATGAGTTGCACCAACTCAAGATCAAGATGGATGATGGGTTAAAAAGGATGCAAAGCAAATATAACCGTCTTCACATCTGCCTCTAAGTAAAATTCTATTTGGCACTATGACAAAATGTCCCATTCATTCATCTTTCCATCCGAAAAGAGTAAAAACACGAGTTTACATGAAAAAAACAGACTGGAAGCATTCTAATTACAAATTTCATCATCGATTCTACACCAATACTTCCTTTGGTAAGTGGTAACTTTCTATTGTTGTATTTCTCTTAAAAGAACTAGGGTGGAGTTTAGCACAAATACAATTAGTAGAGACGACACAAAGGCTGATTCAGCTGTTTCTAGAATACTTGTCAAAACAGTATTCCAGTCCGCCAAAAAATAAATCAATAATCACACAAAGGAACAGGAAGCTTCCAACGGATAATGAGCATGGAAATCATGAAGTGAACTCTAACACACCTTACAACTCCTCCTACAGTAGCCAGGAAGGTCAGCAGATCCAACCATATACTCTCGGTTCTTGGTGCATTCCCCAAGGGCAGCCCATCTCTCACAATTCTCATTTAGATCTGTGCAATTTCCACCAGTATCCAAGATCTTGTCAAATGAGTCAACATGAATCCACTTTGTCGCTGACCATTTCTCACCTTCAATCACTGGGCACCCTGCATGGAGACTGTTTTCGTCTGGAATAGCGTTTGGGTGGAGACTGAAGAAAAGAAGGGCATCTCCTCTACGTGGTTTCACTATATATTCGAAGACGGAGGGAGAAAAAGAACAATAAACATCACACTTTATTGACCCTAAGAAAGAATCAAATTTTTCTACAACAGTTCATATAGTGTGATAGAAGCTATTTGATTTATCTAGAGATTTTACCTGCAATTCCTTTCTTTGCACAGTCAGAGAGACTAGCATCTGGTACTGAAGCCTTACGGCGGTGAACTTCCTGCAGGAAGATTGGTTTACAAAGGACATAAGAAAGCTAGCACATTATCACTGTCCAACCCCTCCTACAGATGAGCATGACGAGTAATTTGTTACTGTGGTTCTTTTAATTTTTTAGCCGCATATCCTCAAGCAATCGATGCTTTCTATAACAGACAATGGGTTGAAAAGCGATATGCAATGTAAGGGTTTTTGCTGATCCTAATGCAATAATTAACAAGGCAGGGCATTTTTCCTAATCCAAATATGAAATTGAATGATGCAGACTCAGGTCAGAAAAAGGAAAAATCCAAGGGCAGCCTGCTGGAATTCCTGGAAGAATATCTTACAATAAGATTCTGTACTCTTTAAAAGGAACTAAAGTTTCTGAGACCCATATACCACACTAAAACCATTGAAATTCTAATAACATTAATCTGTACAATGGAGCTAAAGTTCGCTCAATGGAACGCAAGAGGTAAATACTCCAACTTACCTCTGCTAGAGGAAACACTGTTTCACCACCTTTGGCCACATCAGTAAGATACATAAGTACAGTTGCTATACGATGTCCACCCCGCGCAATATTGACCTTATCAGCAAAGTAATCATAGTGTGGTTCATATTTCTGCCCAGGCTCATATCTTAATACTTGTATGTCTTCTCCATTCTCTGAGAATCAAAAAGCAGATACATGAATACTTGTTCCAGAAACTTAAGAATCTGCTTATAACTCATCTCATTCTTTAGTCTTTATCAATCTAGTGTTTCCACTGCTCAGTCCATACTGTTAGAATAGACACAGCTACTGATATTCAGTTTAGTCATTACTTTCCTTCCCCACCCCCCCCCCCCCCCCCCTTTTCAAATCTGAGCAGTATGGTCATAATGAGACTTCTTACAAAACTTTATTATTTTTATTTTTGTTTATATTTGGTTTTCATTTCTATATCAGTTATCAGAACATCTTTAGAAGTGTACATCCAGATATATGGCTTATCCGTATATAGATGAGCTCAAACAGGAAAAGAACGTAAAACAATAACCAAGTGAAAAGTAGTCAATATGTTGCTTTACATATCTGTGTCCCCATACATCACCTATATTGTGTATTCAATGTATCATATATACATATTCTTGTGAAGCATGTATGCCCCTCTTCCCAAACCATGGCTGTAATAAAAGGCCACACCCTTAAATTTCTTCCTGGCTACAATTGCCCTTTTTATCAAAACTGAACAAGGTGGAGTGTTGGCTTCATGCTTCACACTCCCTGAACTCAATCAGTCAGCAGACTGCCAATTATGGCACCCTCTCTGTGGGGCTTATGACACTCCCATGGTAATTTCAAATTACCACTCTGCTGCACAAATCAGCAGAGCTAATTCCCATAAACTTATGAATGCTCATAGTCATACATGATAAAATCTAACAAATTCTTGTTTGATATTAAACTTTAAAGATGAATAAATGCAATTCAGAAGGACTCAACGAAGGGGGATGAACTGATTCCTAGAAAACTGAATTGAAAGATAGACAATGGTGGACCAATTTTATTACTCAAGAGTAACTAGACATTCAATGTGATCCAACAAAAAGAAAATGTAAAACAGCATAAATTATGTACTCTATCTACCTTTTGGGAGAAATGTCCATGTTGCAAGCTTGTCCTCTATACCGGCAACAATATGATCCTACAAAAAGAATTCAAATTGCACAAACACATTATATACATTGCATTACAACACTCTCATTAGTATCGACTCGCAATCAGATTCCATCAAGACCCCTATACAAGTCCACATTGTCTAATACTCTAATCCAAGTAATGTTCTTTTTGCCGAAAACAATAGAAATGAGGAGAGAGACAGAGAAGAAGAAGAAACCTTGGCCTTGGGGATGAACATGCCGGAGCTGGTGCGGACCTCACTGAGCTTGCTCTGGCCGGACAAGTTATCGGCGACGGCCGATCTCTTCAGCTCCGATTTCGCCTATTCCCACAAAAACCGGAATTTCTTCAGTTACAGAAATCTAAATTGAAATGTGAGGAAAAAAAAAAAAAAACTGAAAACAACTCACAATGGAAATCAAGTGGCCGCATTCCAGTTCGGAGAGTAGACCTTCGTACACGAAAGCTCTGAAATCGATGATGATCCAATCGCATCAAGGAAGAAGATCAAGTTTGAATCTTTATTTACGGAGAGAGATGGAGAGATTACCTGGGGTTCCATGAGATCTGCTTGACTTTGGAAGGGTTGACGGTGAAGGTGGCGGAGGCGGAAGTGAGTGAGAGAAGGAGGAAGAGGAAGCAGAGGTGAGGCGAAGCCCTGGTCTTCATCATCAGTTTTGAGTTCAGAAAAGGAAAGAGAGTCAATTCAACTACTGGTTCGGAAATGGAATACAAGTCGGTGTGTTCTAACTTCTAAACTTCTAATCCTTAATCTCAGTGCTGCCAAAGGCGCCATCTACTCATCTTTTTTTTTTTATAATATGGTTAAATATCGAGTTATCTATCATTATTAGGACAAGGAGTATCCAAATAATTTTTACAATATGTTTTTTTTTATATAAAAAAAAACAATGAAAGACGAGAAGCTTTTTTATTAGATGCAATCCAAAAGTACATAGATGTAAACATCAAACGAAAGTGATAAAAAAAGCAAGATGGACAAGCGCAATGAAAAAAAAAAAAAAAACCTTACAAGATGCACATACGTATCTAGAATAAGAGGTAACCATATGATATGATGTCACAAGACATCCTGCACTACATATGTTATGAAAATAGTGTAAATATATTAGTAACCGTAACCAGAATCGTAATCGTAACTAGGGAGATACACCCTGTTAGAAGAGCGGGATGTGACTCCCGAGAAAGCGAAGGCCACCATGGGTGTAAGAAACTTGGAAGGCAATCGGCCCCTCAAGGACATGAACTAAAATTTTGGACCTCCAACCGAAAAGAGAATCAGAGTCCACATAATCCAAAACCACTCACCTGGGTCCCAAATTCGAGCTAGCCTAACAGTGGGAAGGCCTGAAGAAAGCCTAGCCCACTCCTACCAAGCCTGCAATAGTCCAAACCTAGAGTGGTGGATCCAGATATACTTTGGACACCTAGATCGGTATTGCCCACCTCTTTTGTAGTCATCCTTGGACCTGACATCGGACTCAGTTGTCATCTCTACAATGACCTGTGTCGTATCCCTGCCGCCCTCTGCCAGCAAATTCCTTTGCTTACTTCCAGACCGACGCGACCACCAGCGACCCACCCCCAAAGTTAGTCGCCGTTCCGACATCCATATCGTAGCCAAGTATCGTAGAAACCAGGACCCATCTCCGATCGATCAGTCAAGTCTGATCGTGTTGAAATTTTGAATGAAAATGTTTAAGTATTATACTTCATCTGAAAACAATAACCATGTACAAGATATAAAAAGGAAAAGAAGAACATGCTAATAACCAATAGATCAAACATTATCAATCTTTAACCATAAAACCTTCATACCTAAAAGCCTTAAAACCAGAGCCTAGAACAACTACACATCACATATACAATCAACAGAATTGTAGCACAAGGAGGTAACTTAAATCAAGGAGCCTCCTACAGACCCTAGGAATCAGGAAGAGTGGAGGAGACGCTACCTCTAAACTCCAGAAGACAATGACTTCTAATACTCCCCTCAAGTTGGATCAAGAAAGTTTTTTGAGCCAAGTTTGGAAAGAAATATGTTTCTACCTGTCCCAGAATCACGAGTCGGGAGGTCGAATCCTTGGTTCCGGGTTCTGTACCAACACAAGTAGCAAGGCGTCAGGAGCCGGGACTTGGGTGGCCCAGTCTTCGACTCTCCGGAATGATCTTCGGCGACCAGGTAATTGTGCCATATTCTCGGCTTGGTCAAGTATTTTGGCTATGTACTAATAAAATCAATCAAACAGAGCGGAAGCAAGGGTTTTAGTAAATGTATCAGCAAGTTGATCACAAGACCTTGTGTAGACTGTTGCAAGAAGTTTGGATTGAACCTGGCCTCAAGTTGGATCAACATGTTTAGTACGCTCATGGAAGACATGATTTGCAGTAATATTCATTGCAGCTTGATTGTCATAGTGAAGGATAAGATGAGTGTTGCATGCAATACCCAGGTCTTCTAGCAAGATTTTTAACCAAATCAAATCACATGTTGTAGAAGCCATTGCACGATACTCAGCTTCAGCGCTAGAGCATGCAACCACTATTCATTTCAGGTTACTAGATTTACTCCAATGAAAGTGTGGTAGCTTGTTGTAGACTTCCTATGAATTTCATTACCTGCCCAATCACAGTTTATATACCCTTCTAACTTGAAATGACCATAGTTTCTCATAAAAATGCCTCGATAAACTAAACCCTTAAGGTAACGCAAAATTCTCTTTATAATTTGAAAATGATGATAGGTAGGAGAATGCATGAATTTACTGACTAAACTCACAACATAACTGATGTATGGTCTAGTGATTGTGATTTATGAGATATATGAGCTTTCCTATAAGTCGTTGATAAACACATGCCTCTAGAAGAGATTTAGCTGCAACATCAAGTTTAAGATTACTAGCAATAGGTTTGCGAGCAAGTTTGCTATGTTTCAAACCTGCCTAATCAAGAAGATCAATCAAGTATGTTAGTTGATTGAGAAACAAACTAGTTGAAGATCAATCCATTTCAATTCCAAGAAAGTACTTCAATCAGCCAAGATCTTTGATGGCAAAAGTCTTGTGCAAGGCTGTCTTGAGATACTTAATCTCATCCATATTATCTCTAGTAATAATCAAATTATCTACATATATAAACAAGCACCATCAATCGACCAACCTTTCCTTGTCTTACAAACAATGAAGAATAAACATAGCTTCATTTGAAATAAGAAGCAATGAGAATTGAGCTTAGTTTTGAATACCAAGCCCTTAGAGATTGTTTTAGACCATATAGAACCTTGTATAGTTCACATACTATGCCGGTTTCATGTTCACGGTCATGACCAGGTGGTAATCTCATGTATACATCTTCTTCAAGCACTCCATGCAAGAACGTGTTTTTACGTCCATTTGGTAAAGAGACCAACCACAATTCACAGCCATAGACAAAAGAACCCGAATTGTATTCATCTTAGCAACTGGAGCAAAAGTCTCCTTGTAATATACACCAATTGTTTGAGTAAATCCACGAGTAACTAACCTTGCATTGTGACACTCAATTGTTCCATCTGAGTGAAATTTGATCTTGTAGATCTATATTGCTCCAACCACTCTTTACCCTTTGAGTTCTTCTCCAAATTGAAGAATTTTTAGGTTCAACAAATGTCCTTGGTTCAATTTCATGGGAGATCTTGCTAACAAATGAGTAGTGATAGGGAGATGAACAAACCAATTGTCCGAGAGGATGTCGAGGAGCATATGTCTCATTTTGAAACCTAGCAGGAGGCTGTCTCATTCTGGATGGATATCTTCCAAATTGAATAACATTTGGTACCACCACTTCATGTAAATCATTAACATCTGTTGGATCCTCGTCATTATCCACATCTGCTGGAACCTCATCATTATCCACATTATCCACAAGTGGTTGAATTGGTTGGTGGGAGCTAGAAGATTCAACAACTCCACCTGTTGAGTCAATAAAAACTGGAATAGGAAACTAATCCCACATGTGCTCCCCTTGAGGTTCATTTTCACTTAACTGAAGAATGGATTAGATTCATCGAAACGAATGTCTCTTGACACCATTAACTTTCTTGTCTTTGCATCGTAGCACTTGTAGCCGTTTTGTGTTGATGAATACCTAAGGAATGCACATTTGACAGCTCTTGGATCAAACTTATCTCAATGATTTGACTACAAATGAGCAAAACATGCACTACCAAAAACACGAAGAACAAGAAGTGAGATTTAAAGTTCAACACACTAGTATATTTATAATGTACGCAGTTGTTTCAAATCCTTGTGACCAAAAACATTTTGGAACATTTGCGTGCAACATTAATGCTTTAGATTTCTCAAGCAAGTCTCTATTTTTGTGTTCGGCAATACCATTTTGATGTGGTGTTCCCACACATCTGGTTTAATGAATGATACATTTTGCACTAAGATAATTAGACATAACTTTGGATGTAAATTCAGTGCCATTATCTGACCAAAAATTGGAAATTTTTGAAGAATACTGACTTGTGATGAGATTATAAAAGTCTACGAAAAACTTGAAGACTTCACTCTTAAATTTCAGAAGATACACAAATGTGGTACGAGAAAAATCATCAATAAAAGTAATATAAAAACGATATCCATAAAAAAAATTTAAAGAAGCAAGTCCCCATACATCAGAGTTGACAATTTCAAAAGGTTGAGTTGCCGTAGATTTAGAAATAGGAACAGCCAATCTAGTGAACTTGGACATATGACATGTTTCACATTCATGAGAGACTTTACATAAATTGGGGAACATTATTGATAAAACATGAAAAGAGGGGTGAGCAAGGCGTTTATGCCACAACATTCATCACTTTTTTTTTTACTTCTTCTCATTAGATAACATTGCACACCACTTGGAAAGTATGCAAATCCGGACTTACCAACAAATGACTTTTGAGATCTTTATATTAGTCCCCAATGCAACCTAGCAAGGAGCTGGAACCCTTTGTCTTCTTCAGCTCTTTTTAGCAAAATTGCAGCATCAATGGTGTGAGGACGATACGTACATGTCGAGTGTATTCCATTTAGCTTTTAAATTGTCAAAGTGTTGAACCAAGGCGAGGTTATCTTGTTGGATCTCTACAAGATCTTTCTTTAGTTGAAAAACTCTTGTTGCATTATTCATGTCTCCATATATGTCTTTGATGGCCTGCCAGTGGTGCTTGGATCACTTCGAGTAGCTGAAAATCTCTGAAATATTTGGCTCCATTGAATTGAGAAGCCAAGACATAGACATAGGAAAGCAATGAAACCACTGCTTTATCGCTGGTGGTTGATCAACAAGGCTTTTACAGTGAGAAACAAGGCTTCAAAACCACATTTCCAAAACTTAGATCAAAGTATTAGAAAAATGAGAAAAAAAAAGTAAGCAATGATCGAACACCAGATCATTTAGCTGTTAATAGCAGATCTTACCAACACACTCGGTTTCGGTTCCATCACCAATTGTAAAAATTATTACTTATCCAAAAAAGTCTTTAAGCTACCGAAAACAAAAATTTGAAAAAATATATAAGTCTTTTCGCAACACCAGATCACACACACTCTCTCCCTATGCCAAAACCTAAAATCCACACACACACACACACTCTCTCTCTCTCTCTCTCTCTCTCTCTCTCTCTCTCTCTCTCTCAGGGCCAAAACCAAACCAGATCCACACACTCTCTCTCCACCATGGCTGATGCAGTTAGGGAAAAACTTCCTCCACCTGAGGTAAGTTTAATTTTGATGATCCTTGAGTTAATGATTTTAATACGAATTACCCTGTGAGTTTGTGAATTTCTCAATGGCAGGTTACTGTTATTGCTAACGCCGTTGATGGCACACCTCCTCCGGTCGTTGTAGCTCGTGCTGATTTGATGCTTGAACTTTGGGAAGGAGTCATACACAACCTCACTACAAGGACGAGCCGAGCCTTCCTTCTCCACGGAGGGTGTGGGAAGACAACATGTGTGGGGGCTTTGTTGCGCGAGCTAAGACCGATTTCGACGGAGTTGGAGGATCACTGCATAATAGACATTGTGGAGCTTGACAACCCAATGATCTTCTCACCGGTTTAATCCAGCACTAGGAGATACAAGACATCAGCGGTGATGCATACGAGGTTGTTCAAGCATTTATAGTTGAACAAGTTAACTGCATGTTGTAAGTAACTGTTATCTTTTGGTTAGAGTTGATCTTGGAATAACGAGGTCGCATATTCGGATGTGGAGACTTTAAGCATGTTCTTCTTGTCATAGATGAAGGTTAGTTTGGATTTTCCACCAAGGGCAAGAGTGACTGCTCTTGACCAAGGAAGATAATTAAACTCATTTAGAAGACTTGAGCAGAGACGTTGATTTGGATTATCATATAGAATCTCAGACTTGGCAACAAGGGAGTTATTCTCTATCATCATGCTAAAGATGATTGAGAAGAACAATAATTACAAAAAAAACTCAGGCCGCTCTGAACAAAATAATTTAGAATTCGATATCTTCTTGTAATACAAAACGATCACCCCCTGAACACCACTATTGAGAAGAGATCGACAAATCGACCAAAAACGACTTCCAGGCGACCCTTGAGACACAGAAGGGATGCTTGCTCTCGTAAAGAACGCCAAGAAGTTATCACGAGCGGAGAGAGACTCATCGGAGACCAAGATAGGTGGTGAACTGAACCCTAGGGTTAAGGTTTGCCGCCGCCAAGGAAGAGAGAAGAGAGCTCTCGTCATTTTTTTCTAAGAATCTGAATGTTAATACATGATACATAAAGTTATTATTTTCGATTGTATCAAAAACAAAGTTATTATTTTCGGAAGTGAATCTCTTTTTATATAAAAAGAACGGATATATATTACAATTATTGGAAAGATCATGACGGCTATACAAGGTTAAGTTAGGAGATCTGAAAATCACCCATTACATCTATTGCTCTCTGAATTTAAAAAATAAAATAAATAAATAAATAAAGAATGAAGGCTACCATCCACCTAAACAGACATTTGTTTTGTTTGATTGGCTCAAACATGGTACCGCATTCTCATCTCCATCACGTGCACAACACACGCTACTTTTGTTCTCCTCACGAAATAGACAACTAGCTTTAAAATTTTTAAAGAAATTAGAAAGTCACCGCTTAATCCTCTTCCACCTGAACACCGTGGCATTTCCCTTTTACATGTAAAAGGAGAGAGTAACAATTAATTGAAAAAAAAATACAACTCAGTTAGGTGGGATAACTTAAACATTGAATTTTAATTGAAATCAAATTTTGAGCATTTAATTCGCAAGCCCACGTGTAAATTTGTGCATTAGTTGACTGAGATGATGGGTGAAACATACTGAACAATCAGTAATTGAACCAGAAAGAAACAAGATGTTCGTCCCATTTTAGCTATCAAACTTCAATAATCAGCGTTAGCATAATTGATAATAAGGAACATCCTCGGGTGGGAAAAGATGCCCGAGACCGAAGCTTCGAGACTTAGGAGCACGTTAAATGGACCGCCTCTCTTCTTCTCTCTCACAACTTCAAACTCAAAATTTTTCACTTGTTATCTTACAATACTTGTCCCAAAAAGCTATTGAAGAAGAGAAAGTGCTTTTCGACTGGATACTGCCAACCTTTCACCTATAAAGTTTTTTCAAGTTAATTACCATATCAATCTTTAAGTTGATTCTTCTTGTTTGTGTGAGATTAAATAATGTTACCTTATAAACAATCTCTACGCTCTCAGTTTTGTTTACTTGGAACCTATAAACCGTTGGTACAACCCGTATTAGATATCAATTGGTAAGCTTCATTAGTTTCTTTGTGCGACTGTTGTAAAACACTACAAACTTGTGATTCTAAATTTATAAACACCAAAATCATGAGGTTTACAACAATCATCTATCTACGCAATCTTGATCATCAATGAAATAAATATGATTCGGTTTACATCTTAAAAATTTGCTCCAATGATCCACATAATAAAATTTCCAATCAACAAAAGCAACCTATTCAATTTCTATATAATCTCCTGTCATGTAAGTCCATCAGAATCTTTGTTGAGTCTTACGAAAGCTAGTCAACATTGTTCCAGATATATCATAATAATGCAATCATGTGGATTCATTATCGGGTAGCCTATTAGACCAACCGATAAGCTAGGAATCCTAAAGAGCTATTTCCTTAAATGTAGGTGGCAGGATCTGTTTTCGTTTTTTTTTTCTAGCTCGATTTGGCTCAAGGAGTCGGATTTCTATGTATCTCAAAAAATTAAAGAACAAATACACAAAATTGAAAATTTCACAAAATCCAACACTATAAACTACTTAATCCCAAAAATTATTAAAAGATAAACCACCAATACTTGTCATCATCACAAAACACAACACTGTAAACTACTTAATCAAAAAAAAAAAATTCACAAAATTATTCCAAAACTGAAATTAATTGCCTCATCAACACTACTTCATTAGCTAGTGAAGGCTCATGTGAACGAAGTTAAAATGTTAAAGAACACTAACTGTCTAAAATGTACGACCACTGATAATGTCGATGTTGTTGTTTCTGCCCAGCAAAAGAAATTATCCTATTAGAGAGAGAGAGCCTTTGAGAGTTGAGACTGGGAGAGAGAGAGAGACGAGGGAGACATTTTTTCTTTTACTTTTTTTTGTTTAAGAAAAAAAGAAATAAAGGACCGGAAATAAGAGGAGCTCTAGCCTTGTTGAATATAAGTTGCATGCTTACAGATTGATATTTTCAACTTCTCAATTTACCTCTACCTTTACTCTAGCTTTGACTTTATCTTGAATTTGTGTGCATGGAGCTTTTGTGATGAATCTTTATTCTATGTATATATGTTTTTGGTGAAGTCTTAGTGATTAATTACATAACCAAAATTTACAATTTTGTAATTAGATCTTGAATCTAAGCATGCAAATAAAGCCTTACATTAGATCTTAGAAATGAGATCTCATATATGTGTTTGTGAGCATGATGAACGCATCTATGTATAATATCTATGAAAACGAACCTAATATAGTTGAATTAAGCTTATCTTGTTCAAGCTTATGTTGTTAGATGACTGAGATAGTTGAATGAACCGTAGACATTTTGGCAAAACACTAATTCACATTTTTTTCAAGGAACTAGTCACGAGGCTTACGATAATTATCTACGCGGTCTCGATCATCAATGAAATAAATGTGATTTGGCTTACATCCTGTAACTTTAGATGTCGAGACACACATTGAAGAATTGTCGCTCAAAAAGAGACAAAACCTCACCTAACGTGTCTTTTTTTTCCATCCATTGTAAGGTAATGAAATCAAATACAAAAACTCAAAATTTCTTTTCACACGTCTGCCTTCTTGAGAGTCTATAAATCGATGAACCAACAACAATTCTCCGTCATTTGAATCTACGAGATATATCTTGATGATAAACCAGTTTTTGGTGTTGTCTAACGCCATTGCAATCTTTTCTACATTTGAGTTGAACTAACTACCATTACAAAACACAAAACTTTGCTCTAATGATGCACATATTAAAATTTCAATCAATAAAAGCAAATTATTCAATTGATTTATAATCTTCCGCCATGTAAGGCCATGCGATATCTTTGTAAAGTCTCACGAAAGCTAATCAACATTGTTCCACATATATTACAACTACAATGCAATCATGTGGATTCATCATCTTGTATGTTGTAATGGTAGCCTAGTAGACAAACCGTTCATAATTTCTACACGAAAAAACTCGTCCTTTAAATGTAGGTGACGGGATCTAGTTTTGATTTTTTTTTTTTTTGGCTTGGTTCGGCTCAAGGAGTTGGATTTCTAGGCATCTTAAAAAATTAAAGAAATTTTTCTATACTTCATCAGCAAGACTTTGGTCATAATATAGTGACTTGGATTGATACATATATGCACAAAGTTCTGGTTTGTAAATTTCTGATTGTCATAAGAAAAATCCCTGTATCCCAAGCGTCGCAGTGACATCTCATATGACGGCTGATGTTGTGTTCATTGTTGGGCCCTAAAGTGTAGTCATTTTGGCTACCAAGGTGGCTGATCTGGCCGAGTTCACTGTGGCTGATGCATCATTTACTAACCTGGAAAATACCTGGAATGCAATAAAAGAGGTAGAAAAAGAGAAGCGGAATACGGTCCCGGTGGTCGACATGGATTTTTTGAAAAATCAACCGAATGATGCAATTGATAAGATCTTGAATTTGGGTACTGGTTGGTTCAAGGTCGGGTTATTCGACAATGAGGGAGTCAAGGGGGGACAAGAAGCTGGAAAAGAAGAACTAGATGATATGTTCATGACTAAAGGGAAGGGAACATAAATCGTTACAAAACCTCTTGATCTAGGGGTTCTTAGTGTAGCTGGTTGTTGGGCAAAAATTGTAAATACATATATGTACCCAACACAATTTCACTATATCTTATTAATTAAGATAGAGTTTTAATTATGTCTGGTTCAACCCATTCAGAATAAAGTAAATTCCTTAATTACAACCCATGTTTTCAAGGGAAGACCATTTGATTCTAATTACAAAGTAACAACCGAGAAGTGTGTATGTTTGAGGGTAATTGGCTTGGAAAGAAACAAGGATTTGATTTTTGGTGTGGTTGTATCCAGATTTGAATCCAGACTGCCTACATACATTTGTAAAAGGGATCAAACCATTGTAGTTCTTAAGGTTTGGTTATGAGTTTGATTTTCTGGTGCTATAGGAATTGGACCAGAGTTATTTGGACTGGACGAATTTGACTAGTGATTGTCAGGGATTCTGTTTGAAATTGTGGTTGCATCTAGGTTGCTAGACTGCCTACGTACCCCTTTGTGGGATCAAACCGACCGTAGTTCATAAGGGTTTGTAGGCTTTACGGCTTAATGCCAGCTTTGGGTTTAACAGATGTATTTTGAATTCGTTAACTGTATTTCTTGTGGACACCCAATTTGGTAGAGTGTTTGTTAATTTGACTTGGGCACCCGGAATGGGTGATGCAGCAGTGTGACCAAAATGATTGAATTGTTTTGGCCACAGTCCTTGTTTGGGGTGTAGGTGGTTCCTGCAAATCCAGCCTCCGTGTGCATGCGGACCTCGCGTATAAGCGGACTCCGCGTGCATGCAACCCTCGTTGTAAACGGACTCCGCGTTCAAGCATGTAAGCGGACTCTGTGCGCATGTGACCTTGCGTGTAAGCGGACTCCGCGAGCATGTGGACAACTTTGTGAAGCCATCCCGCCTCGCCTGGACTTCTACCTTTACGTGATATCATCTCGCCTCGCCTGGACATCATCTTGGCTCGCCTGGACTCTACTTTTACGTGACATCATTTTGGCTCGCCTGGACCTCCACTTTTACGTGACATCATCTTGGCCCGCCTGGACTTTTTCTTTTCTCAAAGTCACCTCGCCTTAGAGATTTTGCTTTAGGGCTTCAGATTCCACGCGTGGTCATCCTTGCATGCGAACTGTTATCTATCTTGCATGATAATGTTTTAACAGGAACTTGTTGTCTCAGTCAGAAGAACTTGTGGCTTTGATGAGATTGATGAGGACATGTGAACCACATAACTCCTCAGAGACGTCTTTTCTAATTCGAATCATGTTTGATACCACCTTGATGACTATCATCTTGAGGGTAGAAACATTTTTGCAGATGAAAATCGCATGTGATTGTGAGTCGGACTTAAAGAAACTGCTCTTCAAATTCGCGTTGCTTGGAATACTTGTTTTCTTCTTTTGTACGGCTTGTTATGCGAAGCGCAAGACCATATGTACAAGAGCAAGGACCGAGCGGCCTGTTCTTCAAACTTGCGTCGCCTGGAATGCTTGTTTCCTTCTCTTGTATGACTTGTTATGCGAAGCGCAAAGCCATATGTACAAGAGGAAGGGCCGAGCGGCCTATTCTTCAAACTCGCGTCGCCTGAAATGCTCGTTTCCTTTTCTTGTCCGGCTTGTTATGCGAAGCACAAAACCATATGTACAAGAGGAAGGGCCGAGCGGGCATGTATTCGTTGCAACAAGAAGAGGCGGGGGGGGGGGGGGGCGGGAGGACATCTCGCCTTCTTTTGGTGACCATCGCGCGAGGTCATCTCGCGTTAGGGGGGAGGGCTTTGCTTCCGGGCTTCCAACAGAGTGAGGCAGAAAGATAAAGACGCTGCAAAAAGAAATAGTTAGAATGGGGGCTCCATCTTTGTTGGTTCGCCGATCTTCTTCTCTCTCCTTCTGCTTTTTGCTTCACTTGTTCTCTTCTCCTTCTTCGCCTTTTTTGTTCTTGTCTGCTTCTACCTCTGTCTTTCTCTTATTCCCTGCTTTTTGCTTTGCTACCCTTTTTTTGTCCGCCTTTCTGTCTGTCCCCTTTTTTTTTGGAGGATTTGGTCTCTTTATATAAAGTATTTGGTTAGCATGATTGAGTTGTTATTGGACTTGGATATCCGTATTGTATTCCTACTCAGACACTTTTTTACAATTGAACTCAAAATCATTATGCATGTAGCACAAGAAAAATATTATTATTTTATTATTATTTTTTTAAAATCTTTTTTTTTTTTCGGTATCAAAGCTGGTACATTTGGTTAATTAAAAGATGTTCTAAATGTAAAGAGTGGTATGGTGTAAATAAAGTATATTTAACCCAACATAGTACGTATGTGTCTCAGAGATCAGAAAAAGTGTACGAGTCTTTCCTATTAGACTGAGGTGTTGTAAGTTATCGGCTGGACCCATGTAGTAATTATGATGTTAAGTGAATTAAGCAAGTATTAAGCAATCTGGTGAACTTTGTAATGCCTATTTATGGCTTGGTGCTAGGGTTTATGCCTATATCTTAAATATCAAAAAAATAATAATTCTGATTGTCATAAACATTTTTTAATTTCCTTTTCAATCTACAAAGATATACCAAGCGGAACCTACAATTGAAAGAAACCTTCTTGACCAGTATTGTCTTTTGATGTTTTCTAGAGGGGACGAGGATGAGGCTCAAGAGAAATCCATTTGAGTTGCTCATTTCTTCATCTTCGCCTTCTCCTTCCCTTTTCAACTAATTAATTCAATCAACTAATTTCGTCAGAAAATATGATTTGTAACTAGCAGTATGGAAGAATAAAAATCTTGAATCATTTTCAACTCAGTAAACAACTATGAGACGGATTACTAATAGCTAAACTTTTCTAGGGAAAGTAGAAAGAGAAGGCAGACCTTCTCTCTAGACTTTCTCTTGCAAGTGCCTCCGTTGAGAGTCGTTGGTGTGCTCCAACTTTTGGTTGCTCCATCTGCTTGCTGGATGGCGCTGCCTATCCCTCTAGCGGCTTTTTTCGTCCTTCTAACATCCCCGTCTGGTTCTCCGGCGACGGAGTCATGTTTTCTTCTCCTCTCCTCCAAATTTGGCCTCATGTTATCTCTATGCAAACTTCAAAGTCAATCTCTGCAGTTTTATTCGAAATTCCTTGCCTTCCTCTTTAGATCTACGACCTTGGGCCCCTCGAGGTTGAATATCTCTGCCGCTGTTCAATGCATTGCGATGCAAGTTGTGAAATGAAGGTGTACAAAGATCGAGCAACGTCTCCGGTGCATGCACCGACACTTCTGTCCTTTTTACTTTCCTAGTTCTTTGCGACGGCTTCGGCAGCGTCCCTTCTGCTGGCGTTGGCGGTGAGTTTCATGGTAGATTTGAGGCTTATGTTTGCAAGTGCTACTCGATTCTACTTGTTGGTTTTTGGGTTTTTTGGAATGGCTATTTCTGATTGGGAGGGGTTTTGGTCATCAGATTAATTTTCCGTACAAGCGTGTGGCAGTTTGCGACGACGACGGTGGGTGGCAGCCATCGAGGTTTCTGCTATGCCTAGATCTCTATAGGGTTTGTTTGTGAGTTGGGTCGTTTAGGATTTCTTTCCTTGTTGTTCAGGGCTTGTATTTTGCATCCTGAATGTCATATTTGGGCTTGTTATTTGCTACCCTATTTTGGGTTTTAAGGAAATGCTCATTTGTCCGAAAAAAAAAACTATTGAGACAATCTATATTTGATTTTCGACATCAAGAGAAACTAGAAGGTTTATCCTCTTGAGAGTTGCTCAAACTTACGGTATAGACTTCTGTTAAAATAAAAATGAGAATTGCATAATAGAAAATACATTAAAGTTACTAACTAAATTTCAGTTTACAGATACATCATTTAGACATTATCTCATTTAAGGACACAAATTAACAAATTAATGTCCACATGTCATCTGTCACTATAAATTTATCAAAATACCCTTCACTACATATTTTACTGCTACTGTCAATTGAAATGTGCTACTGCCTAGGAGGATGGTGCTACTGCCGATCAAAAGGTGCTACTGTCGTTATTACAATTTTTTCCGGCAATTCTCTAATTGTTAGCGTGCTGCTACTGTCGACTATGATGTTTGCGCACTGCTACTGCCGACTATGATGATCGACGCCATGTTATTGTCGAAGCTGCTACTGTCAATTCCCAGGCATAATGACACTAACCCAGCCACAATCCTAATCCTAAATCTACCATTACCACCACAAGAAGTGCTCCCACCACCCCAACCCCAACTCTGTTCCAATAGATCATATAAATTCCAAAGATAATAAGCAAATCAAAACCACAATTTCGAAATCTGATCACATGCATCCAAATCAGCCCTTGAAATCCACCAAATCACACAAATCGAACTCATTTGATCTCATAAACTCACTCCAAATCCCACCACCCCTCACCCTTATCGATGTCACTGACCTCCCATCATCTACGTCGCCTAACTAACCACTGAGGTTGAGACAAGAGTGCAGCAATGGAGACGGATGGGTTAGAGGGGAAGCTTGAAGCAATGCCCAACGAGGGCGGCATGGTAGGCTCACAGGCGAAGCTGAGATTGGGGGACGACCGGCAGTGGCAAATGCCAACGACGGTGAAGGTTTGCGGTTGGGCCATAAGTCCTTCTGGCGACCTAGATGAGTCAACGGTGATAGAGTAGAGCGATGACGGAGGCGGTGGGCGAGGAAGGCAGGATTAGTGGGGGAGAGCAGCATGTGGCTGGTATAGAGAGAGAGAGAGAGAGAGAGAGAGAGAGTGGTTGGATCAGATGAAGATGTAGGTTAATTAAATTCAAGTGGTAATTTTTGTAATTTTATTGTAAAGTAGCGGTATTTAGGTCATTAGATATTGTTGGTTTTAGGCCTCAGGTTTGTGTTCTAATTTGTATAAAAACTATTAAAAATGAGTTTTTTATGTTTTTAAATTTGGTCATGTGCTACTATGTAATTTTCTCTTGCAAAAAAGCACTCATTCTCTCTAGATCACTAAAATTGCATCCCTATATATGTTTGTCATTTGTCAATATGTCGCTCGATCGATCACCATCCCTTCTCTTCATCCAGTTACTTTCATTACAAGTAATTACAAATTTACAATGCTTACATAACATTGTCTTGCATGTTAACATGTTATCCTGTTTCCAAACTGTTTAGTTTCTGCATTTTGGATTCAAATTATACTCTCCCATCGATTCTTCAACAGAAAAATTCACACCTCAGTACTGGGGCCTAAAATAAATTCCAGATGCTTATCCATATCAGTTAAATACTTGGTGGAGTTGTACTCATCTGCATCTAAGAGCTCCTCAGAATATGTCCTCTGGAGTTTTTTAGACTTTTGCCGTTTCTTTACAAGATCCAAACTCTCTTGATCACCTTCTAATATCTGGACAATCTGCGGTAGATTTAATTTCATATTAGCATTGTCTCTATTTGACCGTTAAGTGTTAAGTGACTCAATTCATCATAATGAAACCGAAAATTCATGAATTCGATAACAGTCGTTACTAAATAAAAAGAAGAATACGTGCCTGTCTCATTTGTGGTCGATTCACTGAAGACTGCTGTACACACAACGAAGCTATTGAGGCAAGACATTTCATTTGTTCCACATCATAGCCATCAACAAGGCTTGGATCAGCTAGCTCTTTGATATTATTTTTCATGAGCAAAGGTTTGGCCTGAGAAGTTAGATTCAAAACAGATTGAATTTTTCAACAATATTTCACTACTACTACTAAGTACTAATAAACCAGGGTGATGCAAAAGCAAACATACCCACATGACAAGGCTTTTATGTGAGCTATCCAAAGCTTGCCGGCCAGTGATAAGCTCTAATAGAAGTACTCCGTATGCGTACACATCAGTTTTTTCATCTACTATGCCATGCATGAAGAACTCAGGGGGAAGGTAGCTGTAATGGTTGGAGGAGTTGAATTTTGTCAAGATATCTTAACAAATATAAAAGAACTTTAGTAAAACCAAAATGATAAATTTTTAGATTAACTAACCCAAATGTGCCTTCAAATTTTGATACAATGTGGTGAGTCCATTGATCTGGTAGCCACTTTGCAAGCCCGAAATCAGATATCTGACCACAGAGAAGTAGTAAAGCTTTGAACTATCTGAAAAACAGCTTTTCATTCAGAAGCAAAAGCTGCTGATAGAGACTTACCTGAGGCTCAAAATCCTCTGCAAGCAATATATTAGAAGCCTTAATATCTTTGTGGATAATTCTTCTCTGGCACCCCTCATGAAGATACACAAGGCCCTTAGCAGTCCCTAAAGCTACTTTATATCTGATGCCCCAATTTAGTATCTCTCTTGGTCCTAGAAGTGTTTGAAGCAAAACCGATAATTGGAAATGTCAGTGAAATTGAGAGGAATTTAAGATGTAAAGGATGCATAATGGTATATATACCAACCATAAAGTATAGATGAAAGGCTCCCATGAGGAGACAAATCAAGAACAAGGTGCATCCCTCCTTCAACCCCATACCCAATCACTTTTGCTATGTTGGGGTGGTCAACATGAACTATAACACCAAGCTCAGATAAGAAGTCTGCTGTCATTTCTTCTGGGTTACCTCTAATCAGACGTTTGATTGCAACAAATTGTCCATCTTCCAATGTTCCCTTGTAAACTTCAGCATAGCCTCCCTCCCCAATCAAGTTCTCTTTACAAAAGAAAAAAGAATAATACCATCAAAGTAGCTAGCTAAGAAAATGTTATGTGAGTTCTCTGAAAAGTTAAGTGTACAGACCAATGTCAAATTTGTTGGTTGCAGCTTCTAGCTCTGAGAGTGAGTAATTCTTCCAGGAAGATTTGAAGCAGTGCAGTTCAGTATCCAAACTAGGCCTCAGACCGGTAGTGTTGAGTTGTGGAATGAAGTCTTCTCTTATTCGTTTACTTTTCCGTCTTGTGAGTTTTGGTTTTGCAGCATTCTTCATCTGAGGGAAGGTTTGGGGTCCTTTTCTCAACATTCTGAAGAAACCACGAAAGGGGCTGTTGAGTTTTCCTTCCAAGTCTGAAACACCGTCTCTTCCATCCAACTCTGAAGTGCTTGCCTTGGGAGATGACGCTTCAGATTCCAAGATTCTTGAGCAGTCATTCACTTGAAATTGTCGAGGAGAACAGTCATCTATGACTGTCTCTTCCAAATTCAATGAATTCAAATCTAACCATGATAAATTCCCAACGTAAGTACCACTACATATATCACCATTTCCAATACTAACAATTCCAAGTTACACAAGGAAAAGAAATGAAGTTGTTACCATGGGTTGAAAATGAGTCAGAGAATCCGGCTCTTGATCTTCTAGTTCCAGGACTAGGAGCCGGCGAATAAGGAACAGCTGGTGCAGGTGTGGTAGGAGCAGCCTGCCCTTCTTGATTTTCTTTGGGGACGTCACGCGAACCATTGCTGCCCATTCAATGCAAGCCTCTTGTCAGCAAGGAAACCGAAAAATATGACAAAACTCAACACAACTTAAGCCCCCATGAGCAAATACAGACCTACCAGGATAGTGAGTAGTACTACTACCGACCACCCAAGTGAGGGGAACAATGAAGAAAGATGCCAAAAACAATATATGGCACATGGAAAAAATATCTCAGAATACAAACAATCAAACAAAAGATTTGTGTACAGATTACAGATGCACCATTGAAACATCATCTCTTGAGCAGCAAGGGAAATCAAGCAAACCAGAAAATCCGAAAGAAAGACAACACCGAAAACGACATTGTAACATAGCAAAGAAAACCAAAATGCAGCAAAAACCAAAACATCACAATGCATGAAAAACCAGAGAGAATACATACTGCTTAGAGACAAAAGCCGCAAACCCGGAAGTGATGAACTGAAGAGCAGGCACGGAGGCGATTACCATGAAGAAGTTTGGGGATCAGATTGTAGGGCATCTTCCATAAATTTTTTTTCTTTCTTTCTCAAAGGCTGCCAAACCAAAGAGGAGGTTCCAGAAACTGGCCAAGGAAATGACAGGCTGCCAAAAAGAGGGAAACTCAAAGCAGTGGTTGGCATCATTTTCCTGTCTTGTTGTCTAAATACTCCAATATTTTTGGAAAATCCAACGAATATCCATGCTCGAAAATGGGGCTTCGTTGTCACTTTTGACACAAAATGGGTAATATTTAGAATGCTCGTGCACAACCTTGGCTTTCAAGCAAGCACGTATATGGTTATATTGCTGATGCAGCTTAACTCATTCCATATCATTTTGTGAACTGTACACGTTTTTCGGGTTCATGATGCGTGGAATTGACAAGAAGCGGTCTCAAAACGTTTAGCCGTTTAGGCTAGCAAATTCCATGGTTTAGTTAAGCTCATCATTTCTTTTTCAAAATAACATTTATACCAACATGAACAAGCTAGAATGGAAGCAAATTAACCGCCCACCTTTAGTTTGCCCACCCCAATTCCGTACACAAGGATGGACTAGGTGGCTGCGAAATATGCACCAACCTGAATAGGGTAGTGGATGACGGCGAAAACGAACATTACGTAACAATAATGAATGAAGTGACCAACTGACCAAGTAAAGCCATGTGATATGAACATTTACGTAACGATAAGGGCATTCTAAAATTAGCGTCTAAACACCTGAATCAATAAAATTATCGTCATCCTAAACAATACTTTGCTAAAGTGAAAAGGACTAAAAATAGTGTCATATATAATCCTCATCCTAACCAATAGGTTCTAACTAGAATCTTACTAGTTGTATAAATTCAACCATTACTGTCAGTTTTACGTGAAAACGATATTAGACTCAATTGCCCACAAGGACATTACTAAAAGCCTTCCTTAAAGTTGTAATAGACATGGACTATGAAACTATGAAGCAACTAATCTGAACTACGAGGTTGCAATGTCCACATTTTTTCTAAGTTTGGAGCAGGTGAAGTAACGTCTTCAACATACAATACATTTATGGTGTTGTGTTACCTAGTCTCCATTCACAAGCCATAAGTTAGAACAAGTCATTTGCCAACATTCTCGCAAAGTTACTACTCAATCATACAGTTAAAGGAGTTCAAAGAATTGATTTTTGTAGAGACTTGTGATTAAGATGCATCACAAACAGATGGAAATGGTGAAACTGACAGCTTACAGACTTCAATTGCCAAGAAAATTCAATGGATATTGCGACTGATCAATCCTTCAAATATGGCATATAGATCCTTATTATCTGGGCCAAATATCTCATCAGCTTTATGCAGAGTCTCCTGAAATGTTCCAGTTATATATGTAGATGAGTAACAGTCGAACAACAGTCACTGAATCAAGTGTTCAAGAATAACTACACACGAAAGATAGAGAGGTAGGGAGCATATACCTCTTTTGTTTGCTTGTGGGCATTTAGTTCCTTAACATTTGCCAGAAATGCACCAAACTGCTCATAAGACAAACGACTCCTGAGGGAAACAACAGAACAATGTGAGACTTATTAAAGCACCATACGCGAAATGACTTTTGATGGCAATAAAAGGAAGAAAGACTGAACAGATGACTATCCAAGAGACTAATTTGTCACTTGAAAGAACACAATAGCAGGAATCTCTGTTCCTATGCTGCTTCATTTATTGGTATTCAAAATAAAATCAGTACTTATTACCATAACAATTAGTTACAAGAAAATGGGGAGAGCTCAAGTGAAATAGTGAATGCATAGTGAACCTAGTTCAATTGAATTGAATATGATACAAACACTACTAGCCATATGGGTTACTTTGGAAGAGCACACAATTTTACATACTCAGAAACACGTGGTTTAGTAGTCTGTAAAGTAATCTATCATATATTTGTTCTGCCAGACTTGATGATCAAACGTAAACAATGTCTTTACCTGACTTGGCGGAAAAATTCTTTCCCATCCACTCGAGTCCTTCCTGAAACAGATTAAGAAGAGAATAAACTGCATTAAAACCTACAATAGGCAGAATCATAAGCAATAGTAGTTCAGTAAGGATAGTTTTCATAAGGATAGTTGCAATATTAATCAACTCTACATCTGAAAGAATGTTAGCTAATTTTTAGTATAGCTCAAGCAGTACCAAAGGTTTCAAACTGGTTAGTGGCCAAACCTTTTACAATCTAGCAGAGAATCACATCCTATTTTGCATGTGAATCATCAATGAAACTGTCAACAGACTTAATCTACAAAAAGTTTTTGCAGCTAACCATATTCAGAGCCTGACATTGAACCGTGATGGCTTGATGGTGCTGAAGATCTATCATCAAACATGCCTCTTGAGGTAGCAAATGAAATGGAATGCCGCCTTGGGGACACAGGCTTTGAAGTCCTCGTTGGGGATGTGGATGCAGAATAGACAGGAGGAGAACCAGGAGGAGTAAGCCGCGGCGTGCTAGTTTGTGACGCTAACAGGAGCCCCGGAGATATGCGAGGAGCCCTCATGGCTGCCATCACAACAACAAGAATCAAGAATTACAAACAACATTAAAATGAACACAGCAAGTTGAAAGTAGCAATGGCACAATGCAAGCAAATAGTGTACCATTTGTGTCACGATCATCAGTATATGTGCCTCCGGTTTCAGAGACCTGGCTCTGGATTGAAGATGTCCTCGAAGGCGGTGGTAATGTAGCATCATGCTCTGAAATCACAAGACAAATTATGGTTTCGTTTCACACTTATAAATCAAACAACCAACTAAACTAACTTCCGCGCCAATCAATATTTCGAAATGTATTAACCCTCACTCCCTCAGAAAATGAAAATGGAAATGTACACAACTAAGGATTAGCAGACCTGGAGGTGCAGAAGATAAGCTAACATCGGAAAGCTCCGTCGGCTTAGCAACCACTTCGGAAGAAGCAGCTACGGTGTCGTCCTCCTCCTGCAGCGAACGCATCAGCGTCTTCCTGAACACCTCCAGCTGCCAATCACACCCACACAAATCCACCTCAGTACACAAAAACGGCGCCGTTTTTGCCAATTTCACAATTGAAGTGCTTTACCTTGGAGACATCTCTGTTGAGCTTCCTCACAGTGTTGGACAGGTAGATCTTCTCCTTCACCAACTCATCCTGAACAAAGTCAACCATCAGTCAACGCCTAATCAGAGGGAAATTGGAGTTGAACCGGGCCGGGTCGGACCTTTTGTTGCTCGGCGAGGGCGAGCTTGTCGGCGGTATCGGAGAGGGAGGAGTCGAGGGAGTGGAGCAGGGAGCGGAGGTCGGCGATGAGGAGGTCCTTGTCGGCGAGCTGGGAGCGAAGGGCGTCGCAGTCGGACTCGAGGGCGGAGACACGTGTCGAGAGGGCGAGGGAGGTGATCTTGCGGGCCACATCGAGCTGCTCGAAAGGATCGGGCGGCAGAACTTGCAGCACTTCCTCGGGAAGCTCGAAGTTCGAACTCGATTCCCTCGCCAGCATTATCCTCTCTCTCTCTCCTCTTTTTCCTTTTTCTTTTCTTAATTTCTTTTTTTCATTTTTTCATTTTTTCTTTCTTTTTCTAATTATCTGATTACCATTTCCACAGGGACATGTCCTACAAAGGAAAGGAGAGCAGCATTTTCTTGTTTGGTATTTTTGGGGGGAAATAAATATGTGGTGAAGGTATGGATTAGGGTGAAGCTGGTTTTTTTCATGATGTAATTGTGTGGTGACGAGAGGAAGAAGAAACCTGTGGATGGAACAGAGTAGAGGGGCTACATCCAATTGAAAGAGCAAGGACCAGGGGCCATATGATGCCTATAGAATTTCGGGGATGGATATCACTATCTGGAATTATAGAGGAAGAGCAACTAGTATGGTTGGATATGTCCTATGTGATGGTGTTCAATGTAACACTTACATAACTACATATATACTTAGTTGTCACATACTGTTTTACTAAGCATTTGAGTTGGTATATAAATATATATATATATATATATATATATTCAACTTTTGAAATAATGAATAGAATAAAACGTGCATTCTTGAAGTATTGATATATCATATTAAATACTTAGTTGGTACACACCGTTTTGTTAAGCATTTGAGTTGATATATATTCAACTTTTGAAATAATGAATAGAATAAAGCGTGCATGCTCAAAGTATTGATATATCGTATTGAAAAAGATGTTTCAATGCTTAGCAAAACGGTGTGTGTCAACTCAAGGTATGGTATATATTCAACTTTTGAAAGAGTAAATAGAATAAAGCGCGCATGCTCAAAGTGTTGATATATCGTATTGAAGGAGATTCTGTATTTGAGGTTTACGAATATATATGAGACTTTATGTAACCACAGATTTAATGTCGAGATGTGAATTTAGATGAGAAATCACCATTGTAAAACAAAGTGCACTCGCATGAATCCCTGGAATCAGGGTTCAAGGCTTGGTTGCTCCTATCATAATATATGGATGTGTAACGATGATGAAATTCATATGTGTTTCTACCTGTCTCGGGATCACGAGTCGGGGCGAGACCGTGAGTCGGGACGAAGTTGAATCCTTGGTTCCAGACTCTGTACCTACACAAGTAACAAGGCGTCAAGAAGTCGAAACTGGGGTGGCACAGTCTTTGACTCTCCGATGCTTAAGTTAGCTTTTGGTTGCTACTTGTAGTGTAAGAGAGTGTGGGAAGAGTTGTCTATACTTACCTCTTTTGGGAGTTTGTGCATGTTTTATAGGCCAATGCTAGGCGTTGTAGCCTTAATCCCCGATGTGGGACTATTTGTAGTCTTTTGCGGCATCTCCCCTTTTGGGGGTGTTTTGCCGTCAGAGAGTGGGTCTGGCAAGCGAATTGTTGTTGGACCTTCATTCTTTGGATATTCGTGAAGGGCTCGCCAGAGTTGTCTCACCTAGAATGATCTTTGGCGACCGGGTAATTGTGTCATATTCTCATCTTGTCCAAATATTTTGGCTATGTACTAACAAGTCCTCAAGTCCCCAATCCGAGAGAGCTCTTGGGTGGGGAGTTATTCTCTAGATGCCGAGAATATGTTTTACCCGGGTGCTGGAGGCATGGTGTCGAGTCCCCAAGTCCCCACGCGAGGGTCGCGAGGTGACTGAGGAAAGTTCTGAGTTAAGGTCGTAACGACTTGCGAATGGTCTGCGCTAGTGGCATGGCAATCCGTGCTAGCGGCGTGACAGTTCTCGCTCGTTCTAGGGGTATTTAGCTGGTGGAATGGACCGTGCTAGTGGCGTGACGAGCCACGCTAGGGGCGTAAACAGTTCGCGTTAGCGGCGTAATAGTTTGCGCTAGCGGCGTAATAGTTCGCGCTAGCAGGCGGAATAAATCGTGCTAGTGGCGTGACGAGCCACGCTTGGGGAGTAAACAGTTCGCGTTAGTAGTGTAACAGTTCACGCTAGCGGGCGGAATGGACCGCGCTAGTGGCGTGACGAGCCGCGCTAGGGGCGTAAACAGTTCACTTTAGCGACGTAAAAGTTCGCGCTAGCGACGGAATGGACCGCGCTACTGGTGTAACGGGTCGCGCTAGGGGCGTAAACAGTTCGCGCTAGCGGGCGGAATGGACCCCGATAGTGGCGTGACTGGCCGCGCTAGGGGCGTAAACAGTTCACGCTAGCAGTTTACGCTTCTTTTTTTTTTTTGCACGTACGATCGAGGTTGACGTGGTTGTGCCCTGACTGTATAGATCGGTAAGGTCTGGGGGAATGTCTATAAATAGGTCTGGGGAAAACTAGAGGAGGGAGTTTGTGATTTCGAAACCGAGAATTGAGTGAGCTGCGATTTGATGTATAGGGTTTTGGCGAATCTGCGAAATTCAGTTTGGGAAACATCCAATTTCATCCTCGATCGAGTGGGTGCGAGCGCTCGGCTGTTTGCAACCAGCTTCACTGCCACTACGCAAATCTGTTGTTTCAAGGTATGAATTTGTCAGTTTTTATTTTGCGTGTGGGTTTTGTTTTGGGTTATTTGGGGTTGATTAGGATTGTTCACACGTTTGCGATGTTGGTAGGAATTCTAGGGTAAGAGATTTGTTGTCGGGCTGGTTAGGGTTAAGGTAGCGGGGTTTGACAGATCCGGTATAGGTGTCCAGCGAAGAGATTGTGGTGGTCTCTAGTTTGCCTGGTTCGGACTCAGACACTTTGCACTGGTTGGAGGAGGGATTGGATAATCTTATGGCGGAAATTGCCCTTGATTTAGGGGAAGGCATTCCTGTAATGGATGTCAGGTCTAATGTGTCCTCGTCTATCCCTCTCTTGCATGAGGTAGAGGAATTTATCATGGCGAGATCTCGGGAGGAGGATGATTTATTTTGGGAACCTCCTGGCGAGAGTATGACCTCGTTGGAGCATAGAGCGCTTCGAAAAAATTAGAGTATACTTGACGAGGTCTTGCTGCGGCCGCTTGGCAAGGGTGTGAAGTTTCGGGACCTACCGGGTAATTTCATGTTGGTATACGAGTACCAACTAAGATGCAGGTTGATGTTTCCGCTGCCCCCGTTTGTGCAGTACACACTGGCGTGTCTGCATGTCGCCTCGAGGCAAGTTACCCCCAATATGTTAAGGCAAATATTGGGAACGAGGGTGTTGTTTCGCCTGCTGAAGCAGGAGTTCCCCAATTGTGAGGAGTTTAACGCCTGCTGGCACATGGGGTGGTGCGCGAAGAAGGGCAGCCGGGGCTGCGTGACGATGAGGTCACGGGGAAAGTTTAAAGTCTTGGTGGAAGACTTGCCCACATCAACAAGTGAGACCTGGAGGCGTAGGTGTTTTCCTGTTGGGGGGCAATGGCAGGAGTGGCATGGGCATCCTTTCCGGGTTCCTAGGAGGTTTCAGAAAATAGGTATCGTGTACTTGTGCCTTGTGTTTCTTTGTTTTGTTTTGCTTTGCCCCTGCTGACAATTGGCTTTGTGTAGTGCCTCAAGAGCATAAGTTGACCGAGTTGATGGAGCGTCGGATTCGCTAGGTGATATGGGCATTCAAATGTAGGAGCTCGTATCGGATATGCCGCCTTGGCATAAACAGCCATTTCAGCTATGCACGGGTTCCGTGTCTGTATTTTGGTGGTTATATTCTCCTCTTAGGTTTGTGGGTCGTTGTCTGACCCTTCCTTTTGTTTGTTGCAGTGACAATGCCACAGGACTGTAGTTCGCGGAAGAAGGAATGTTCGTACGACAAAGTGTCGGATGAGGACGTGCTGGATGGGTTGCTGGCTGAGGCCGACCATGCCAAGCAGTATGAAATTGACCTGGAGACGGGGGAGGGGATGGAAGTGGAGTTGGGCGACTATGGAGATTTTTTAAGATTAAATCTGGCAGATGAGGATTACGCCTGCGTGCCTCCTTTGGTGGCGGAAGTGATGGGCTTGGGCGTCCAGGAAGTGGAGTTGGAGGAGGCGCAGGCAGAGGGTGATCGCGAGGGTGAACAAAATCAGTCTCAGGGGGAGGAACCTGTCGTGGAGGAGGCCGCGGATCTTGGTGACGAGATTGGCACGGAAAGGACTCGGAAGAGGAAGGAGAGAGTTGAGCCGGCTCGCGAGGGTCAATCGAAGAGGTCGCGGAGGGAAAGTTGGTCCGGGGGTTCCGGGAGCTTAGCCGAGATCACCCAAGCTTTGGAAGGGACAGGGGAAGTGCAGCCGTATTTAACTCATATGGCATATGACATGCGTCACCACTCCCAGGACATGCATGTTTTGGAGGAGGTGGATCCGCTGGCTGACATTGCACTTGCTAAGGAGAAATTGGCTCGAGTAAGCATCTGCAAGCTCTTGTTTTCCACTGTTTTGAGCTTGGGCTTATGTGTTGCTGTGCAACTGCAGGCGACATTGTTGTTGTACGCCGTAAGTGAGCGGGTGGTTTCCCACCTACAGGGGGATGCTAAGGCGATGTGTCAGCAGTTGAGGGAGGCGGAGGAACATAATCGTGTCCTTTCCCAGCAGCTAGCGCAGGTGGAGCAGAACGCTGCTGTCTTCTAGGACTAGGCTGCCGCCGCGGGTAGAGAGGTGGCAAAGCTGAAGGAAGCTATAAGGAGGAAGGATGAGCAGGTGGAGGCTGGGGAGTTGGCGGTTTCCAAGGTAGCATCTTTAGAAGCTGAGGTGGCGAGGTTGACGCAGTCACTTGCGGAGCTGGAAGTGTCCTGGAAGGAAAATTGTGGGCGGGTTGCCGGGGTAGGGGAGAGGCTGTTTCGCGAGGGCGAGGTGTACAAACAGCAACTAAAGGGTGCCTATAGCAAAAGGCAAGATAATCTGAGCCGAACTGGCTACCAGGCGGGCTGGATTAATGAGTCGGCTATGCGCAAGTGGTATGCTAAGAGGAATGCTGCAAAGGTGGCGTGGGAACAGATGACACCTGAACAGAGGAAACAAGCCGAGATCTCGCGGTCTCTAGCGAAGCAGCATGAGGCGTGGCGTGTAACGTCCTCCGCTGGGTAGAATGGGGTTTCAGTTGCGGGTGATCCGCAGCCTCTGGCAACTGTGGCTGCGTCATCTGTGAAAGCTACCAGCCCCGAGGGGTCCATACCTACCCAAGTAGTGGTGTCTCAGTTGGTGTCTTCTGTTGTCTCGTCCCTTGATCCTCGAGCTCCGGGGCCTCTGGCACCTGCTCGCCTCGAAGTGCAAAACTCTCCAGCAAAGAGGGTCTCCTGGCTCGGAGGGAGTACCTGGTAGTTTGCTTGTGCGCCCTACCGCGACTATGAGGCCTTCATTTTTGTCACGGGACCAGTCGAAGCACCCGTTTGGACAGAGGGTGTTGGTGAATATTAGCCAGGTCCATGGGCGTAGCAGGGGGTCAAAGAGTGGGGGAAGTGTCAACAAGTCTGGCGACACATCCTCTGGGGGAAAATGAGTTATACTTGATAACTTTTTGGTAGACGTAGGGAAAGAATTTTTGTTGGGAACAATGTAAGTGGTGTGGTTAGCCATTTTAAACATGGTTTATATGAATTGCCTGGGAGTCCAGGTTGATGTTTGGCATTATGCTTAACCTTTGTGTGTTTGTCTTGCCTTTGATTAATGTTTTGTTTTGTGGTCCTGTGTTGTGGGAACTAAGTTTAGCGTGTTGGAATGATAAAGCACTTCATTGCATTTAGATTTGGCCGCTAGCGGTCAAGGTGTACATTGTTGGAGCCGCTACTGGGCTAAAGTACATGAAAAATGAAGTAACAGCTATGATGCCAAGGTTAAAATTGATTAATTGGGGTAGAGATGGAGGTGTCGAGCGTTCCAAGGGCGGGGTAGCACGCAACCATCACAATCTTGGAGATAGAATATGGTAGGTCCAGGAGCGTTAACTATCTCGAGTGGGCCCTCCCACTTTGCCTTGAGGCCAGTAGGGTGGGGGATGACCTCTTTCATGACCCAATCGCCTACCTTCAAGGGGCAGGGGACGACTTCCTTGTTATAGTACCTGGCTATTTTCTGCTTGTTATTGATGGTCCTGAGGTGCGCCATGTCCCGGCGCTCCTCCAGGAGGTCTATGTTAAGTCGTAACCCTATTGCATTTGTCTCGGGGTCATAGGCTGTGACACGTTCACTCGGGACCTCTATTTCCACTGTTATCACTACTTCAATGCCATAAACCAAGAGGTATGGGGGTTCCCCTGTGGTTGTTGTAAGGGTGGTGCGGAGTGTTTAGAGGACGTCTGGGAGTTTGGCTGCCCACAAACCCTTGGCCTCTTCCAGACGTTTCTTTAGGTTTTGCTTGATGAGCTTGTTTATAGCTTTCACCTGGCCGTTGGTCTGGGGATGTGCTGGGGAGGCATAAAAGATTGTCGTTCCCTAGTCTGACAAGAATCCCCAGAATGTGTCATTGTCAAACTGGGTTCCGTTGTCAGTGACAAAGGCCTGGGGTACTCCAAATTGACAGTATAAGTTTCGCCAAAAGAAGTTTATCACCTTTTCAGTGGTGATTGTGGCAAGAGGCTCTGCCTTTATCCATTCTGTGTTGTAATCCACAATGACAATGGCATACTTGAACTCTCCCGGGGCTGTGGGGAGTTGCCCTATGAAATTGAGTCCTAACTGGCTGAAAAGGATAGGCGAGATGATACAGAGAGGGGCACTGGGGGATGATGTGCAAAGTCTGCAAATTTATGGCATTGAAGGCATGCTTGGACAACTGCTTCGGCATCACGCTCTAGGGTTGGCCAATAATACCCCGTGAGGAGCACTTTGAACATGAGGTTCCGGGTCCCGGCATGGTTCCCACAGATGCCGTTGTGAAGTGACTTCAGCACTTTGTGCCCCTCTGCCGTGGGTAGGCATTGCAGTAGGGGACATGACTGGCCCCGACAAAATAGTAAAGGGAGGCTTTGTGGCAAAGCCGCTGTGCTTCATTCTTGTCTTGGGGCAGGGTGCCATCCGAAAGGAAAGTGATGAATGGGTCCATCCATGAGGGCTGCTCTCATAGGACAAAAATTTCTGAATAGACTTTTGAGATGCTAGGATTGTCCAGTGTCTCGATGTGTACATCAGGTGGCGTGGACTCGGGAGGAGCTGTGGCGAGTCTCGCAAGGGCATCAGCCTTGGAGCTTTTTGCTCGCGGGATTTGGGTGAGCTTGTACAAGCTAAAGTGTTGCAAAAGGGTGCCTGCGAGACTTTTGTAGGATCTCAAGTTGTGCTGGTTGGCCTTGAAGTCCCATGCCACCTGACTGACTACGAGCTGAGAATCACTGAAGATGTGGAGGTGTCGGGCTCCGAGCTCTCGACAAAGTTGAATGCCTGTTATAAGGGCTTTGTATTCAGCTATGTTGTTGGAGGCTTTGAATTGAAACCGGAGGGCATACTCATACGAGTGACCTTATTGGTCTGTGATTATGATTCCTACTCTGCTGAGTCTGTGGTTAGAGGATCCGTCAACCTGGAGTTCCCAGATGGAGTCCCCAGTGGGGGTGTCTGGGTGGGGACCGTCATTGGCCAAGGGGATAAACTCAGCAATAAAGTCTGTAGCTACCTGCCCTTTGATAGCCACTCGCGGCTTATAGTGTAAGTCAAATTCTCCCAGCTCAACCGCCCATTTTACCATGCGGCCTGAGGTTTCAGGTTTCTGCAGTATTTGCCGTAAGGGTTGGTTGGTTAGCACATAGATTGTGTGGGCTTGGAAATACGGCTTGAGTTTCCTGGCGGCAGTGATGAGGGCGAGAGCAATTTTCTCTATGCCTGGATAACGAGTCTCAGGATCCGCAAGACCTCTGCCACAATAATAGACCGGGAGCTTGTCAGGATACCTCCTGGGGTAGGAACCTTCATGAGAAGCATGTGGCCGGCGATGAAACACTGCAGCCCCCAGAGGATGTCCCGGCCTAAGATGAGGTTATAGGACGAGGGGCAATCGACTATGAGGAAGCGGGCTGTAATGGAAGAGCGGCAAGGAGCAGTTCCCATTGACACAGTTAGGCAGTCTGAGCCTAACAGTTGCACTATCTCGCCAGAGAAGCTGACAAGGGGATCATAGTTGTTGTACAGCTTAGCTCGGTCTCGCCGGAGTTCTCTGTAACAATCGGCAAACATGACACTTACGGCGACCCCTGTGTCCACCAGGGCTCTATGACACCTGTAATGATCCACCTGCACATTGATTATGAATGGCTCACAGTGGTGGCAATTTATTGTATCCTTCCATTTGCGAAATATCACTTGATCCCACGCTGATGGGGTGATCGTACATGACTCTGCGTTGGATGTCCAAGATTTCCAAGGGTGTCGTGCATTGACATTTTACAGAAGGCTGGCGTGGGGGGAATCGTGGGGCTCCACCGTGCAGGGTTAGAATCTGGCCATGTACTTCGATGGCATTAGCTCTCGTGGCGGGAGTGCAATACTGGTGGAGTTGCCCATTCCGGACTAGATGTTCTATGGCATTGCGGAGGCCATGACACTGTTTTGTTGTGTGGCCATTATCATCATGATAAGCACAATATTTATTGCCTGTGGCTCGCATGGGCTTTTTTGGATACTTGCTCTTGGGAGGTGGGGGAATGAGATCTTTGTGCGTGACCCATATGTCCTCATATGTGGGGGTCAGAGTAGTGTGGACCTCGTAACGAGGTGGCAGGGGGGAACGGAGTTGTTGTTGCGAAGGGCTCTGGTCCCTTGACTTATAAGGGTGGTAGCGGTTCCTCTGCCCCTCATGGCGACGGTCGGAACCGCGCCCCTGGTCCCGGGAGGAGCCACACAGTTTCCCCTTATTCTGCCCGTGGTGGAAGTGCTCATACTTCTGCGGAGATTGTTGCTTTGGCGGCGGAGCGGGAAGTGCTAACGTGGCGGGGGCGGAATGTCCGTAGGTCATAAATTTAGCGCGGGCCCACAGGACAGCCAGGTCTATCAAGGCATTATAGGACCCCGGTGGGTTCCTATTGATCTCCATTAAAAAAATGCCAGGGAGCAGGGCCTGTTCCAAGCCTGCTCCGACACGCGAGGTTCCAAGTTGAGGAAGCGTTCCGAGAGTTGGTCAAAGTTGTCAATGGAGTTGGGTGGCAGATTGAGGAACCAACTGAGCGCTTCGTTAGAGAGGGTCTCTTGGAAGGCGTGGCAGGCCATGATGTCGGTGTAGCGAGTTGAACTACATAGCGAGAGAAATGTCTCAAGGTGAAGATGAGGGTCTCCAGTGCCCTTATACTTGTCCACCTTGAGGGGTTTGGCCTCGGGAGGTCGCTTTTCCATCTGCACTCGTCGTGTGAAGGGGCTTGGGCGATGTCCAAAGCTAGAGAATAAAGGTCGCTGGCTCCCATGACTCTTGACGCCTTCAATTCGCGAAGCCAACTAAGTGACAGACAGGCTAAGTTAGAGCAGCAGGTGGGTTGGCATGTCGATAGGTGGGTTGGCAGAGGTAGGAGTGGGGATAGGTTGAGTATATGGATTAGGTTGATTTGGCAGGGGGGTCATTGGGGATTGCGGATGGTTGAGGGGCTGGGAGTGGAAAGGATGAGTTGGTAAGAGGATGGGTCATGATCTGGATAAGGCCTCTCGGGAACATGGAACCGCCATGGCCTTGATTAGGAAGAGAAGCGGTGGCGGAGTCTGGTTTGCCGGCGACTCGTGCCGCGCGGTCCTAGTTGTCATTGTACACGTTACGATGGTCTAACGTGGCGCATAGCAAGAATTATTCTTTTTCCAACTCGGCGATGCGTACCTGATACGCTTCCACTTCCGCCCTCTCTTTGGCCGCTTGCTCGCGAAACGAATGAAAATCTTGCTTTAGAATTTCGAGGGCCGTGGCAGGGTCGGGATGGCTAATGGGAACTGGATTGCTGGTTTGAGGAAGGGATGTATCTCCAGATTGGAAAAGTTTTTTCTCTATCTGAGTGCCAGGGTCGGTGGGGTCATCGATGATTTCCACCATTGTGCCGAGTTGAATGGGAGTTCCATAAGAGGGCCCTCTTTCTAGAGCCAATTGTTTCTACCTGTCCCGGGATCACGAGTCGGGGCGAGATTGCGAGTCGGGACGAGACCGCGAGTCAGGAAGGGACCGCGAGTTGGGACGAAGTTGAATCCTTGATTCCAGGCTCTGTACCTATACAAGTAACAAGGCGTCAGGAAGTCGGGACTGGGGTGGCCCAGTCTTCGACTCTCTGATGCTTAAGTTAGCTTTTGGTTGCTACTTGTAGTGTACGAGAGTGTGGGAAGAGTTGTCTGTACTTACCTCTTTTGGGAGTTTGTGCCTGTTTTATAGGCCAATGCTAGGCGTTGTGGCCTCACTCCCCGATGTGGAACTATTTGTAGTCTTTTGCGGCATCTCCCCTTTTGGGGGTGTTTTACCGTCGGAGAGTGGGTCTGGCAGGCGGATTGTTGCCGGACCTTCACTCTTTGGACATCTGTGAAGGGCTCGCCGGAGTTATCTCGCCTGGAATGATCTTCGACGACCGGGTAATTGTGCCATATTTTTGGTTTGGCCAAGTATTTTGGCTATGTACTAACAATATGTAATTAATATTCCTTGGCCCTAACTTTTGTTCCTAGGCAGTGATTCATTTGAATGCAGGACAACATTTAGAATCCAGAGGTTTTTAGATTTCAACATGAGATCTTGTTTGGGTTTAAACCTTGCTCGAACCCTCCGTAATAGTGTTATGGTTACTAGGATCGATTGCTATAAAATGCAACATTAGGTAAGGTTTTAGGGCTCTTAGAAATTAGAATAGCCATTTTCTGTCGTGTTTTGCATAGGACGAGTTATTGTGTGTATTGTTTTCCTCCCCTATCCTACTTTGATGAAAATAAAAAATTATAATAATTTCTATTTCAATTAATACTTATTGATTTCGATCACTAAATATCAGCCTTTCATGTCAAAAGTATTTGGTTGTTACGATATTGAGTCGTTTTGGTAATAAAGTATCAAACCAAATGATAACCTATAAACTATGGGGTTGAGAGTTGAGCATCTTTCCTTTCCTTCTTTCTTTTGCCTTCCTTTCTCCTTGTGAAGCAATTCTTAAGAATCAGCACATGTAATGATGCACCAGAAATGAATTTAGACATGAAAATGGTATGAAAGCTTTAGAAAGGCTAGAGATGAAGCCAGTACTCCTTCAATAGAAAGATGAAACAAGCACATTAAGCACGCACTTGGTCCTTATTGGCATGGCCAGCCACTTTTGACGTCCTAGTTAGCCATCACTGCATCATCAAGTCCAACGGCCTACCCTTTCGGAAAACTATTCAAGTCGATCTTCACACACACTCAGAGCCAACAACTTAGTCATTGCTCAATTGGTCGACATTCACTCGTTCATGGAATTATTATAAAGGAAGCTGCACGTAGCATTCGTATAATCAGATATAACTACTGGGTGATCATGACTCGTATATACGTACTCAGTCTCTGTAAATTAATAATATCGCCGACATGTTTGGCCGGCCGGACAATCATGCAGGTAGGTCAACAATTTACAGAAACCAAGTTAATTGATCGAGTAGTAGTAGTAGTAAGATTCTGACCAAATTAACCTCTCTCTCAAAAAAGCTGATGAGCTCAGCATTCCATGACAATGTTCCATGATGATCTTCAGGTAAATTGCAGGTAGCTTTATGCATTCTTTTCTTTTCTCTTCTTTCTTTCAATTTTCTGGAAAGATGTCTCCACTATGTAAATGTAGACCTAAGACAAGCTAGCTTGATTGCTTCCTTGCACTTCACTTCTCTGTATATATGGAAAAGGGTGTTCATTTGAAGCCCTAAAGCTTCCCATCTTTTTCTTTTACATAAGGAAAAGAGTGATTAAAGAAGATTTGATGCAGCTAGCTGGTTAATGGGATTTGGGTTGGAAGGCACTGAAACTAAGAGCTATGATCACGAATCTAACCTAAAGATTTGCTAGCTAAGAGCCTAAGATTACTTATATATAATGCGTTATCTTCGTATTACATGGATTATTTTGTAGTGAACAAGCATAGGATTGGTTATACATGTCTCATTTGGAGCAGCAGGACTGAGTTGGGTTCAATGGGTTGGATTCCTTGACCAAACCAATGAACATTTTCATCATAATCTATACAAGAAGAAAAGATACAGAGGGTACAAGTCTGATCTTTAAGCTTTTCTTTATGAAAAATTCAGTTGTACACATCAGCATTCTATATCATGCTTTTTAACACACCCACACCCACCTGCAAAGCATGTGCCAGCAACCCCTGTTAGTGTTTGTATGGCATACATCTTTGTAAGTGTAAACATGAAAATATCTGCAATAAATAACAGAAAGACACTTGTACAAAGAATAATATTTAATTTTATGAATGTGAATGCGGGTTACAATCTTTATGAACTCCTCTGATTCTATTTCCGAATATAGGTTTAACTCAAGGGTGACAAACACTTAATCTTGAATCGAATTGTTTATAGTCTGGACTTCTTGTCGTGTTGACGATTTGTAGAAGTTGATTGACCAAGGGCGGCAGAGGCTTGTTCTTGATCAGATTTGATCCACGAGCGGTTTCACGTGGTGGTTTATTTTTCGTCTTGAAATTGGTCAAGATGTCGGCTATTTGGCAGCTTGATGACTCTTCGGGATTTGACAACTTCTAGGCTTGAGATTGATGAAGAATCGGCTATTTGACAGCTTGATGATTCTTCAGGATTTGACAACTTCTAGACTTGAGGTTGATGAAAAACCGGCTATTTGGCAGCTTGATGATTCTTCAGGATTTTGGGAGACTTCTGGACTTGAGGTTAATGAAGAACCAGCTATTTGGCAGTTTAATTGATGATTCTTTAGGATTTTGGGAGACTTCTGGACTCTTGAGAGTAATTTTTCTCTCTCTTTGGTTCGCTCCCTCCTTCTGGTCCTCTGCCCTCTTCTGGTCTGCTCCCCTGGTTTTTTCTCCTTTGTTCGCCCCCTCCTCTTGATATGAGAGGGGGTATTTATACTGTTAACATTACTCCGCTTATGGAATGTAATGAAGATACTGAATCAATAATATTTCCTTAATCGAATCAATGAATCTTGACTAATTGATTTACTTGTCAATTTTACCATAATCAAATCAATCAAATCTTAAGATTTAGATATGCCTAGATCGCTTTGGATTGAATATCCTGTTTTGACCAAGATCCTTAGTAAAGGGGCGTGCCATCTCGCGGATATGGAAGGAAGGGCACGAGAAATCTTGATTTCCAAGCAAGTGGGGAGTTCTGGTGACATACATTTCCGCATGTATGCGAACTCTGCTGACTAGCTCCTTCGCGAAGTCTCCTACGCGGGGCCATCTCGCCTCACTTTCATGTACACGCACAGAGCCATCTCACCTCGCCTTCATGTACCTCTACGTGAACTCCATTTCTTGATTCCATGCGAAGTCTTTTCTCATGCGAACTCCACTATCTAGCTCGCCTGACCTTTGGCGCCATCACTTATAAACTCAATTATTTTGTTTAAATTTTACATGTCTACAAATACCCCCACTTCAAAGCGCATCGTAGCCATGTTGTCGTCATGTGCCAAAGGCGCGACTTGAAGTCCATGCTTTTATTATGGATGATTCTGGGCCGGCTCCTGGGGTTCAAATATGTGGGGAATGAGTTAATTTTGTGGGAGTTCCTGAATTTATAGGGATTTCTAAATTTGCAAGGATTCCCTATTTTCTTGTTTTGTTATGACTGAACTCAAAAGCATCTTCCAAGCTGCCTACGTACTCTTATGAGAAAGAGATCAAGTCATGACGTAGTTCAAAGAATTTTTTTATTTGGCGCCATCCGCAGTTTATGCTCATGTGGGCAAGGAGTTTATTTTTTTATTTTTTATTTTTATTTTTTATTTTTTTGCCATTTACAGTTTAAGCTCGTGCAAACAAGGAGTTTTTTTTTTGTCAGTTGCAGTTTAAGCTCGTGCAAACAAGGAGCGTTATGACTTTGGTGTGGTCTACATGAGGCTCGGCAGGTTGCATGCCCCCAGGAAAGACATTGATGATACTGCTTTAAGTTGTTCAGAGATGAAGGTAGCATGATTTGACTGAGCCACGTCATCTTCAACGTCTAAACATATCTTTATTTGCTGTGCAAGCTTCATGATGAGGTCTTTCAAGATGAAGCACTTCTCAACTGCGGCTGCATCATCTGTGAGAGCCACCGGCCCTGAGGGGTCCATACCTACCCAAGTAGTGGTGTCTCAGGTGGCTTCTTCTGTCGTCCCGTCCCGTGATCCTCGGGCTCCAGGGTTGTTGGCACGTGCGGGCCTTGAAGCTCAGAAGTCTCCAGTAAAGGGGCATCCTGGCCTTGAGGGAGTACATGGCAGTTCACTTGTGCGTCCTACCGCAGCTATGAGGCTTTTATTCTTGTCCCGGGACCAGTCGAAGCATTCGTTAGGACAGAGGGTGGCGGTGAACGTTAGCCAGGTCCGTGGGCGTAGCGGCGGGTCGAAGAGCGGGGGGGGGGGGGTGTCAATAAATCTGGTGACTCATCCGCTAGGGAAAAATGAGATGTACCTGAGTGTTTTGATAGTTATAGGGCTTATTTTTGTTGGGAATAATGTAAGTGTCATGGTTAGCCATTGTGACTGGTTTATACTAATTTGCCTAGTTTGCCTGGGAGTCCAGGTTGATGTTTTGGCATTATGCGTAGCCTTTATGTGTTTGTCTTGCTTATTGATTAATTTTGTATGGTTTATGGCCCTGTGTTGCGGGAACGAAATGTAGCATGTTGGAATGACAAAGCACTTCATTGCATTTAGATTTAGCCGCTACTAGGCTAAAGTACGTTGTCGGAGCCGCTACTGGGCTAAAGTATATACATAAACAATGAAGTAACAGCTACGAAGCCAAGGTTAAAATTGGTTAACTTGGGTAGAGATGGAGGTGGCTAGCGTTCCAAGGGCGGGGTAGCACGCGACCATCACAATCTCAGAGATAGAATGTGACAGGCCCAGGAGAGTTAACTATCTCGAGTGGGCCCTCCCACTTTGCCTTGAGGCTAGTAGGGTGGGGGATGACCTCTTTCATGACCCAATCGCCTACCTTCAGGGGGCGGGGGACGACTTTTTTGTTGTAGTATCTGGCTATTTTCTGTTTGTTATTGATGGTCTGGAGGTATGCTTTGTCCCGGCACTCCTCTAGGAGGTCCATGTTAAGTCTTAACCATGTTGAATTTGTCTCGGGGTCATAGGCTGTGACACGTTCACTCGGGACCTCTATTTACACCGATACTACTGTCTCGGTGTTGTAAGCTAAGAGGTATGGGGACTCCCCTGTGGCCATTGTGGGGTGGTACGAAGTGTCCAGAGAACGTTTGGGAGCTTGGCTGCCCACAAACCCTTGGCCTCTTCCAGGCGTTTCTTCAGGTTTTGCTTGATGAGCTTGTTTATAGCTTCCGTTTGGCCATTGGTCTGGGGATGTGCTGGGGAGGCATAAAAGATTGATGTACCCTAATCTGACAAGAATCCCCGGAATGTGTCATTATCAAACTGGGTTCCGTTGTCCGTAACGATGGCCTAGGGTACTCCAAATTGATAGTACAAATTTCGCCAAAGGAAGTTGATTACTTTTTCAGTGGTGATTGTGGCAAGGGGCTCTGCCTCAATCCATTTTGTGTTGTAATCCACAATGACAATGGCATACTTGAACTGTCCCGAGGCTGTGGGAAGCTGTCCGATGAAATTGAGTCCCCACTGGCTGAAAGGGACGGGCGAGATGATGACAGAGAGGGGCACTGGGGGGTTATGTGCAAAATCTGTAAATTTATGGCATTGAAGGCATGTTTGGACGACCGCTCTGGCATCACGCTTTAGGGTTGGCCAATAATACCCCGTGCGAAGCGTTTTGAACATGAGGTTCCGGGCCCCAGCTTGGTTCCCACAAATGCCGCAGTGGAGCGATTTTAGCACTTTGTGCCCCTCTACCGTGGGCAGGCATCGCAATAGGGGACATGACTGGCCCCAGCGATATAGCTTTCCACTTCTGAGCAAGTAAAGGGAGGCTTTGCGGCGTAGCCGCTGTGCTTCAATCTTGTCCCGGGGCAGGGTTCCATCCGAAAGGAAAGTGATGAATGGGTCCATCCATGAGGGCTGCTCCATGGGCTCAAGGGCAAAAATTTCTGAATAGGCTCTTGAGATGCTAGGCTTGTCTAGTGTTTCGATGTGCACATCAGGTGGCGTGGACTCGGGAGGAGCCGTGGCGAGTCTCGTAAGGGCGTCAGCCTTGGAGTTTTTTGCTCGCGGGATTTGGGTGAGTTTTTATGAGCTGAAGTGTTGCAGAAGAGCACCCGCGAGACTTTTATAGGATCCCAAGTTGTGCTGGTTGGCCTTGAAGTCCCTTGCCACCTGATTGACTACGAGCTGAGAATCACTGAAGATGTGAAGGTGTCGGGCTCCGAGCTCTCGACAAAGTTGAATGCCTGAGATAAGGGCTTCATATTCAGCGATGTTGTTGGAGGCTTTGAATTCAAACCGGAGGGCATACTCATACGAGTGACCCTCTGGGTCCGTGATTATGATTCCTGCTCCGCTGAGTCTATTATTAGAGGATCCATCAACCTGGAGTTCCCAGATGGCGTCCTCAGCGGGGGCATTTGGGTGGAGACTGCTGTCAGCCAAGGGGATGAATTCAGCAATAAAGTCTGCAGCTGCCTGCCCTTTGATGGCCACTCGCGGCTTGTAGTGCAAGTCAAATTCTCCAAGCTCAACCGCCCATTTTACCATGCGGCCTGAGGTTTCAAGTTTCTGCAGTATTTGCCGTAAAGGTTGGTTGGTGAGTACATGAATTGTGTGAGTTTGGAAATATGGCCTGAGTTTCCTTGCGGCAGTGATGAGGGCGAGAGCCAGTTTCTCTATGCCTAGATAGCGAGTCTCTGGATCCGCGAGTCCTCTGCCACAATAGTACACTGGAAGCTCATTGTCATGAGCATGGCGTGTGAGCGCCGCACTGACGGTAGTGGCGAAAACAGTCAAATACAGGTAAAGCACTTCGCCGGGGACTGGCTTGGATAGGAGAGGGACAGTGGCAAGGTACGCCCTTATGTTGTTGAAGGCGTCGTCATGCTCCGGGCCCCAAGTGATATCTCTTTTATGCTGTGCCTTGAGCAACTGGAAGAAGGGATTGCACCTGTCTGTGAGGCGGGAAATAAAACGTGTCAGGGCTACCAAGCGTCCTGTAAGGCACTGGACCTCCCGAATTATGATGTGCCTTGAGCAGTTGGAAGAAGGGATTGCACTTGTCTGTGAGGCGGGAAATAAAACGTGCCAGAGCTACCAAGCATCCTGTAAGGCACTGGACCTTGCTTCGGGAGATCGGGGTGGTCATGTCCAATATGGCTTAAACTTTTTCCGGGTTGGCCTCGATGCCTCTTTCACTGACCATGAAGCCAAGGAATTTACCGCCCCCCACGGCAAGGATGCACTTCTGAGGGTTGAGGTGCATCTCGTGTTCTAGGAGCTTAGTGAATACTCTGTTGAGGTTGGCAATGTGGTCGTCCTCTGTCTTTCTCTTGACCAACATGTCGTCGACATACACTTCCATGGCCTCTTCAATTTCATCCTCGAACAGGGCGTTGACCATCCGTTGATAAGTTGCCCCCGTGTTCTTGAGGCCAAAGGGCATGACCTCGTAATAATACAGTCCCTTGTCTGTGACAAAGGTTGTGTGAGCCTGGTCGGCGGGGTGCATTTTGATCTGGTTGTAGCCCGAGTAGACATCGAGGAAGTTGAGCGTCTTGAAGCTAGCTGTGGAATCAACCAATTGGTCGATTTGTGGCAAAGGGAAGCTGTCCATGGGGCACGCCTTGTTAAGGTTTGTGTAGTCAACACACATGCGCCACTTGCCGTTAGGCTTGGGGACCATGACGATGTTGGAGACCCATGTCGGGTAAGAAACCTCACGGATGAACTTGATTTCCTTGAGCCGTTGGACCTCGGCTTGGATAGCTCGATACTTGTCTGGGTGGAAGGCATGTCTCTTTTGCCTGACAGGGGGTGGTCTTGGAGGATGTTGAGTTTGTGGGTGATGATATCAGGGGAGATTCCTGGCATGTCGGCATATGACCAAGCGAAGACTGCTTGTTTTTCTTGGAGGAAGGCAATGAGCTTGTGGCGGAGTTCCGGGTCGAGACTTGAGCCAATGCGGACCTTTCTTTCAGGGGCGGTGGGTGACAGGGACACCCATTCCGTGTCTTCTGTTGGATTAGGTCGCGGGGCTCTCTTTTTCCCGCCCCCTTCTAGGTCATTCCTCGGGTCATCGATGGGCTCCGAGGGGCTGAGATGCAACATCTCATAGGCTCCGCGCCCCTGCTGGATGACGTTAAGATGACAATGCTCAATGTCTGCTCGATCCCCTTGAATTGTCAGAATGCCACCCGGGGTAGGAACTTTTATGAGAAGCATGTGACCGGCGATGAAGCACTGCAGCCCCCAAAGGATGTCCCGGTCTAAGATGAGGTTATAGGATGAGGGACAATCGACTATGAGGAAGCAGGCTGTAATGGAAGAGCGGCAAGGAGCAGTCCCCACCGACACAGTTAGGTAGTCTGAGCCTAACGGTTGTACTATCTCGCCAGAGAAGCTGACAAGGGGGTCATGGTTATTGTACAGTTTAGTTCGGTCTCACCGGAGTCCTTTGTAAGAATCAGAAAACATAACACTTACGGCGGCCCCTGTGTCCACTAAGACTTTGTGGCACCTGTAATGATCTACCTGCACATTGATTATGAATGGCTCACAGTGGTGGCAATTTATGGTATTCTCACCTCTGCGAAATGTCACTTGATCCCACGCTGATGGGGTGATCGTGACACCGCGTTGGATGTCTAGGATTTCCGAGGGTGTCGTGCATTACCGTTTTACAGTAGGCTGGCGTGGGGGGAATCGTGGGGCTCCACCATGCAAGGTTAGAATCTGGCCATGTACTTTAATGGCGTTAGCGCCTGTGGCGGGAGCACAATATTGGTGGAGTTGCCCATTCTGGACCAGATGTTCTATTTCATTGCGGAGGCCATGGCACTGTTCCGTTGTGTGGCCATTATCATCATGATAAGCACAGTACTTGTTGCCGGTGGCTCGCCGGGGCTTTTTTGGGTACCTGCTCTTGGGAGGTGGGGGAATGAGATCTTTGTGCCTGGCCCACATGTCCTCATATGTGGTGGTCAGAGTAGTGTAGACCTCGTAACGCGGGGGGGGGGGGGGGAACGGCGATGTTGTTGCGGAGGGCTCTGGTCCCTCGACTTATAAGAGTGGTCACGGTTTCTCTGCCCCCCAATGGCGACGGTCGGAGACGCGCCCCTGGTCTCGGGAGGGGCTACGTGGCTTCTTTTTATCCTGCCCGCGGTCAAAGTGCTGATACTTCGGCAGAGATTGTTGCTTTGGTGGCGGAGCGGGAAGTGCTAACGTGGCGGGGGCGGAACGTCCGAAAGTGGCAAATTCAGCGCGGGCCCATCGTACAGCCAGGTCCATCAAGGCATCGTAGGATCCTGGAGGGTTCCTATTGACCTCCATTAGAAAACTGCCGGGGAGCAGGGCCCGACGGAAAGCCTGCTCCGCCACGCGAGGTTCCAAGTTGTGGCATCTCGCGGTGGCAGATTGCCATCGGGACAGCAGCTCATGGAGGCCTTCACCGTCCTTTTGCTTGATGTGGAACATGACATCTACAATGCGATAAATGCTGGCGTGTAGTATAAAACGGCTGAGGAAGCGTTCCGAGAGTTGGTCAAAGTTGTCAATGGAGTTGGGCGGCAGATTAAGGAACCAACTGAGGGCCTCGTCAGAGAGGGTCTCTTGGAAGGCATGGCAGGCTATAGCGTCGCTGTAGCCAGTGGAGCTACATAGCGAGAAGAATGTCTCGAGGTGGAGGTGGGGGTCCCCCGTGCCTTTATACTTGTCCACCTTGAGTGGTTTGGTTCCCGGAGGCCGCTTGTCCATCTGCACTTGAGGCATGAAAGGGCTTGGGCGATGTCCATAGCCAGCAAACAAGGGTCATTGGGCCCCGCGACTCTCGACGCCTTCAATCCGCGAAGCCAACTGTGTGACAGTCTGGCTGAGTTGGAGCAGTAGGCGGATTGGCATGTCAAGAGGTGGGTTAGGGGGTTGGCAGGGGTAGAAGTGGAGACAGGTTGGGCAGATGGATTAGGATGATGTGACAGGGGGGGTCATTGGGGATTGTAGATGGTTGGGGGGCTGGGAGTGGAAATGAGGGGTGGGTAAGGGGATGGGACACTTATATGATCTGGTTAGGGCCTCTCGGGAGCATGGAACCGGCCTGGCCTTGATTAGGAAGAGAAGAGGTGGGGTCCGGGGTTCCGGCAACTCGCACCGCGCGGTCCAAGCTGTCGTTGTATACGTTACGATGTTCTAACGTGACGCGGAGCAAGAATTGTTCTTTTTCCAACTCGGCGATGCGTACCCGATACGCTTCCGCTTTTGCCCTCTTTTTCGCCGCTTGATCGCGGAACAAATGGAAATCTCGCTTTAGAATTTCAAGGGCTGTGGCGGGGTCGGGTTAGCTGATGGGGGCTGCATTGCCGGTTTGGGGAAGGGATGTGTCGCCGGATTGGAAAAGTTCTTTCTCTACCTGAGTGCCAGGGTCTGTAGGGTCATCAATGATTTCCACCATTGTGCCGAGTCAAATGGGAGTTCCACAAGAGGAACCCTCCTTCTAGCGCCAATTGTTTCTACCTGTCTCGTCCCGATACCACGAGCCGGGAAAGGGTTGCGAGCCGGGAAGAGGTAGAATCCTTGGTTCCGCACTCCGTACCTACATAAGTAACATGGTGTCAGGAAGTCGGGACTGGGGTGGCCCAGTCTTCGACTCTCCGATACTTAAGTTAGTTTTAGGTGGCTACTTGCTGTGTACGGGAGTGTGAGAAGAGAATTGTCTGTACCTTTTTAGGAGTTTGTGCCTGTTTTATAGGCAAAGGTTAGACACTGTGGCCTCAGTATCTGATGTGGGACTATTTGTTAACCTTTGCAGTGTCTCCCATTTTGGGGGTGTTTTGATGCTAGAGTGGGTTTGGCAAGCGGGTTGTTACCAGCCCTTCACTCTTTGGATATCCGTGAAGGGCTCGTCAGAGCTATCTCGCCTGGAATGATCTTCGGTGACCAGGTAATTGCGCCTTATTCTCGGCTCAGCCAAGTATTTTGGCTACGTACTAACAAGTATTAACTTACATTAACACATTGCTCTTGAGTTCCATATACAAAAAAAATAAAATTCACATATTTATCCTATTTAAAACAAGAAAGTATGATTTAGATACACTACAAGAAAATTAGTCTTCAGTTTTATCCTACTCTAATTTCAATTTTGACTCTCCATTTTTGTCCCTAATACAGTCTTTAATTATGCCTCTCACGTTTAGATAGATTTTCTACCAAAAACTTCGGATTTTTTGGACCAACAGTGTCTGAACACTTGGGTGACTGATAATATGGTATCCGAACTTACAAAGTTATCAAAATGGTACCCAAACTCAATTTTTAGTATCTACATAGTACCCACGGACGATTTTTCGTCACGTCAACGTTGACATTCACCATACGTGACGAATGTGTGTTAAAATAATGAGGGTAAAACAGACTTTTGACTATGACAAACCCTAAAATGAATCTCTCTCTCTCTCCTCCCGTACAACTATCTTCCAAATCCATCTTAAACCAGACAAACAAACAACAAGAAAATAAAACCTTTGAAATCCCAGTAATCGTTTAAGCCTGCTATGATTCCAAGGCTGATGCTACATCAGCAACAAGTAACTCATTGGAAAAGAAGCCATTTGAGAGAAGAAAGATTGAATATGGAATTGGCTTCAATTCGGAGGATTCCCATTTCAGCCATTAATCACAAATTGAACTGAACCAAATGCAAATTGATGACAGGCGATCATTTTGATTGTCGAACTCCATAGTCGACCTCATCTAGTTCTAGCTCTCTTTATCCATCTGAAATATTATCTTTTCCCATCTCAAATCATACCGGCACTGATTAGTTATGGGCATTGGAGTCGAGGCGTCATCCTACCTGAGATTGCTCCGACGACGTCAAGGCGTCATCCTCGTCCTACACTCGGAAATTGAAGTCTCAATCTTTTGAATCGTCATCCTCATCCTACACTCGGAAATTGAAGTCTCAATCTTTTGAATTTGAAAGAGTCCAGCACCTACACGGTAGATCGACAACAAAAAGAATGGAGGACAAATAAGTCTTTTTACCTCGTTTAACAATTCTGTTGACGGAGATTAACCACAGATATTACGTAGAGAGTTAAAACTTCAATAGTGGAAGGCTTACCGGCAGGAAAAAAAATTGCCTCCATCCACAAAACCTTTATTTATTTTTTATTTTTTTAGGAATCCACACAGCCTAATTTAACAGCTTTAAATATAAAAAAAACAATTAATCACAACAACCACCTTTCCAGTTTCCAAGACTCCAAACAAACCAAAGCACCCTACCCTTTTCCCCCAAAACGCCGTTACACATAACGGACCCAAGTCACCGAAACGGTCCCCGTCAAATCCGAACAGACCGAGCGGGTCAAAGACCCAGTCCTCCTTCTTTTGAATAATAGAGTTACGTGGCACACTCACGTACACCCCACGCGCCACCTAACCTGCCCTATATATACCCCCATTTTTCTCTCACGAACACCACAAACCGATAAGATTCCAGCAGAGCGGAGAAGCAGAGAGGAAAGAAACAAAAACAACCTCCTTCTTCCTCCCCAGAAGAAGAAGAGGGCCACAAAAAGGAAAAAAATCTAGAGCTTTTTCCTCCTTTGATTCTTTGTTTCTTCATATCTAGGTTTGTTATACTTATGGGGACCGAGATTTTAAGGCCGCAGGATTGTCTGATTGAGAGAATCAGAGTCTCTCCGACGTTTTCACGGCCGAGCAGTTATAACATTTTTTACAGAAATGGGCCCATTCCTGTGCAGCAGCAACGTAGATCTGGAAAGCCGGCGGTGCGGGCCGAGCAGCGCAGGCCGGAGCCGGCGGCGCTGGTCTCCAAGAAGTCTGGCCAGTCGAGCTCGGATGATTTGATGAAGGCGGAGAAGGTGACGATTTTGAGGCGGGGGGAGCCGCTGAGCCGGATGAAAAAGGCGGCCAGCGATGGAAGGTTGGAGAGGCTGGGGCCGGGGCCGGGGCCGACTGTGGTGCCGAAGGAGGTGAGGATTGTGGATTTGAGCACTCCGGTGATCGACATGTATGCCGGTTCGGCTTTTGCGATGTCGCCGGAGCCGAGCTCGCTGCCGTTGCCGTCGTTCTCGAGAAAGAAGAAGCAGGCGTCGAGGAGCTTTGACGACTCGGCGACCCGAGACCTGAGGCGTTTGCTTCGGCTCGAATGACGTAAGTTTTAGAGGTCAATATTCCGGTGGGAGGATCCGAACCCGAGGACCCGAAGAAGCCCTGTATATGGTTTCGGATCCTAAAAATAAGTGAATCTTTTCTCTTTCTATCTCTCTCCGTCCGCGACCCTCGTCTTGTTTATCCGGGTATCCGGGTCGGATCTTGTCCGTGAATTTTTTAACGGCAAGACTGATCCGGAAATCTGGGAGAAAGACGAGGGCGAATTAGTAATTACGTAATACTTGGTTTAGCTCTTTGTGTGTATGGGGTTGTTGATGTATTGGGGTGAATGGGTAAATTTGGAGGTTAGGTTGGAAGGAAAATATGAGGTTGAAGAAGGAAAAAAGTGGGAAATGGGGGGTTAATTTGTAATATTTGGGAAGTTAGTTTGGGTTGCGGAAAATCAAGACTTCGGGGAATGGTTTTAAGTTTTAACTTATGTAGTGTATGTGATTATGAATATGTGAAGGGTTTCTGCTCTGTTGGGAAATATGGAGGATGGGTAACTTATGTTATGTATGTAATATGTACTTTGTTAAAGGAAGGAAGATGATATCAAAGATCGGGCAGAATTTATATACATCTTATGCTTGCTTTGTTACATTGTTGCTTTGCTTTAATTTTCTGTAGAACTATGGAACCATCATCCCTACCTACTTAGATGAACGCCACATGTCTTATCTTTTAATCACATTAACCATAATTAACAACATCCATTTATAATAACAAATTATATTATCTCCTACATTTATTTTTTTCTTTTTTGGGAATCATCTCCTAAATTTACTCTAATTGCTCTTTTTTCTTTTCTAAACAATTTATTATGATTCCTCCTAGTGTCGTTGTTATCGACTCATGTCACTGGGTTTCTTCCTTCTCCTTATATTGTTTTCCAATTTTATTTTTTTAGCGTTTGAATGCTACTCCTAATTTTTTGTTAGCATTAATGCTAGTGCCAATTTTTATTTATTTATTTATTTTATATTATTTTTTAGCATTTGAATGCTACTGCAATTTTGGGTATGTATATGCAAGAGCTTATTTATTTAAATTGATAATTCAATAGCAATCTATATATACAGGAGATGACTACTTGTAGTTCAATCATTTTCTTTCAAGTGTGAGATTGTTCTATGATTTGAGGGTATTTTTAAATATGTCGACTTGGTAATTATTCTTTTAAAAAACATCCAGAGGTTATATATCTTTATTGATCGATCTTGAGGAGCCTAAATTTGTTTTTTGAAAGAATAATTACCAAGTCGACATATTTGAAAGTACCCTCTTAAGTCAAATATGTCAACTTGGTAATTATTCTTTCAAAAAACACTCAGATGTTATATATCTTTGTTGATCGATCTTGAGGAGTCCTAAATTTGTTAGGCTTTGTTATTTTGTTTAGAAAAAGAAAAAGAAAAAAAAAGAGTGATTTAAATTAAAAGATAATATAATATATATATTGTTATACGTAAATGTTGTTAACCATGGTTAAAGTAATTAAAAGATATAACATGTAGCATTTAACTAGGTGGGTGGGGATGAGGATGGGGAAGTATGGGTGGGGATGTATGGGTGGGGAGCAAATTTGTATCCGTGTAATGGAATCCCTACTTTTGCACAACTGCCTCATTTTGTTTACCGACTAGAAAGATACCCGCGCGGTGTTTAGATTAGGTTTTTAATTTAATTTTTTAGTACACAATTTTGCGCAAAGGCAGTTAATTTTTAACATATACGGTTTTGTCTTATTCATTCTCCGAGATTATTGAGTCCGCTGGCAGATTGTTTATTTTTTTGGACGAACTCTCTCTTCACCCAAGAGAAGGGTGCGGACTGTCTCGTCTCTCTTCTCCTCGCCCGTCTCGCCTCTCCTCGTCTCCTCTCTTCTCGCCTATCCTCACCTCACCTCGCTTCTTCTCTTCTCTTCTCGCCTCCCCTCGCCTCGTCTCGCCTCTTCTCGCCTCTCCTCGCCTCGCTTCCTCTCTTCTCGCCTCCCCTCGCCTCTCTTCCTCTCTTCTCGCCTCCCCTCGCCTCTCTTCTTCTCTGTTAATATATGCCTTGAACCAGCCATCCGGGGGTACCAGTTATTTGGGGATCTCGTTGTTCTTCAGTGTTTTCCTCAAGATAATAAAACTGTTCTTCTTCTGCCCGTGGACGTAGCTAACACATCGTTAGTGAACCACGTAAATCTGTGTTCTCTCTTACATTCGTTACAACACGCTCTTCTCGCCTTTCCTCGCCTCGCTTCCTCTCTGCTCGCCTTTCCTCCCCTCGCCTCTCTTCCTCTCTTCTCGCCTCTTCTCGCCTCCCCTCGTATCGCTTCCTCTCTTCTCGCCTCCCCTCGCCTGTGCTCGTCTCGCTTCCTCTCTTCTCGCCTATCCTCGCCACGCTTCCTCTTTGCTCGCCTCTTCTCGCCATTCCTCGCCTCGCTTCCTCTCTGCTCGCCTCTTCTCGCCATTCCTCGCCTCGCCTCGCCTCGTCTATCCTTTCCTCGGCTCACCTCGCCATTCCTCGCCTCGCCTCGCCTATCCTTTCCTCGGCTCGCCTCGCCATTCCTCGCCTCGCCTATCCTATCCTCGGCTCGCCTCGGCTCGCCTCGCCATTCCTCGCCTCGCCTATACTTTCCTTGTCTCGACTCGCCTCGCTTCCTCTCCTCTCGCCTCGCCTTCTCTCTTCTCGGTTCGCCTCGCCTCGCCTATCCTTTCCTCGGCTCGCCTCGCTTCCTCTCTTCTCGCCTATCCTCTCCCCGCCCCGCTTCCACTCATCTCGGTTCGCCTCGGCTATCCTCACCTCTCCTCGCCTCGCTTCCTCTCTTCCCGCCTCGCCTCCTCTCTTCTCGCCTATCCTCTTCTCGCCTCGCTTAATCTCTTCTCGCCTCGCCTATCCTTTCCTCACCTCGCTTAATCTCTTTCCGCCTTGCCTATCCTTTCCTCGCCTCGCCTCCCCTCGCCTATTCTCGGTTCGCCTCGCCTCCTCTCTTCTCGGTTCGCGATATAAAAATCTAGAGAGATTACTATTTTTTTTGCGCGAAATTTCTCTTAATCTCTCTAGATTTTTCTATCTCTTTGGCGAGATCAATACTTTATTTATTTATTTATTTATTTTGGATGACCTCTCTCCTCTCTCTATTTCTGCAAATGTATGCGCGCACTGTTTCTTATTTTATGTTTTTTTTTGGACGAACTCTTTCTCAGCCTCTCTAGATTTTTCTATTTATCCGCCCCAGATAATGGCGCGGACTCCGCTTGGATATCATTGTCTCTTATTTTTTTTTGAACGAACTCTCTCCCAATCTCTCTAGATTTTTATATATTTTGAGCGAGATTTTTTTTTTTTTTTTGGACAAACTCTTTATCACTCTCTCTTGATTTTTATATTTCTCCGCCCCAGAGAAGGGCGCGGAGTCCGCTGGAAGATCATTTTTTTTGGGCGAACTCTTTCTCAATCTATCTAGATTTTTCTATTTTCTGTCCAATAGAAGGGCGCGGATTCTATTCACAAATCACTGTTTATATGCTTATGAACAGTAATTTTGATTGTTGTTTATGCGCGGATTCCACTGTTTACAAATCACTGTTCTCTGGCGAGATCACAAAGCAATGTTTACTTGGTTGTGAACAGTGGCTTGCAACACACAAAAACACTGTTCATAAGCTCATGAACAGTTCCTTGCAACACACAAAACATTGCCACTGTTCATAAGCCTGTAAACGGTGTCCGCGAACAACCCGCATGACACACAAAAACACTATTCATAAGCTTATGAACAGTGCCCGCTACCATTGTTCATAAGCCTGTGAACAGTGCCCGCGAACAGCCCGCACCACTCACAAACCACTGTTCATAAGCTTGTGAACAGTGCTTATGAACAGTCGACCATGCTTTAGTATATAGTAAATTGACTTGATGCTTACGTTTGATTGTCTTCTGGGCCTCTGGCAAACCGATTTTCAGGCTTCTGGCGAACTGCTTTTAAGGCTTCTAGCAAACCGAATACCGAATTTCTGGAAAGTTAAGGACTGGGACTCATAAGGAGTCTGAAAGTTACAGTTTTAGGTGAACTATAAATCAATTCAAGTTTGAAAGAGACACCCTAGTTGTTAACTGACTTCATCCATGGAGAGCTGCAACTATCTTGAGAAACATCGATCACCTTTAACTATCTTGAGAGACATCGATCACCTTCAGGTTGGGAATGCAGTAGCAGATGCGATGGCAAACCTAGGACATGAGGTCCTGAATGGTCCTTGCCTACTAAGGCTTCCAAGGGCGCGTTGAAGGGAATATTAGACAAGAATAGGTGTTTAGAGTACCTTGTCCGTTGTAAGACATTCAAATTAGGCTTACCTTGCAATTAGCTAGAAGTTGGGGTTATAATGGTCATGGATGCAAATCATTTCGACAGATGAAGAACAAGAACAATACTGGAATGAGTTTATGGAGAGTTGGAAACAAATCATCTCTCTCTGCTAGATCATTCCCTAATGCAGATGTTGCTGAAGCATGCATTACAGTCTGAACATAACTAGTCGAAGCCATAAACAACTGTCATAATGAAGTACTAGAGATCTAGGAAGCACGGAAGTGCTGGGATGGTCACGCTTCGCTCTTCCGAAGCGGAAGCGCAGGAAAGTGTCTGGAAGCGCGATTCCGGGAAAATTGGGTTTTTGAAGCACGGCGGAAGCGTCCGATTCTGATATGGAAGCACACGACTTCGATTTGGAAGCGCAGACAGGCACTGTGGCTCAGCGACGCGTTGATCTTCTTTCACTCTTATGCAATCGATGATCTATCTCGTCCTCTCCTTGACAACCCCTTGATCGAGAAAGGAGAGACAAAACAAATCTGAATCTGGGGAGAGAGAGAGAGGTGAGGGGGAGTTGGAGAATTGAAGAACAAAGAGAAAAGAGATGCTGAAGGGAGAAGATGGACTATTCTTCTGTTCGTCAAGTCAACAAAGAAGATGGATGGCTTCCACTCTCCTGATTTGCACACCCACGTGCTAGTTGTGTTTTTATTTTCTTTCAAAAAGAATAGTGTTTGGATGGGATTAATAGTTATTGTGGGATTCTACTGGGGGATTAATAGTTATCTTAATAGTAGATAATTATCTTGTTAAAAGGCTAAATAATTAAATAATTAAGAGGTTGCAAATTGTTTCATTAATTTATATTTATTATTAACAATAAATAAGAAGATTTGGAAAACTAGTTATATTGTTATTTTTATATTATTTTATTCCACGCTTCCAAAGTGCTTCCGCTTCCAATAATTTTTTTAAAAAAACGCTTCTGCGCTTTCGAACGCTTCGCTTCCACGTTTCCGCTTCCGCTTCCATGCAACGTAGCTAGAGATGCATGGGCTCTAATGTATAATAAACAACTGTCATAATGAAGTACTACGCTTGGATAGGTGCCTTGCAAATTTTGATTGGTTAGATGCATGGGCTCAGTTTGATTGTTTTACTTTGCCGCGCCTTTCTTCAGACCACAACCCGTTGATCATGTCTTTCTCAAAGGACTTTGGTGCTCGTCATAGTCTTTTCAGGTTTTGGAAAATGTGGGTGGAACATACAAACTTTAACGATTTTGTCAAGCAATGTTGGGGTTCAGTTGTAACTTATGGTTGCCCGTCATCAATGCTGCAACACAAGCTTCGGGTTTTACGCAAGGCGCTGCGGGTATCGAATTGGGAGGTTTTTAGGAATATCCATAAGAAGGTGGATGATGATCTTAATGCTTTAGCCCAGATTCAACATGATATTGCAACTTCAGGTGGTTCTGATGATCTACTAGCCAAGGAAAGTGTTTTACAAGCTAGTCTGACAGAATTGCTACGTATCCGGGAGATGTTTTGGCGGGAGAAGTCGAGACAACGGTGGCTTGCTGAAGGGGACAGGAATAGTTCATATTTCCATGCTATGTGTAGAGTTCGGAAGGCTCAATCTTCCATTACTTTGCTACGAGAAGGAAGTCAGGTGTTTGAGGATTGTGCTTCGATCCAAAAACAATATCCTTGATTATTATACAAATATTTTTGCTAATGACGAGGGTTGTCATGATATTGGCCTAGTGTCTCGAGTCATTCCTTCCCTTGTTACCGAAGAAGAAAATAATCGTTTAATTGAAGTGCCTTCATCAGATGAAATTTGGTCAAATATTAAGTCTATGGATCTAGATAGTGCACCGGGTCCAGATGGATTTAATGGTCACTTCTTTGTCTCTTGTTGGGATATTTTTGGCCGAGATGTGGTTGTTGCAGTGCAATACTTCTTTAGAATTGGTAAGTTACCATCTTCTTTCAACTCCAGCATCATCATTTTAATTCCTAAAGTGGAGCATGCAGATTGTATCAAATTTTTTTGACCAATTGCTCTTGCTACTTTTATCTTCAAGATCATTCCAAAGATTATTTCTCTACGGTTAACAGAAATTGCCTCTAGGATCATCTCCCCGCAGCAACATGCCTTCGTCAAAGGTCGGAATATTTCTGATTGCATTATGACTACATCAGAATGCTTCAATTTGTTAGATAATAAATGTTACGGAGGTAATGTGGCGATTAAGGTTGACATCACCAAGGCTTTTGACACTCTTTCATGAGATTTTTTAGCTCGTGTTTTGCAGGCTTTTGGTTTTCACCATGTCTTTGTGACTTGGGTGAGAAACCTTTTGCATTCAGCAAAATTTTCTCTTCAAATTAATGGAAGGTCAATGGGTTTCTTTTCCTGTGGTAGGGGAGTTCGTAAAGGCAATCCACTTTCCCCTTTGCTCTTTTGCTTAGCAGATGAAGCTCTTAGTAGAAGAACATCTCATCTTATGAATTCGGGGCAGTTACATCCTATTTCTTCTCCAAGAGATACTTGTGCACCTTCTCATGCATTATTTGTTGATGATATCATTGTCTTTTGTCGAGGTGATGGACAAAGTTTGGCAGTGATAATGGATTTTTTGGGAGAGTATGATGTCAATTCAGGGCAAGTTATTAACAAGGCAAAGTCACAAGTGTTTATTAGCAAGCATCTTTCTTATAGGCATCATCTTATTGTAGACCTTCTAGGAATTTCTGAAGGCACAGCTCTATTTATTTACTTAGGAGTCCCAATTTTCAGGGGTAAACCAATGGTTTATCATTTCCAATATATTGTTGACAAGATTTGGTTATTTTCACGCCTCGACCCTTAAATTTTACCATATTTATTAGCAGGGAGTAAATAAGAGTTTTACCGTGTGCATCATTAAGTGTATAATTTAATTGATCCTCAGAGAGGTTGTAGGGGACAATTATTTCAAAGAATTTATTTGAAGGAAGAAATTTTGACGATGATAAAAATGGTAATTTTTCTTAGTAAAAGGTAATTTTTATTAGAGTATTATTTTTGGGGTGTTGAATTTTGGAATAGGTATATTGGTGGGTGGACCAGTTCGGGCCAAACCCAAAACACTCTCTCCTTTCTCTCTCTCCCGCTCGCGCTCTCTCTTTCTCTCTCCCTAAGCTCCCTCTGCCCGAAAACTTTCGGCCGCCCATTCGCCGCCACACCGGTCCCAAATGGTCGGCCTCCGACCCAGCTCTCATTCTAGACCAATGAGAGGCTCCCTAACCTCGCCGCGAGAGAGATATCGGACTCGAAAGGTCTGATTGCCCAAAGCCTTCCGTCGCTTGAACTCCCTCCTCCGGCCGCCATAGCTGGCGATCCTTGGCCAGTTGAAAAGCTCTCCTCCCGTGCAGCAATCCCTCCAAAGGGCTCCCTCCATCTCGAGCTAGGTAAGGAGAAATCGGTAATGGAAATTCTAGGGCTTTTTATGTGTTTCCGTTCGATTGGCATAATTAGGCTTGGAATTGTGATTTGTGCTAGTTAGGAAAGTTGTAGAGGAGGTTGAGAGGAATGTGCTGTTAAAATTTGGTTGGCATTGGAGGTCGCTAGAGCTGGTCGCCGGCCACTGCCGCTGAAAAAGTGTTTTTGATGGGGAATTTTATGAGGAGTTTATTGGAATGAGTTTAGGAATTTTTGGAGGAGTTTTGGATTGGTTTGGAAATTTTTGAAGTTTGGTATTTTTGACGGATTATTAAGTTGAAATCTGGCCATTGGATTAATTATGGTGGAAGTTGATTTTGAAGATGTCGGTAAAAATTGTGGAGATTTATGGTTGGCAGTGGAAATTAAGATTTGGGGCGATAGGCATGGTTGAGCGTGAGAGGCTCATTTTTAATTATGCATATTTTCTTTAAGCGTCGGTGTTTTATTTAAGGATTTATTTATGTTTTTGCAACAAGACGTGAGGAGGCTCGAGTGGAAGAAACCTCCGACCGACATCAGGCTTAGGCCTAAGTTGTGAGTGGACCTTTGTTTTAAATAACGTGCTTGAAATGTCTTATTGTTGAATAATTTCCTTTTGTTGCAAATAACCGAAATTGAGAATTTCGGTGATTTTACTCATATATATATGTTTATGAGAATAGTATGTATATAAATAAACGCAAGCTAGTTATACGTGATTTTCCCTCATAACGAGGTAAAATGTCATTATGGGCTGACGTGAGCGTTAGATGCGAGCGTCGTAGCCTTGTATGACTTTCTATCTTTCGAATCTATTCATAGAATTCATACAAGGAATCAACACGTATATATATCCACTCGTGCGATTCCTCAATAATGAGGTAAAATGCCATTATGGGGTGACGTGAGCGTTAGACACCAGCGTTGTAGCCTTGTATGAATATCTACTTTTCGAGCTTATTTATAGATAGCGTACATGGAATAGACGAGTGAAAATACATACTGATTTATATAATAATCCTAGCCTGAGAGACATTTTCTTAAAGTTTGGGAGTCTAGCGAGGCTAGACACCAGTTGAGAATCTTTTGAGTTAAGCTTTTAAGCTGTCGCTGGTAAAACGTTTTCAATGAAAATGTTTTTGGGGAAATATTCTTGTTTTGTTGAAATTATTTTTGTCCACTCACTCTGACGTATTTGAATATTTTTCCCCTGGGCCCTTCATTTTAAAATGCCCAGTCTGCAGCATTCGGGTGGGGTCTAGAAGGAGACGACAAGACATAGTCACCCATCTTTCCGTTACATTTCGCCAGTAGGTTACCTGTTTAATCTACTAGGAGATTGTCAGCTTTCGTTGTTTTTAATTTTTAGTAGCTCTGAATACTGTTGGGATTTTTGTATATCTTTTCTGGATAATTATGGGTTGTAACGGAGGATATTAATTTGGGTTAAAAAGGTGGTTCTATAATTTTTTCCGAGTTAGGGTTGTCTATTTTCGAGGGAGGTTCGCCGAATTCTTCGGTAAATTTTCCTTGGATGTGGTCCCCGTAAAACTTACTTTAGGTTTCAGGGTGGAATTCTGGGTGGGTCATGACAGTCCGGTTACAGTTTTCAAGTTGAAAAGGTTCTCTTTTCTCAATGGCTGGTCGTCTCCAACTAATCAAATCTATTATGGCAAGCATGGTGGTATATAGTTTCCAAATTTATGAGTGGCCTGTCAACTTGCTACGTCGCTTAGAAGTTTGGTGGCGTAATTTTATGGTCAGGTTCAATGGATAAGCGTGGAGTTCCTTTGGTGGCTTGGAAAACTTGTTGTGCTCCAATGGATGAGGGAGGCTTGGGTCTAAAACAATTTGTCATTCTTAATCGTTCTCTGCTCCTAAAGAAGGCATGAGAGATTTATTCTTCTACCCCGGAAGGGTGTAGTTTTATGAGAAATCGTTTTTGGAGGAACGGTGTCTTACGACGCTCTTATGCAACATCTTCTATATGGCCAGGTATTAAGAGATTTTGGCAACAAGTTATTGACAATGGATGTTGGCTTCTTGGTTCTAACTCGCAAGTTGCTTTCTGGAAAGATAATTTTATTGGCCGTCCACTTAATGCGTACTTTGGAACTAATGTTAATATCATGAAGAATACCGTTTTGGACTTCATTCATGACGGTAATTGGAATTTGCCTCCCTTACTTCAACTTCACTTTCCAGATATATGTGAGATCATTAGTCGTGTTCCAATTGCATTTGATTCTCATGATCGCTTGATATGGATGCCTTCAACTTCTGGGATACTCACTGCAAGAGATGCATATTCATTTCTACGTATTCACCTCCCCCCTCTGGCATGGAGCAAAGTAATTTGGTCAAAGTTCATAACTCCCCGCATCTCGATGTTGGCTTGGAAGGTGTTAAAGGGTAGAGTTATTTCTGATGATTTTCTTCAAACAAGAGGGGTGTCACTAGGCTTCATGTTGTGTTCTTTGTCGGCAACAAAGTGAGTCAATTGATCATATATTTCTTTTTTGTCCTTTTGCTTCTTCGATTTGGCATTACATGACCTCCAATTTTGGCATAAGTGGCTCTCCCAATTTAGTTTTGCTTATGTTGAACCTTGGCCTAAGCTCTTCTCGAAGTCCTCAATTAAGGGAATTGTAGTCAACATGTTTTGTTACTACTCTATGGTTTATTTGGAGTTCAAGGAACAAGATTAAATATGAAGGTCTTAGGGTGGATGCTACATGCGTATGTTCCCTCATTTCAGGGCATGTTATTTCATCAAGTAAGTTAGCCACTAGATGCATGTTTAATTCTTCTGAGGACCTTGTGGTTTTGAAGAAAATTGGCGTTCAATGTCGGCCCCAGCGTTCTCCAAGAGTAATCGAAGTTAATTGGCACCCTCCTCTGTATGGGTGTATTAAGCTGAACACTGATGGGGCATGGAAAAGTAGTTCGAACAAAGCTGGTTATGACGGGGTATTTCGTGATTACAGTGGTAAAGTGATGAGTGCTTTTTGCTCTAACTTGGACATTCCAAGCTCTGTTGCTGGTAAAGTTATGGCTATTATCAAGGCTATTGAATTAGCTTGGGTACGAGAGTGGAAGCATATCTGGTTGGAAGTAGACTTAGAGCTCGTTCTTAGTTTCCTTCGCTCTCCCATTTTAGTGCCTTGACAACTAAGTGTAGAGTAGAGCAATTGCTTGTACCGAATTTCTCAGATGAATTTTCACTCTTCTCATATATTTCGAGAAGGTAACAAAGTTGCAGATGCATTGGCAAATGAAGGGATAAAGTCTTCAGGTCTGACGTGGTGGGACTTGCCATCACATTTTGTTATTTCTTTTTGGTTGGGGCTTCCCACCTTTCGTTTCTGTTAACTTTTGTTGTTTTGTTATGCGTTATAGGTTTGTTTCTGGTTTTTGTTAAGAGTGGAGTTAGATCCCTCTTACTATGGTGTATTCTTTTTTTCTTTTCAATAAATTACCCTCGCTTCATCGAGGTTTAGAAAAAAAAAAGTACCGGAGATGCAAACAATGTTAGTAGAGCAGAATGTTCATGTTGTTGATGATGGTACACAGCGTGACAGCGGATAGTTAATCGGAATTGGAACAACATAGCACGTACTTTCACTAAAGCAGCACTGCCTATATGAAGTTGTATTGGGAAGAATCTTGGCCTCCATGGCTTGAAAATGCTTTTGTTGGAAGTATTTAATCGAATGATCTATCTAAGGGTGGTATTCAACCCCCTGTTTGATAGTTCCTCTTTCAAATGGCTTTCGCGATCAAAATAATCTAGCTAGATCATAAGAACAATATTTACACAAAACAAAGTGCACGTACTGATACATTAATCAACTAGTTCGAAACATAAACTTAAAGTTCTAACACCGTCTGTAAACTCCCAACCATGACTCTGGCCAAGAAAAGAACAGCACAGCATGCATATAAGCAAAATGAAAGGAAAAGAACAATAGAAAAATAAAAGAAGCTGGCTTCAAAAGGAACTAGCATTATCACTCATCATAAGCATCCATGATCCCCTCACAAATCTCCTTGGCTTTCATGAGCATGTTGATCCTCTTTTCAAGACCCTTGCGTGCCAAAGGATAGTTTTCAAGCATATTTTCAAACAAAAGAGCAAATTGTGGCATCTTCAAGAACTGCATATCGAACATCTCCCCATCTATGTATGTGTCTATAAGGTTTGCAATACTTAACTGCAAATGGGAAGTAATACCTTCAACAAAATCTTCCAAGTATATGTTCGAAAATGCAATTAATTTCATTCTGATGCTAAAGGCTTCAGATAGTAGATCGCGCGAGTGGTCCCTCAGACCTTCAGCCACAATCTCCCCAATACCTTCGACAATAATCGTAGAGGGCTTGTCTGGATCATCAAAGACTCGGTGGATGAATTCATTGCTTTTCGACATTAGTCTAATATGCTCCTTTCCAACCTCAGTCATATTCACGGTACAATTACTCTCATGTGTCCACCGATACGACCTCTCAGCCATTTTTTCAGTAAGATAAGATGCAAAAGGTTCAACATAGATACAGTTCATGCAAAGATGAAAATATCTTGACAGATAAGACATTAACACAGAACGAGTGACTTGCATGCTCACATAATACCAGAACATAACCAGAAAACATGAATAATGGTGATCTTTCACCTTGGCTAGATCTATTATAAGATCCACGAAGAGTTCCTCAGCAATATCACTGGTTTCTCCTACCTGGTGAGTTAACATGCAGTAGTTGATCTCCGACCCTAGGAAGTTAGTTTTGAGGTCACGTCGGAAAAATATGTACTGCAGCCAGCCTTGTTCATCCTTGAACTCATTGAGCATCTGAGCCAGGTTTGCAGCGCCATGCATGCTCTTGTCATCGGGGTACTCATCAAATTCTCCTCTCAGAAGAATTTTTCTGAGAGATTCTTTGGACAATGCCACCAGTTTCATGAAAGTGTCAACTGCCTCATCAACAGATGAAATAGTAGCCGGCAGGAAATGAAGTTCCGAGAGGCGAGAACTGAGCTTGGCATCGATCTTTTTAGCAATTTCAGGTAAGTCTCTGGCTCTAGTTGGGACTGGGATTTCAATACCTTCCTCCTTGCAATAATTGATGACAGGTCGCATCTTGCGGCGGGGGACTATTGCATTTTGGTTTGCTGCTCCCATTTCTGATCTGGTCTTTCTTTCTTTGGAACTTCTTGATGATTTGTTTTTCCTCTTTCTTCCCATTTCTGACGTACACAAAGGGTCACAGCTGAAAGAAGGTAGGTGGATAACATGAAGGTGACTTGGTATTTAAGGAGGAGATAAGCATGCACGCATGAAAAGCTTTCATGTTTCCAACACATAAAATTAAATTCTGGCCTTGAAATTTGAATTGTCTTGGGTATTTGGACGGCCTCATGTTGCATGCTTTCGTTAAAGAAGTTAAGTCTTCTCAAAGTCCATTGCTTTTCTCTAGTAATTTTGTAAAAGTGAATGATGTTCTTATTGTTCTATCTATAAAGAGGTTAAATATTGGTCGACTCATACAACAACATTGCTTCACAAAGCATCTGTAAAACGGGAGCCGTTCTATTGCGGACGGCTTTGTTGCGGACATGTTGCGGACTTCCAAAACTGACCGTTGGATTAGAACACAGCAAATCTGCCCGTCCAATTCATCACCATCACCGCTTTCGTCAAACGCAGTCTCTCTCTCTCTCTCTCTCTCTCTCTCTCTCTCTCTCTCTCTCTCTCTCTCTCTCTCTCTCTCTCTCTCTCTCTCTCTTCTCAAACGCAGAAGAGCTCCTGGAAGCGAGCACGGCGGAGCCTCGAACTCTAGACCCTTGCACAAGTCCAAGCCCTCCTCCTCCTCCTCCTCCTCCACCGCGCCTTGGCTCAACAAGTGGCCCGCTCGCGGTGCTCCGCCGGAGCCGCCTCGCCAGAAAGATAGAGTCAAAGAATCCGATAGAGTCAACGAATCCGACGGCCGTGAGAAGCCGAGCGGAACTGCGGCGAGGTACACGGACAAGGACAAAGGCCAGAGCGCGATAGAGAGGATCGTGTTCCGGTTGCGGAACCTAGGGCTTGGCGACGAAGACGAGGATGACGAAAGCGGTGATGGTGATGAATTGGACGGGCAGATTTGCTGTGTTCTAATCCAACGGTCAGTTTTGGAAGTCCGCAACATGTCCGCAACAAAGCCGTCCGCAATAGAACGGCTCCCTCTGTAAAACATTGAACATATAGCACAGAAAGTGGGATCATACAATGAAAACATCTGAAGTTTACCTTCACAAAAATGTCGGATCATATAATTTCTACTTAGAGAATTTTCGATCAAGAAGTATCATTCTAGGGTGGAGGAGAGGAAATAAAAAATTGAACAGTTTGACTGTTGAGAGTAATATTTTGACTGAAGAAAAGCTAGCAGAATTTCTAATTGAAAAAGCTCCACAAGAAATCACCCATGAAATTCCAACAGAAGAAGCTCCACAAGAAATTATCCTTGAATTTCCAACGGAAGAGGCTCCATAAGAAATTATCCATGAGTCTCCAACGGAAGAAGTTTCTTAAAAAATTATTCAAGAACAGACTAGAGAGGAAATTATTTGTATATATTGACATGGTTAAAAATGTTGAAGAAAGCTTGTAGCCTCAAGTAATTCATTCTGAACCTGATGTCGTTAAAAAATGCAATTTTGAGTGCCCAGAAGAATCCGTCCAGGTTTTCTGTGACAAACTCATCTATGACGTTGAATTCATGATTGTGTCGTCAAAGTTCGCAACATATCATGCTAATAACCCACATGCAGGTTCAACTGTCGAATGTATATATTGAGTTTCTCATCTACATATTTTTGTTTCTCATTCAAGATGAACTCGAGGGCGAGTTCTTTCAAAGTGGAGGAGTCTAATGTAGGACGAGATTTTAGCCAAATTCAACAAAGAATCTCGAAAAATAAAAAACCTCGTCACATTAAGAAGCCTATTTGAATATCAATTTCCAATATTCATATTATTCTTCTTAATGTGATGACGCTTCTTTCTTTTCGAGATTCTTTATTGAATTTGGCTAGAATCTCATCATGCATCAGACTCTTCCACTCAAGTTCATCTTGAATGAGAAACAAGAATATGTAGACGAGAAATCCAATACATTCGATAGTTGGACATGTGGTTTATTAGCATGATCTGCTGCGAACTCTAACGGGACAATCATGAACTCAACGCCAAAGATGAGTTTGTCATAGGCAACCTGGACAAATTCTTTTGGGCACTCAAAATTGCATTCTTTAATGACATCTAGTTTAGAATGAATTACTTGAGGCTGCAAGCTTTCTTCAACATTTTTAACCATGTCAATACAAACAATTTTCTCTCTAGTCTGTTCTTGGATAATTTCTTGAGGAACTTCTTCCGTTGGAGACTCATATATAATTTCTTGTGGAGCCTCTTTCGTTGGAAATTCAAGGATAATTTCTTGTACAGCTTATTCTGTTGGAACTTCATTGGTGATATCTTGTGGAGCTTTTTCAATTAGAAATTCTTCTAGCTTTTTGTAGTCAAACTATTACTCTCAACATGTCAAGCAAACTATTCAATTTTTGATTTCCTCTCTTCCACCCCAGAATGATACTTCTTGATCGAAAAATCTCTAGGTAGAAATTTTCCTCTAAGAAGACATTTCATCTTCCTCTATGTTAGAACAAACTCTTTACCTTGCATCTTTCTAGCTCTTTGCAAATCATCCCACCAATCAGCAACAGTGTTCTTGAGACGGTTAGAAACAATCTTTGCTTGCTTGTGTTCTGGAACCTCCATAAACAGAAAGAATCTATCAACCTCATACAACCAATCCAGAAAGTCCTCCTCATGCATATAACTAGAAAAATAAGAAATTTCTACCATGATTTTGAAAACATGATTAGCAACCTAAGTTTGCCCCTTGGATTCTTCTCCTTGATTTCCCTTGCAGTTGCTCTTGTTCGTTTGAAATCCTTCTATTTGAGCTTGAAGGTTGTAATAGTAGCAGTTATCTTAACAAAAAGGCAATCCAAATATGCTCTTATAACTAATTTATAGGCCATGGATAGTCTAGTAGATAAAACAGAAAGAAGTCTATTTAAATACCAATTTCAAATAGGCTTCTTTCGGTTTTAAACCTATTCTTAATAATAGCAGTTATCTTAGCGAAAAGGCAATCTAAATCTGCTCTGATACCAACTAACGCAACGGGAAATATGAGGGGCTAACAAGCGTTAAACCTTAGAAAAGATAAAGAGTTTACAAACGTAAACTTGAAAATAAAACTCTGAATTAAACCAGAAAATAAGAGAAAAACTCTCAATTGATAATAATTTGATAGATTGTTGAATTATTGAATAATACAACATAGAGGTGCCTTTATATAGGCCTTAAATCCTGACTAAATCCTATTTAGAATAGAACTAGAAAATAATAAAACCTAAAGGAACTAGAAATCCTAAAACAATATTAAATGCCGAATCAGAATATCAAAACGACATATTTTAGCCTAAATCTGACAGGGCTCATTAAAGTGAGTCTTGTAGATCTCGTCGTTCTCATATTGGAAATGTATCATGCATTCCAAACGGACGTTATGCTCCATTCCAATTCACCATACATAATATGTTGTTTGCTCGAGAATCCCGATATATCTAAAATAGTAATTTATGATTAATTCCATCATTAAGAAACCTATTTGAATACTAATTTCCAATATTCAGATAATTCTTCTTAATGTGATGACGTTTTTTTTCTTTTCGAGATTATTTGTTGAATTTGACTAAAATCTCGTCTTGCATCAGAACAAGTAGCATTTCTCATATTGAATGATTGAAAACCAAAAGAAATCAGACTTGAATAGGTGTTTAGAGCTACAGATGGTGTCTATAGCTACAGATGAGATAAGAATCAGACGCAGATCTACAACAAGGGTGGGCAAAGCTCAAGCCTAACCGAGCTTTAAGGGGAGGAAAAAAAAAACTAGCTATATTATGTAATTATTTTGTGGTATATGCATTTTTGTGCTCAGCCAAGCCCACCCGCCTTTAAGAACTCCCCAACATGCTGTCCATATATGTGTCTAGGCCTCTATTCTATGGTTCCTCACTTTTTCTCCCACTTTTCCTTCTAGTTTTCTTGTATTTTACCTCTTAAATCTCAAAAATTTCCCACGTACAAGAAACATTGAAACCTTCTTCTTTCTCTATTGAATCTGAAATTGTAAGTATGAATTATTGAAGACTCATTGATGTCTACTTAAATTTGAAGAATTTTTTTTTTGGCCTTCAGCTGAAAAAAAACCCTTGAAAATGAAACCCACCCCATGATCGGATCCTAGATCTGCCACTGATAAAAACCACCTTTACATATCAACCTTGACCATATTAAGACATTCAAATGATGCTTACATTCCCAGAAACAAGAAATTGGGGACATGAAGAATAGTAATCATCAACTATTTGGTATTGTTACTAAATTGGATGTGAAAAGGAAACATTGATGCTTTTTGTTTGCATGTCAATCAACGATTCTAAGGATCACTAAGATGCATATCTTTTGGACAGACCAGAATGAATTTATGGAAACATATCATCACTTCTCTCTTTTTCATGAAGCTGAAGCATGCATTAGCAATTTTCAGAATTTAAGATCAGTCATATCAAAGTACATCATGAAAACAACAAACTAGAGCAGAAAGTTCAAGTTCTTAACGATACTACACAGCAGAAAGTTCATCAGAATTGAAACAATGCAGCACTGTCACTAGAGCGGTACTGCCTGTAAGGAAGTCATTGTATTGGAAAGAATCTTGGCATACATGGCTTGAATATGCTTTATGGAATTATGTAATCCAATGATCTAGCTACGGGGTGATACTCTTTTTCTCTTAGCTTGATCAAATCATTCAGCCCCATGTTTGTTAATTCTCTTTCTAATCACTTCTCCGATCAAAATAATCCAACTAGATCTTACGAACAATCTTTAAACAAAGCAAAATGCACTGCTTAAATAATTAACTAGTTAAGCAGATAATTATAGTCCGAACACGAGAAACACCCTAACATAACTCTAGCCAGGACAAGAACAGAATAGAATGCATATAAGATAAGAAAAATAAAGGAAAAGAACAAGAGGAAAATAAATGAAGCTGGCTACAAAAGGAGCTAGCATTATCACTCATCATAAGCACCCATGATCCTCTCACAGATCTCCTTAGCTTGCATGAGAATGTTGATTCTCTTTTCAAGACTCTTGCGTGCCAAAGGATATTTCTCAAGCATATCCTCAAACAAATGAGCAAAAACTGGCATCTTCAGGATCTGCATAATCTCCACATCTATGTATGTCTCCAGTAGGTCTGCAATACACGACTGGAAATGAGAAGCTATACCTTCAATGAAAGATTCTGTATCGATCTTGCGAATGGCAATTTGTTGCATTCTGACGCTAAAGGCTTCAGATAGTAGATCACGAGAGTAACTCCTCAGATTTCCAACCACAATCTCCCCAATGCCGTCCACATTAATTGTAGCAGGCTTGTGCGGATCATCAAATACTCCGTAAATGAAATCATTGCATTTGGACAATGGTCTGGTATACTCGGAAGAAAAGTTATCTTGCTGTTTCTCCTCATTCACATTCACTGCACCATGATTCTCCTGTATCCACTGAAACGACCTATGCATTATTTTTCCCAATAACTCGAGAAGATATTCAACATCAATATAGAAAGGAACATATCTTGATATATGAATTAGTAACAAAGAACGAGTAACTTCCATGATCACATGCCACCAGAACGATTTCAGAAACCGAGCATGAAGGCGATGTTCCCACTCAGCTAGACTTGATGTAAGATCCGCTGTAAGTTCTGCTGCATAATCACTAGCTTTTCCTGTACAGTACTTGATCACCGACTGTAGGAAGTTAGTTTCGATGTCACGCCTGAAAAAGATGTGATGGAAGCAGCCAAGTGCATCCTTGAACTGATAAAGCTCCATAGCAAGGTTTACAGTACCGTGCATACTCCTGTCATCTGGATACTCATCAAATTCTCCTCTCAGAAGAAGTTTTCTGAGAGATTCTTTGCACAATGCCACTAGTTGCGTGAAAGTGTCACGCGCCTCATCAACAGATGAAATAGCAGCAGGCAGCAAATTAAATTCTGAGAGGCAACAAATGAGCTTGCCATCGATCTTTTTAGCAATCTAGGGCGGACTGGGATTTCGATTACTTCCTCCTTGCAAACATTGATGACAGGTTGCAACCTGCAGCGGGGAACTACTGAATATTGGTTTGCTGCTCCCATTTCTGATCTCTTTCTTTCTTTTGAAATTCTTGATGATTTGTTTTTCCTCTTTCTCCCCATTTCTGAAGTACACAACTGAGAGAAGGTGTGTTGAGAACTTGAGGGTGACTTGGTATTTAAGGAGGAGATTGATAGGTTGGACTCATTGACACTATGAATACGTGCATGCACCGATGCACGCATGAGAAGCTCTTCATGTTTCCAACACATGAAATTAAATTTTGGCTTAAAATTTGAATTCCCTTGGGTACTTGGACTGCCTCATGTTGTATGCTTTGGTGGTTAAAGAAGTTGCATGATCTCAAATTCCAATTGTTTTCACCGGTAATTATGTAGTAGCAAATGATGTTCTATCACTTCTATAATGATGTTTTACAGCATCAGTTCTCCCTGTAAAACATAAATCACAATAGGTGGGATCATACAAAGAAAACATCAAGAGTTTACCTTCTGAAGTGAAGTGTGGGAACAGTAACATTTCTCTTACATAGCAACTCCAAAACGGTATTACGGATCCTATTCATGAAAAATGGTGGCATACGCATCAACTAATTAAAATTGCAGTTATATTGGCACACGCATCAACTAACTCAACAACAACCAAAAGCCAAGAAACTTCAGGGAGAGTTAAGCATCAAACATATTTTCTTAAGTCCAATTTTCAGGAGGTAGTACAATGCAAGTGAGACCGAAATGGAACAACACTGTTCAGAGATCAGAATTAATATTGTAAAATCAAGAGTTTAAAGAAGTAGAAGGGGATTATCTAGAACAATAGTATGGTGCACAAGAAGAGGACTGAAGATAATGACTTTAAATTTTCAATGTATATGTCAAGGTATCTCAGACAATTGAACAATCAGTAGCGATTTGAATGTTCAAATGGACACTTGTTTCCATCCAGGAAAAGAAAAGGAACAAAAACTCAGGTCTAGAAGGGGGGAGGAAACTCAGTCAATCATTAGATTAGATTAACTTACAACAAGATAATTCTGCTGAAGAAGAAAAAGACATTGTGAAGTTCTATAATGGAACAAAGAAAAGCAAGGACGATTCTCAATCTTTCCTATTTTTGGTGGTTTCCTCTTTCCATGTCTTTAAGAATAAAAAATCTCAAGGTGGGTATGGCAAGCATATGATCACCATCTCTAAATATATCAGAATCTGAAGTCAGGCTCGACATCCATTGCCCAAGCAAACTTAGCCAGGAGAGACTTTTGGAATATCTGTGTCAATAGCAAATGGTAAAGATTATTAGCACCGGCTGCTTATACATGCACAAACCACCTATTGTTCATTCAAAGACAAAACTGGAGAATATCTAAAAAAGTGGAGCATATCTATTGGCACTAGCTCCCATTGATTAAAAGAGATTAGGATTACTCACCTTCTCAATGGGAACTTCATGTCGCTTGCACCATGCAACGGTGATCCTAGGATCAAGATAGTTGATTTTTGATGTTCCCAATGCAATTGTCTTCATGTCGTCTTTGGTTTGCATATCCGATTTTATTTTATCAATCTTTTTATTGGCATCAGCTATCTTCTTCTGTAACCTGTAACAAATATTTATACATAAAAAAAAAAAATTACTTACTGAACCACTTTGTTCACACACAAAATAACTGAAGCAAACAACAAGTAGTATTACGCTTCCGGGGTCAAATTTCTCTTCTGTTTTCCATCAGCATCTTTCAGAGGAGGCTTTCCATTTCTTGCCCTTTCTAAATCTATCTTTAGCTCTTTTACAACACCCTACAACCAAGAAAGGAAACTTAGATCTGGTTCACTAATCACATTATGTGCTCAGAATTCAAGTACAAACACCTAAGGATTCCATTAAAGATACAGATAAGGTCATCCTGTCCTTACCTGAAGGTCACTAAGCTTTTCCTTTAGCTTGTCCATTTGTGATTCATGAGACTTCGACACAGCACGCTGATGGTTACAAATAATAGCAACCTGCATAGTAAAGTATGACCAATTATAGATGTCACTTAATGAAAGAGATTAGTACAAGTTCTCATGGGATGGACTGTCTTCACCTTCTTGTTTGCTGTATCATAAAAAACTTTTTTCTTTAACACATCTCCCTCTGTAGTTTCCTGGTTTAACTGCCATCAGGACAATGATAAATAAGAATCAGTATAACAGGTTCCTGATGGCCATACTGAATATTTTACAATAACATGAGTCATGGTCTGTAGAATAACAAGCTTTGACATGCTTTTATATGCTTTGTGGGAACATGTAATGCTAAGGTGATGACAATGTAGTATGAACAAAGCAGATATAGCATTATGTAATGATACTCAACTATTTAGGGAGGTTGGATGAACTTCATTCATGGACAGTGTATATTCTAGCCTGTAGTAAAAGAAAACTCTGCATGCTGTTTTTTTCATTTACTCTGACGATAAATAAAATCAAACTTGAAAATAGACTCTACTTTTCCTCAGAACAGTCAATAACATCAAAGCTGCCATGCAGTACGATTACTTCACCCCATCTGATCAAAAGAGATTCGCTCGGCAAACATTTAAGAAAATGATTACATATTATCGGTATTTTCATAGCGAAAGTATAAGGTGTGGGGTTTTATATCTTACCTCACAATAAAAACGAATCTAATCATTGTAAAATGACATAGGAATCAGCTGATATGTAAAAGAGCAAAAAAACTTTAAAGTTCAAAAAATAAGTAAAGACCAGCACTAACTTACTTCATCATCCAATGTGATGGATGCATTGTATGTACGGAACACTTTTGCAGTAAGACCAGGCATCAGTTCCTTTAGATGTGTATTCAATTTACTGGTATCTAACTTGTCAAAGAGATCGTCACTATCCTTTTTTCCTGAAGCGAATAGGAAATTAGAAATTTAATTCATGCACTTTATGAGTCATTTATACACACAAGTACATAGATGACACATATGACTGCTATAAGGAGGTTCAAAGTTGTGATCAATTTTTATGAAGTCTGCAGCGAGGATTATGCTACTGAAGAAGTATATTATAATAGTGAAAGCTCCACAATATGGATGTCGGCTCCTTTGCCTCCCTTCCCCTCTCTTGCTATTTATATATATCTGTGAGTGTGTGTTGTGTGTAGTAGCCACACAAAAATGACAAATACTAATTCAGAAATCAGCTACTCACCTTCCTGAAACTTTTTTATTTCCTTGTAAACAGCAGGTTCTACTTCAACAGTATTTTCATATCGGATTGAATCTTTACCAAGGAAGTTGAACTAATTTGAAAAGGACAAGAAAAAAAGTTGACATGTCATTTTCTAATGATTAAACAAATTTATAAATAAACTGCAATGACTTAGAATTTCAAAAACGTACCTCCAATGAATTGGGGGGAATTGCTTTTACATTCTCTACTTTTAATGTGCAGCAACCAACAGTATCGGCTTCATCATCATCCTGTTGGCAATAAATGTGACCATTTGTAAATAACTTCCTTAGTCCGACTTTTTTTTTAACATAACTGGTTTGACCTCTCATGTTAATTTTCCCTCTCCATAAGTAAGAATTAGCTGCACAGATCCTAGTCATCCTGCTACAATATACGGTTGATACTATTGAGTGCATTTTACATGATTGGCTGATAGTTACACTAGTTAACCTACATAACTTGTTAAAAAGTACTTGGACACTAAAAGTTGAAAAGTGAATTCATTTACAGCAGAAGATTGCTCTCTCTCTCTCTCTCTTTCTCTCTCTCTCTCTCTCTCTCTCTCTCTCTCTCTCTACTATTAAGTGCATTTTACATGATTGGCTGATATTTACACTAGTTAACCTACATAACTTGTTAAAAAGTACTTGGACACTAAAAGTTGAAAAATGAATTCATTTACAGCAGAAGAGTGATCTCTCTCTCTCTCTCATGTATATATGTATGTATGTATGTATCTGTGTGTGTGTGTACATAAAATCAAGAAGGAAGCACATGTGGAGCCAAGCAGAGTCTTGAATGTGGTGTAAAAAAGTCTAAATAGGCCCAGTTAAAGTACAACAGCAGATTATACCTTCTCATTTCCAGCCCTAAGAGCAAGTTTGTCGATGAGATAGGTAGCAACAGCTATTTGCCGCTTTGCAGCATCTCTACTTGTAAAATCCTTAGTGTATGCAGCCCTGATATCTCCTATGTATTCCTGCAATCAAAATAGTAGGTTTTTCATCAAAAAGGTGACATTCCTCTTTGACATTATCATATAACAAATCACTATCATCGAAAGCTTATAGCTCATCTCCATCTAAACACCTTCAACATCCTCGCTTTCTCATATTTCTCCTTGTCGCTTTGCCCCTTTAAGGAACTACTGGCTGCAAGAAATACATATTTGAACTCCTTTGGATTGATTGGATCATTCCAGAAAGCCAACCATGTAACAGTATTGTCATGCCGCACTTCTTTCCACCTGCATAGAACAGTGTACTAAGTTATCATCAAAATAGTTCCAGAAGTGAAGATAAGTAGATCAGGAAAAACCAACATCCTTTAATACCAAGACAGTGAACATGGAGAAGAAGAACAAACCTTTCACCCGGAATGGGGCATTCGGGGATCTCGGCATTTTTTCCTATATTTATAGTAACTTCGCGTGGACTAATCCTCCTCTTCAGCTTTCCTGACTGATACCATGAGTAGTGATAGTTAATGGCAACAAGAAGGAAGGAAAACTCAGAACCAATGTAAGCACTTCAACAAATAATGCATATCAAACTATCTCATCATGAACAAATCAGATATTACGTCACAGGAAACTATAAAACTCAAACAAACCTTGGGATGCTCGCCACGGCCTCGGAATAATCCAGGTGGTTCAACTCTGAAGTTTCCAACCTGTATTGAGATTATGATCAGAAACCACACAGTAATGATTAACTATCATCGATATCACATTAGAATCAGGATACTGGAAAATGGATCACAAGAAGCATATCCATATTCAGAATCATCTGAAAAGCTTCATATGTTGGAAGATATATTGCAAATAGGCAGACTGCTAGAGTAAAAGGAAAGATAATCAAAGCTAGAGATAACCTTCTCTTTTACACCATCAACAACTGCCCACATATACTTCTCCTCTTGTTTCAATTTCTCTTCCTTGATAGCCTTCTTCTCCTGCATCAACAGATATTCCATGACAGTTATGCAAAAGGATAAGGAAATCTTCTCCAAATAGAAAAGGTTGTCACCATATGTAAGCCACTACTGATGTAATCTAGGAAATTATAGATCAGTCTGATGTAATATACGAGGAACGGATACAGTGAGGCTAAACGCATCTCTCACATGTAAAAACACAAAGGATCATGAAAGGAATGCATTGATCACCTTGTCAATCCATAATGAATAATCAATAGAACGGGACTTGTTATTGACAATAGATATTCCAACAGTAAGACCATGAAGAAACATGTTTTAAAGAGAAACACGTGCATAAAAGTGCATGGGGGATAAGGACTGTCCAGCGCACTAATGAATAATCAACCAAATCCCAACTTGTTTCATTAATAATAAGTAGCTAGTGATAGTAGTGGATCATAAAGGCGCAGCAAGCATAATAACATCAAGATCCTAAAACTTGACAAACACAGGCAGAACACCATAAACTATACTGTAAAATATAACTTGGGGGATGAATACAGTTGGCATGTCTGTCAAAACAACAAAGCCTCAGCAACCCATATTGCTTAAACCATAAATTATCCCAGACTTGTAGAAAAACGAATCTTGCCAGTAAAACCAATAATGGATAAAAAGACAGTTATATGAGCATCAATCTTTTAAGGCAAATTATCTTGGATACCAACTTACTTCTGAACTCAATTGTTTCTTCTTCTCCTTTTCTTTCTGATACCAGTCGTATATTGGTTTGAAATCACAAGCATCCAATTTCTGAATTACATGGTTCTTTCCAAGCAACTTACGCCAATCATTCCAAAAGTTGTCTCTGAAAGTTTGTTTCTGAACATATTCTGTATCTATCATCACTGCATACATTGTTGCGACCTGTAATGCAAAACACTTTCAGTCTAATAACTTCCGGAAATGAAATTAAAGCGATATAAAGTATGTCAAGGAGAAAATAGATCGGAAAGAGAAAGAAACCTCCTCTTGTTCAGGTGTCAAGTTGACTGGCTTGCCATTGTAAAGCATCTTTACCCCGTGAGGCTTGTAAGGAGGTGGGAAAATGACACCATTGTGCTCTAAAGTAGTCCATTTTTTCTGCCCGTCATTAGAGCCAGGTCCTTCTCTTGTTGACTTAGAATACTTTGAAAACTTATCTGGCTTTTTGCCTTTCTGGATCTTTTTCTGGATTGAAGATGAACTGACTTTAAATATAGTTTTCTTCATCAGAGATGATTTATTAGCAGATGTGGTTTTTTTCATTCTCTGGGAAAGTGTCAATTCATCATCATCTGCCTTTGGCTCTGTTTTGTCTGACACCTGCTTGCTCTTTACAGATGTTGAAGACTCTCCAACTTTTGGCTTTTTAATTGAAGATTGCTCAGAACAACTCCCCTTATCTAGAGGCCTCTTACCTGACACCAAAGATGAGCTTTTCCCTTTATCTATTGTGCTGGAACCATTCTTCTGAACCAATGGCTTCCTTTCTTTAGCGTCACTAGGCTTATAGCCTGATGTTCCCACATTAGACTTATTAACCCTTGCTGCTAAAGGTTTATTATCTTCATCATCTGTATCTTCCTTTTTGACATTGTTTATTTTAGCCTTCAATCTGGAATTTATCGGCTTTTCATCATCAGAATCACTATTGTCTGAAGCAGGATGTTCAATAGGAGTGTTTTCCTCTTTAACAGAGACAGACTTGTTCTGTTCTGATACTTCTTTTGGGATTGCTGGGGGAAATTTCCCTGGTGACGCCTTTGTAGATGGAGCTGTCTTATCCTTATGAACACTTGAGTTTACACCATTGGAAGAATGTACCTCAGAGACCCTTCGTGGTTGTCCGTCACACCTCTGAGACGATAATTTCTTTGTGTCTGTGTTTGACTGATTTTGTTTAGATGCTGCAGACCGTTTGAAAACTAATGGTTCTTCGTCATCAGATGTATATTGGTTAGTAGAATTCTGATAAGCCATCAGCAAACTTTGTGCTCTACTGGCATGTAGATCACCTGTATCATGCAAACAGTAACATATATTTCAAAACAGGTACACATCACCAACAATTACAATGAAAACCACACGTGAGGCAAGATAATTATCTATGGACAACAGAAGACATATTATATGATAGTATGTCAACAACAGACAATCAACTAGATGACAAACTCAACACATTCTTAAAAAACTGAGGCACGAAGTTATCATCAGATTATTGACTTCTTTCTCTAATACGCCGCACATTCTGTGTCTGATACTTCTAAATTCCTATACACATGTACAGTGTACTACAGAGTTCTTTCCGTAAATTTCCATAAAATATATATTGAAAAGAAAAAAGTTTCAGTAGAATGCAACCACTGGTGGAACCAAATATGAAACATAAACTCCTATCCCAAGTCATCCAAGCTCAGAATTCAATCATTCAAGTAACAGCCATCTCACGTCACAAAGCAAAAACAAATATTCCTCCAGCAGCTTCAAATTTCTTTTCACAATTGGTTCAACACCTTAGCCAATTTCAAAATGGACTAAGAGACATCTGACATTCCCCTTAAGCTTACCCAGAACTCCTATTGTAACCTAAGATTATCCTCAGGTTTTAGGTTCAAATTACTGTAAGGTAAAGTTTTGGATTATCAGCCTAGCATTGTCTCGAAGCATAATGAAAACCCGAATATCTAATTCCACCTATGTATCACCAATAAAATCTGCACAAACTGCAGACAACCAAAACAACTCCCCCAAAACAAAAGACTCCAGCTTTGATTAGATAACCCACAAAAAGCAATAAACTTTGATCAAAACCTCAACAGATTACACCACAAAAACACGTTCTTTATATGTCCAACAATGTCTGCCTCATAAGAAAAACTCATAAACAGCTCAACTACTCCAGCCAAAACTAAACCTAGCCACATTAGCACTGGAACTGTTCCAATTTCCTCCACGGGAAACCCTAATTTCAATTCAAAAATGGTGCGAGAGAGAAGACGTACTTGTTCGGCAATGTGTTGAATTCGATTGCAGCGTTTTGCTTGTCTGAAAATTAGGGCTAAAAAATTGGAGCTGGAGTTTAATTTATAAATTAGGGCAAGGAAGACCGCGAAACGTCGCCGTTTTGGAGATAGAGAAAAAGAGAATGAGGTGAGCTCCCGGGTGGTGATGATCTGAGAAAGAATAGGGAAGAAAGGTTTGGCCTTGGGACTCAAGGAGGGACAGGTTTTTACAGAAACGGGTCAGGAATATTTGACAAGTGCAAAACTGGCCCAGCCTTGTTTCTTCTTCACGTTTTTGGCCCTTCTCTTATGCAAACGCTGCGTTTTTGAGACTCAAATGTTGACACGATAGGGATTTGGGGTATGGGACACGATTGAGGGTTTAGGGACAATCTGACCTAGGTTTTGGATGTATCGACCGACGGGAGTTGGAGCGGATCGACTTAAAGGGTTAGAAAAAAAATTGCATGATAACATGATTGGTTGCCTATTCTTGCTAGGAGAGGTGCTGAGGTCTTGATTTGTAGTTCACTTTGGTGGGCGCGCACGCCCTTGGGTTAGTAGGAAACCCCATCCTCAATGGGTGGGTAGTAAATCAAACTTTGAATTCAGCAAGAAGGTATTAGGTGCAACACATCTGGTTTGCACCCACGGATCAAGATACTCATGCATCTCATCGTGCTGATAACGTGATGAAAGATAAAGTGTAGAGACAAGAGATAACAAGAGAATCATCCTCTTATTCATTGATAGGTGCCTTTTATATAAGGAATTACATAATACCAATATGATAAGGATATAAATACATAGATCTATTTAAACTACATATCCTAATGGCATAAGGCCAAGACACACATAAAGAATATCTAGAAAGATATAGAATATCCTAGAACAGTTTTAAGATTTTACCAAACAGAAAATCTATCTAAAATGGTGATTATAAGTAATTTTAATCCCCACAACTCAATACCAAACTATGCCTCAATCTCTTCTCTGTGATCATCAGGTGACTATGCAATCCAGGTGACAAATCTAATTTTCGTAAATTAAGAGTTATATAGGTGTTGAATTCGGTGTTAAACCGTAGATATAAAAATGAAGAGTTAATATGAACAAGTTCCGTTACAAAAGTAAATATGTGTACTCTCTTGTTACTTAACACCAAAGAACCAAATTGGTTCACAAAAATATGCACAAACCAATTGGCTTGATTGAAACTTACATAGACCAAAGCTGGAGAGAGGTAAAATTCAATAAATCTACCAAGATACTAAGACACTAATTACTAAGTACGTATTCACAGTGCGGGTTCTGTTGTAGAGATGTCAAGTTTCCACAATCTATAATCTTTAGGAGCTTAAGGGAAGTGAGGCTGGCTATCCTATCTTCAGGGAAAGACACAAGATCATCGCAAGATTTGATGATCAAAAATTTCAATCTAGCCAGGGAGGAAGAGCTTGTATGTCTTTCTGAGGCTGCTGCCATCAACATTGACTGCAACAGCTTTGTCGAGATGGTGTCCATAAGCAATTCTTCAACTAGTGGAAGCATTGGCATGGATGTTAAGTTAGGGGCGTCCACGATTGTCAATTTGGTGAGGGAAGGAAATGAAAGTTGTCGATTTGGCATTGTCGTTGTCACATCTTCATCATTGCATGTTTGCCACAGCTTCAAGAGTGGCAAGTCATAAAGTGTGAGCTCTTTCAATGATGGAAAAAACAAAGGCTCTCTTCCTTCACCAGCCAAACTAGAAGAGGAAGATGAGCAACTGTTGTTGATGTGCTCCAGGGAACTTAGAGAATACAGTTTGAGAAACTTGAGAGAAGGCAGTTGATCAAGTGGTGGAAGATGCTGGCATCTGAGACAGCCCTCAATTGTGAGCTCCACTAAACTTGGAAGAGAGGAAGCACCATTGTTCATCAGCCAGTTGGGGAAGTGAACGCCACAATACCTAGCTATATGGAGTACTTTCAAACTTTGATGGGGTTGGAGGCCTTCCAACACCATGTCATCTTCATTATTTCCACTGTTGTCGTCTCTGGACCAAATTAGTTTTAAGGATTCTAGGTACTGCTTGCTGCTCAAATTTGAACTCTTTGAACCTACTGTACCATTGTCGACATGTTCAAGATGGACAACATGAAGCACCCCTTTAAGACAGTTCAGGCCACTCAACTCATCTAGTCCACCACTAACCCCGGAAAAGAGATCTTTCTTCCCCAAGATGAATAACGGTAATGTTTGAAGAGATACCAAGTTTCCCATCCCAAGTGGCATGTGATTCAATTTGCGGCACCCAGTGATCTCAAGATGTCTAAGGCTGGTCATCTTTCCAATATCTCTAGGTAGTTGTTCAAGTCTGTAGCACCTGTTGAGTTTAAGCGTCTGCAGATTCTGCAGATTGCTTATAGAAGCAGGGAGTGCTGTCATACTAACATTACCAGAGAGGTCAAGGTACCTAAGATGGGTCAACTTGCCTACGGAATTTGAAAGCTCATTGATTCTTAGGTTATGTAGATCTAACACACGTAAGCACCTCAAGTTTGAAATGATTGAATTGTGACTGGAAATTTTATATGCTTGATCCTGAAGTGGTAGCATAAATGTTCTAGTCTTCTTTGCTTTGAGCAATGCTATCGGAACTTCCCATGAAGAAGGCAAATAACAACTAAATGAAAGATGATGAACTCTTTCAGATATATCTCCAACATCCACACTGCAAACTGAGAATTCAGATCCTGCAACTGCCCGAGAAAGATCGTGTATGAGGTCATGCATATGACAACTAATTAAAATTCCATTGGCATCTTTCTTGATCTCTTGAAATAATGATCTCTCTATCAATTCCTTGAAATACATGTCACCAATTTCTTCTAAGTTCCTCTCTTTACCAGGAAGGTGAATGTAACCCTGAGCTATCCAAAGTTCCACTAACATTTTCTTCTCAATTGCATATCCCTTAGGGAACAATGCACAGTAGGAGAAGCATTGTTTCAAATAAATTGGCATGTGATCATAGCTTAACTTGAGTATCTTCAGAACATCATTCTCCTCTTTTGGTAACTCCCAAACCTCTGTATTTTGAATCGCAATCCACTCGATTTCATTAGCTTTATATCTCATCATGCTTCCTAGAGTCCTTATAGCAAGCGGAACACCTCCGCATTTCTTCACAATTCTTCTTCCTATTGGCGCCAACTCCGGATGCTCCTCCTCCCTTCCACCTTTAAAAGCCAGTTGCTTGAACAATGTCCAACTCTCTTCCTCCGATAGATCATGCAGCACAAAAGGGGAATCAATATCCATAAGCGAAGTAACTTTCGTGCTACGAGTTGTCACAACAACCTTAGTCCCATTGGCACCACCTTTCAACAAATCATTCAGCTGAAGCCAGCTTTCTCGGTTCACATTCCACACATCATCCAGAACAAGAAGGTAGCGCTTCCCATCCAATTTCTTCCGAAGAAGAATCTGCAACTCCTCCATCAACAGTTTCTTCTGCATCAAAATATGCTGGTGATAAAACTCCGAATCCTCTAGTTCATTCGTAGCACTAGATCTCAAGATTTTCTCAGCAATTGAATATAAATCAAAGTCTCCATACCCCCACACCCACATCTTAAATTCAAAATAGTTGCCTACCCTATCATCATTATACAACATTTTAGCCAGAGTGGTCTTCCCAAGTCCCCCAATACCAACAATGGCAGTAACATAAACATTTTCTCCTTCACTTGGCGGGCATGTCAAGAACTCCACCATTTCCTCCTTCTCTCTCTTTCTTCCAACCACAGCTGATTCCACCACAAATGAATGCGTCTCTTCTCTCCTATTATTGATCTCGACCCCAATATCTGATATTATCAATGACCTATCCCTGAAGTTAAACTTTGAAATATCCCCTGCAATCTCATCCAATCTCTCTCTAGTTTCTCTCAACTTTCGACTCATCTTGTACTTAAAAGCAAGTGTCTTTGAAAAGAACTCACGCACCTGATAATTCTCAAGCTGCCTTGCTTTGGTTTCGAAAGCATCCAACAAGTCATCTGCCTCATACACAACCTCGTTGAGCTTCCTGATCCAGTCCTGCACCAGATGGCTCTTCTCTTGCTTCTCATCTGCATCCAAGAGCACAGCTTTGATGGTGGAGAGGGTGTTCTCGAGCTTCTTCATTTCCTTGTTGACGCCGTAGATGAGCCCGAGTTTCTGGAAAGCGGAAGACCCCAGCTTGATGAGTATGTCTGCGGCAGTACCAAATGGAACTGCTTCAACCATGTTTCAGATGATGGGAGAATGAAGAGAAGTAAAGTAGAGTTTTCAACAAGGATGAGTCTTTTGAAGAGCAAGTTTAGAGCATCTCTACCATATGGTCAAATCCACTACAAGTTTGCAACTTCCACTACAAGTTTGCAACTTCCAGCCGTTGGAGGCGGAAAACACTAGTTCCTTTATTTGAAATCAATACAAAATCAAACACCATACCCACCAAGAAACATCTCAAATTACCCAAATCAACCTATACCAAAATTCAGACCACGAGATTCAATTGTCATTCAAATTAGGGACAAAGAGCTCACAATCATCCAAGACGATTGAAATCGGATAATCACTTTTGGGGTTTTGGTCAATGGTTTTGGTCAAGAGTTTTAGAGTTTTTTAGAGCAAACAAATATGCACTGTTCATCTCCTGTCTATACACAAAGAAAACAAAGAGCAATCTATACTCGCATATAATCTTTCGTCAATGTATCTTGATAGGAAGTTTGGAGTGAAGAACTTTGGAGCCAGCTTACATAGGCGAAGTACTTAATTTCCAATCGTGATTGGTTGTTGGTGTAGTGAAATAACTCAGCCCCCACTCTGGAACTTCCTTCACCTTGCCTCAGATTCGTCAGGTGACTACCCTTGCTAAAAGTTGTAACAGTTCATAAACTTCTGCATAGCAAGTCGTCAAGTTCAGTAGACTCGGAGCAGGCACACGCCTCACAATCATAGAGGCTTATATGGACTTATGGAGTAAACTCTATGATCAGAAAAGATGCAAGTTCCTTAGCTGGTAAATCAGATGTTTATAGCTCGCACCATTGTCACCAGTAATATGCACATGAGCACCTCCCGTCTTGGAATTGATGGAATCTATTGGTATCCCTAACAATTATCACCCTGTTTGTGACCTTCGAGATAAGTTTCACAGCAACATGGCAAGCATCACATATCCTGAGGTTCTTAATTTTGCATTTCTTGATGTTTCTGTCCCTCGTCATTTCCGGATATTCACAATTCCATCCCACCTCCTGGGCTTGGTATTCATATTCGACAATAATATATAAGTTCCCATATCATTAGGATCCATTTGGACAAGAACCTCGGCTACATGCTTACCTAAACCGTAACTTCTATGTACATGACAAGCATTAAGCAAGGTTCTCCAGGCAATAATGTCCCACTTGACTTCAGTAGTTTTCATATATTTCTCAGCTTCATCAAGTTGTCCAGATGCTAAGGAGCACGACAACACAGGTATGGTGATCCAGACCAGGTTCAATACCAAACTGTTTCATTAGTTGGTTCAAATAGTAGAATCCCTCCTGCAGCCAAGCTCATATGAGCACAAGTGGAGAGAACGCCAACAAAGGTAATGTGGTTAGCAGACTCTCCTGCAGCCAAGATATCATGAAACACGCCATGATGGGAAAACCCAGATATCATGGCATTCCAGATCACAGAATCTCAATAAGTCATATCCATGAACACTTCATTTGCTGCTTGAATGTTTCCACACTTCGAATACATGTTGATCAAAGCATTCCCAACAAAGACATGGTATTTGAAATCTGACTTCCTAACTCTAGCATGTAATAGATCTCCATGTCTCACACAACCCTGTACATGATTGAGTTAAGCATGACAGCAAAAGTATATTCATTTGGACAAATTTCTTCAAGTTCCATTTTTGACATCATACTAATGCTTCCTTGAAGTACCCGTTTTGGAAATAAGCGGCCATGAGGTCCACGAGAATATGTTCCGCGTTTGCAAGCCATCAAAAATTTTCACTGCATTGCAAACCTTGCCACATTTCCAATACATATCAACGATTGCGCTACTAAGAAACACATTACACTTCATATTTGCCTTCAAGTCTTCAACATTCCGCTGTGCACTTGCATACCCAGTCTCAAATCTTTAAGCTGAGCACAAAGGCCAAAAACGGTGACATATGTAACACTATTCCAAGCCATGCACTCACCTACCATCATACCCACAATCTCCATTGCCTGCCTTACATGCCCATGTTCCAATTACACGAAACAATATCATACCCGGCACGGTGTTCAAAACCCTCATAGCCCCTTCCATCTCTGAACAACTCGAATACATCTGCACAAGTTCATTCTTATCATACTGATGACACTGCAATCCAGCCATCAACACATACCCATGATACTGCTTTCCCTCTTCAACTCTCCCGCTATCCGAACACGAAGAAAGAGCAGTTGGGAAAACATACTCATTGGGGCAAAGATATTGCACCGAAACCATGGTCTACAAAAAGCCAAGAACTTCAAAGGCAAGCCCTTTATGCAAGTACCCTCAGCCACTAAGGCACTCCAAGACACCACATTTCTGTGGGACATATGATCAAACAGGTGGTGGGCACTTGAGATTTGATCACATTTCGAGTACAAGTTGATGAGAGAGTTGGTGTGGGATATGTTAAGGGGTTGTGAGGTTTTGTTGGAAACGATGAGGTTGGCATGGATTGCTTTCCCAATTGTTAAGTTGCTTGTATCGGCTGCGTTTATTAAGAGCTTAATTGGGTCTTCAAAAGTGGCGGGTATTTGCGTTGGTTTGAAAAGAAATGGCAGGTGAGAGTTTCGTGACTCTTGTCGTGAGGCAAGCTAGAGTTTTGGAGTTGGAGCAGTTGATCAGCTTACATAGATAGGAAGTTGGCAAGTGCTATTCTACAAAGATTTTATGTGTTACCCATGCCACCATCACCATCACTAGTTCACTACCATCACCCTTCAAACTTGTGGGCCTGAAGTCCTTAACCACAAAACTAAGGGGAAGGCTAGCTGGTGGTTGAGTTGGTCTCTAAATGGTTGTGTGATCGGTTACATCAAATTCAATATGAATTGTTGAACACTATGATCAATGCAACAATGATTGCACGAACTCATACTTGTGTAAGAAGTAATCTATTTAAGAGACTGAAACCCACGAATTATTCACAGGGACTGGTTCTTTTTGAAGCAAGTACTATGGGAAGTAAAAGATTCTCCCTTTGTATCGGTTTCATAGTAGATTATGGCATTTTCTGACAGGGATAGTATATTATTTACAGATGAAGAATCACAAATGGTTAACCCTTTGTCACGGCAACTTGAGCTGCTGCTAGCCTTGCAATTGGTACCCTGTCAAAGCATTTACAGTTAAGAATTTGATTAGTTATAAAGCTAAATTTTACCGTAATATTTAGTAGATTGTTGGTGTGAGAGTACAACATAGAGCACTTCCAAATACTCCAGAAGAAAAGAGAGAAGACTCAGAAGAGAGTACCTGAATGGAGAACATGAAACATAGTCTAATCCAGCCTCTGCGAAAAATGCAACTGAAGAAGGCTCCCCACCATGCTCTCCACATATTCCAACCTGTTTGTTCAAAACCATATCATCATGTTAAGGAAAAAGATCGATGAAGGCGGAAAACCTTATGTACTATATGGCCATGACGCGATCACCTTTAAGCTAGGCTTAGCTGCACGACCCTTTTCTGTGGCCATCTTGACGAGTTGCCCAACTCCTCTTTGATCAAGTACCTAAAAGCAGTCATAACTCAAGAAGTCAGTTTATAGTTACTTTTCATGGATGAATGTGGTAGTCTTTAGATTGATATATTAGCACCAACCTCAAATGGATCGCTTTGAAGAATGCCTTGGGACAAATAAGTATTTAGGAACTTGCCCACATCATCTCTACTGTACCCAAAGGTCATCTGAGTGAGATCATTTGTTCCGAAAGAAAAGAAGTCTGCTTCTTTTGCAATCTGTCATCATTTTTATGATTATAATCAGCATAATATGAAACAAATCTGTTCTTCCTTATGTTGAAATCAAAAGACAACATTACCAGCAGAAAGAGAAACTTATCGTATATCAACTAAACCTACCTCATCTGCAACTAGAGCAGCTCTAGGAATCTCAATCATGGTCCCAACCTTAAAACTCAAGGTGGTACCCATCTCAGAGAACACTTTCTTTGCAACACTGCGGATTAAAGTCACTTGGTGTCCCAGTTCCTAATATAGAAAAAAGAAAAAAGAAAAAAGAAAAAAAAAAAAAGATGTTACATGAAAGGGTGCTTGATGGATAGTCATAGAAGTTTCATAACTTCTGTATGAGTAGAAAAGTAGAAACCATATTCTAGCATTGTGAATAAATGACGATGGATGATTAAGAATGCAGGATAATACCTGAGGTGTTCCAACAAGAGGAACCATTATCTCAGGGAACACTTTAACACCCTGGTTGCTCATTAAGACTGCAGCCTGAAACACTGCACGCGCTTGCATTTCTGTGAGTTCTGGGTATGATATCCCTAGCCTGTTGACACACACCACCAAAAAACTTTTCATCAACATTCAACAACAAGAGATAATAGTTCTTTGCATATGATGAAGTTCTTCACTTCAAATTTGTTAACTGATACATAAAATTTCGTCTAAGAAAACAAGGTTCTTGAACTTGCGCCATATTTTTAGACAAGACTTAAATTATAAATGTTGGATAAGCCAAGAAACAATGAATGCAAAACTATTAAGGTTATCAACCAAATGTTTTGAGAACAAAATTTGAGTTGTTATATCACAGAGCTAGCTAATTTGAGATTTAAGAGTCATCATACCTGCAGCCTCGGAAACCAAGCATTGGGTTTACTTCTGTCAATTTATCAACTCTTGAGTAAACTGCATCCTCAGTCATACCAGTCTCTGCAGCTACTTCTGTAACAATCTGTTCTAGGTCACCTTCTGGAAGAAACTCATGAAGTGGAGGGTCTAACAATCGGATGGTTACTGGAAGACCTGGAATTTCATGAATTTATAGTTAGATAAGTTACAGCTAGTCAGCTACAATTTAATTATAACAGAAGTGGCCAGTGCTATGTGCTTTTGTCACATAGTTGGTCAATGGCTCCATACATGAGTTTAAGTAAAACTTCACAGGTTTATATGATAAGTAGTACAAAAAATTGAGACAATACCATCCATTGCACGGAAAATTCCTTCAAAGTCAGATCTCTGATATGGTAGTAAGAGGTCTAATGCTGCCTGCCTCTGCTCAACTGTACTTGCCATGATCATCTTTCTTACTGACTTAATTCTATCATCTGAAGCAAAAAACTGAAACATTGGAAAGAACGAAAAAGACAGAAACATGAGAAATGTCGATAGAGTTCCATATCTCAACATTATTCCAGAACTTCATATAGCAAGCAAAACTAGCATTACATTTTCACAGTAGAAATGCTTACCATGTGCTCTGTCCTACAAAGTCCAATCCCTTGTGCACCATTGTTTCTTGCTGTTAATGCATCTTCAGGTGTGTCAGCATTTGCCATAACCTGTTGATCATTTACCCCACTTTTAGATATCCTGAATAGGTTCTCGAACAAACCAAAACCTTAGAGCAAGAAAGCTATGGCACCTTGAGACGCCTAAAGCTATCAGCCCAAGCCATAAAGGTTTCTAAATCGCCGCTTAAAGCTGGAGGAGAAAGTGGCTGTTTTCCTATAATGACTTCACCAGTGCTTCCATTGAGGGAAAGCCAGTCTCCTTCTCTAAACATGGTGCTTCCAATCACAACAACCTGCATATTTATCAATGAAGACGCCCGATCAATACATTTTCCTTCATACTTTCCTAAAGTAGAAGTATTAGGGAAGCTAGAATAATCACCTTCTCATCATCATTTACTTGGATATCAGAACATCCAGAAACACAACATTTACCCCATCCACGAGCCACAACTGCTGCATGAGATGTCATGCCACCTCTAGCAGTCAAGATCCCAGCAGATGCATGCATTCCCCCAATATCTTCCGGACTGGTCTCAGTCCTTACCTAAGGGTATAAAACAACCATTGTGAATTGTTATGAAACCAGAATGTGACTCCACTACAAGTCTTTAGTTACTTCAAAGGTATTTTCAATTGAACTCCCCTATTAGGATATATTGCAAGTCTTTGAGAACTTTCAATTTTCAAAGAGAGTAAGAAATCCATTTCAAATTTCTTCTATCTATGTGTGGTTAAACGAAGAAAAATGTTTGATGAACAAGGATATTTGTTTACCAAGATGGCTTTCTTTCCTTGTGCATGCCATGCTTCAGCATCCTCTGCACTGAACACGACTTGCCCTACTGCTGCTCCTGGTGATGCAGGCAAGCCAATCGCAAGCACTTTGTCTTTGTATGCAGCCGGATCCTCAAACTGATCAGAAAAGGTTATAAGGAAATCAGAAATTGGTATGTATGAATATATGGCAGTATATTAAATAATGTATATGAGCATATATACCTGAGGGTGAAGAAGTTGGTCAAGATGTTGTGGTTCCACCATTTTGATTGCGGAACGCTTATCAACAAGCCCTTCATTAACCATGTCTACAGCTATCTTGAACGCACCTTTACCAGTACGCTTTCCAGCACGGCATTGCAACATCCATAATCTATTTTCTTGGACAGTGAACTCAATGTCCTGTTCACCAAAATTTTCAGGAAAGAAAAGATTAATCATAGTCCATAAAAGAACAGAAGACCGACTGTAATACTGACAACTGAGAACTTTTACCATCATATCTTTGTAATGTCTTTCTAGAATTTCACAGTTCTCCACAAGCTCCTTGTAAGCTTCTGGCATGCAATTTTTCATGGTATCCAAAGGTTCTGGTGTCCTAATACCGGCAACTACATCTTCTCCCTGTTCATATTCCATTCTTGAGCTACTGACCTCATAGAACTTTAGAGTATATACTAAATAGGCTATACTACTATCAGTTTAAAAGGGATGATATAGATGTAATTAACCTGAGCATTGATTAGAAACTCCCCATAGAGCTTCTTTTCACCAGTGCTTGGATTTCTAGTGAATAGAACACCTGTACCGGAAGTATTTCCCATGTTCCCATAAGCCATGGATTGAATGTTAACTGCAGTTCCCTTTAAACCAGTTATCTGATTGATGCTCCGGTATTTGTTGGCCCTTGGGCTGTCCCAAGAATTAAAAACTGCTTTAATAGCCAACACTAGCTGTTCTTTTGGATCTGCAGATACACAAGAATAGCCAACAAAAACAAGTTTACATACAGATGTTTTACTAGGAAAACTAAAGGTGGAAAATAGAGGAAGACTGTGTTAGTGTTTTACTTGGTACCTGATGGGAATTTTTTACCAGTAACTTCAACATATACACTTTGGTATTGTTCAACCAACTCTTTGAGATCAGCCGCTGTAAGCTCCATATCAAGCTCAACTCCTTTTTGGTGTTTGTAGTTCTCCAACTTCTCCTCAAATTTTGAGTGTGGAATTTTCATAACCTTCAAAGGGAAAGGGAAAATGATTATCAATGAGTTGAGAGTGCTTGTTGAAGGTTTGTGTCAAATACTGACATCATGAAGTGCATAAACAAAAGCACTTACAACATCTCCAAACATGTCTAGGAAACGTCTGTACGAGTCATACGCAAACCGCTCCCCACTTTTTGCAGCTAAACCAGTAACCACCTCATCATTGAGTCCAAGGTTGAGGACAGTGTCCATCATGCCAGGCATAGAAATCTAGGGATATAGCATATAAATCAGTTGGTATACAAAGTGAGGTTGTATGTGCCATTAAAAATATATATTCCATTGGTTCAAAATTTCAGGCACCATAAGGGAGATTCAACATTAGTACTGAATATGGAAAAGATTGAAATTGGAAGGATTCATACTGCAGCACCAGAGCGAACGGAGACAAGGAGGGGCTTGGAAGGGTCACCAAGAGTAGCTCCCATAGTCTTCTGCACATAATCCAAGCCTTCTAGTATCTCCTCCCACAAACCTTCCGGTAAATCCTTACCATTGTCCTGATACTCTTGGCATGCTTCTGTTGAGATAGTAAGCCCAGGCGGCACAGACAGCCCAATGCTAGCCATTTCAGCCAGGTTTGCACCCTTCCCTCCTAACTACAATGCACAAGCATTATGATCAAACATGACACTAAACATAAAACTTACTAATATGAATTTAGACAACTCTTGATAACTTTGACTGAACCTCATGATTTTCTCAAAACGGAAAGTGAAGTAAAACTGTAAAAGCTTACCAGTGATTTCATGCCCTTGTTTCCTTCACTCCTTCCTTTCCCAAAAGTAAAAACTCTCTGCACAGACAAAAGTGAAACAACAAAATGACCATGAACAAATGGTTGCACCAACAGTCCAACTTAAAATGGACTTACAATATGCTTGCACTAAACTAAACATAGAGCATCCAACTCGAAATCAATTGACAATAAGCGCGCAGTTTTAGACTTGAGTAAAGTAGTCACCTTATGAGTTGTTGGAGAACTTGGGTCCAAAACTGGTGACAGAATAGGCTGTGCTCCGATCTGGCTCTGGAGCTCATTTTTCTTATTAGGACTGGGGTTGGTGATCCCATTTGTTATGGTACAAACTTGGGGCTGATACCGCGTCTGGCCCCCGGCACGAGCTGACCCGCCGTTGACGCCGTTGGGGGAATAAGAACGATCCTTGAACGTCATTCTGTGTCTATAAGCTACTTCCGGTGAAGTCCTCAAAAGTATTCCTTTTACTGAGGACGACATTTTGGCTGTCTACTTGTGTCACTATTTATAGGCTTCCTCACTGAACTCCGGTCAAACTAATCAGTCAATAACACTAGTTAGATCACTGAAAGTGGTTAGATCAGGCAGAGAAATACAAGGAATACTTGGTAAAACAAAAGCTAACAAAGCTAATATTTAGCTGAAGAATGACCAAAGGGAAAGCGTAGTCCCCTCCCTAACAATTATCCCTAGCTCCCCGTTTGCATATAGAATTGGGTTGTTTCTGTTAGGAAAAGAACACAGAAAGCTTGCAGATCAATGAAAAATTATTTGGGTCCAAAATCGTTTATGATCATCATATATGTGTATATTAAATAGTCTCATATTTGTATAACAAAGAAGATTAAAGGGTGTGTGAGAATTGGTAGAATTATTACCTGGGTGCTTTGGAGTTGCAGAGCTTCTTCAGAAAACGTAAAATGGCGGTTGGGTTGGTCTGATATGTGACATGAGTGGACGAAAGTTATAGCGCTAAGTTGTTGTTCTTACTACAACTTTTGAACTCTTGGTGTTTGACCATTCTGCATCACAATTACAAATGCTACAGGAAGCTACGAGGTACCACGTGTCACCATGTGTTTGGAAACAAAAAACAAAAGGTTCATTGAAATATTTCATTGAAACAAAAAACATGTTTCATTTTAGCAATGAGGTATATATCACTGAAATATTCCCAATAAGAATCATTGGTATCCCCATGTGTTTGGAAACAAAAAACAAAAACAGATTCGAGTGAAAGTGAGATTATTATCTTATTCTTGTAATGGAATTTTCGTCGTTTTTTATAGAAGCAACACAGTATCTTGAAATAATTTTTCAGTCTCGAACAAATACGTACAGGTTGGTTATCTCAAAATGCAAGTCATTAAGAATATATACTTCAATCAATGTAAGTGAGATTTGAAACTGGATATAAGATCGTACACTTAAATTCTTACCAACTTAATCATATATGGTGATTCTTTTCATAAAAACTTAATTGATGAAGTTTTATATTGATTTTATTGCAGAACTAAGTGTGTAGTAAATCTCCATAAAAGAAGTAGTACTTGGAATTTATGAAATGAATTGCTCTAATACTGTATATGGCACACATCTCAACAACCATGTTTTTTTTTTCCAACCATATCTTCTAGGACTCTAGGAGAATAAACATGAGGATAATTTAGGTATTTCACCTAAAAAGGAGGGAAAAATCTGTTACTACGGTTGGATGATGACTTGGCAATCTGTCATGTCTATAAGGGCTTTACGATGGGGTCGTCACCCCTCCTTCGCCACAATAAAAATAATTAAAATATAAGTAATTGAGTCCAAGCACACCTGGACACAAATGGCTATCATCAGTTCGTCACCATGGATTCATGGAATCCTGCTTCTATTTTCTAACCCACATAATATGGCCTTCTATTTTGGATGAATTACAAGTAACAGTTGCATACATTGGGGCGTTGGTTGTGTATAAACTCAAACGTGTATAGAGTAGCCAACGGTCTTTCTGGTTCTTTCTTAAATAATTGAACCGAAACTGTGATATGAGATCAAAATTTAAGGCTAACAACACAGCCCCTATTGATGTCAAACTAGTACATTGTTGAGCAAATGGTGAGAAAATTATCCAACCAACAGCATCAACATTGGAATACAAGGCAAACTTGTCTGTCAAAACTTATAAAGGATTGATCCAAACGCATTTATTCAGTTCATAGGAGTCCAACAATCTTTATTCAGAACACTCCCTCGATCCCATAAGATAGTTTAGGGTCGAGCATAACGTACAGAAATACGCCATTGTATGGGGCTCCTGCACGATGGACAGTCCTTCATACCCTGTTTCTCATGGAGCTCGTTGCAAGTTCTGCAGACCACTTGATGGGCACATGGGAGGAAAACCACAGACATTTCCTCGGAGAGGCACATCACACACTCCCTTTCGCGTTTCACCCCTCCTGTCTCGGAGTAGTCATGCAAATCCTTCACTACTTCTGAGATATATGGCATCTGGGAGCTCTTCTGATCCAGACTATTTTCAACATCTGTTACCTTGCTGGCATAACTTCCATCTACACCCCTCCGAAGGGCTGCAATCTTCGAAGAATCACTCTTGAGTCTCAACTGGGAGATTTCTTTCTCAAGATTCTGGATATCATATTTGTACTTCTGTAGATTGCTTTCTGCTTTCAGCTTGATCTGATCCTCCTTGGTTTTTGCTGAAGCCTCAAGTTGTTCCCTTTCTTTTCTTATTGAACTTGCCTGCTCAAGTAGTTCTTCCTTTGATTTCTCCTCTTGTTGCCATCTAGCCTGCGATATTTTTCCCCTTTCAGTAAGAAGCTCAGAAGTAAAACCTATGACAGTAACTCAGAAAGAAACAACTGTAAATTCATCAACAACATCAAATTACAGATTCTATCAAATTGAGTTGTACAGAAATACTATCAACAATGCATCATTCAAATCAAACTCTTAGCTTAGTTATAACTCTCACACTACTTAGAACCACATGATTGACAATTCCAAGTAAGATGTGTGTTTGCATGTCTTCCCACATGAGAGCTAGTAGAAGATAATGACTAGCTCTAATACTTCATATCACGATAGCATCAGCTTGACAGTACTGTATTGTCTTATCACATGATATATGCCCTGGTACCAATTAAATTTGCAATGGCTGTATAAAGTAGCATGTCAAACCTACAAGCTGAGTAAATGGCCCACTAACTGAAACATAGACTGAGCTTAAATGAATGGACTTAATCGTAAATATTCTATGCAATCCTGACTTATGTATTTAATAATCCCATCTATAAAATCCATTTCAGGAGCAGTACAATGTCCTCTTTTGAGGTCTAATTAAAATAATGGCTAATGGTGATTATGCTAATCTATCAATCAGATCTATACCTTGGAAATGAGAACATTCTTGGTCCTGCATCATATATTGGTTAACATGTCCCTTTACTGACCCGATCCATGTGAAATCCAATTTAAAAACAAGTCTTATAGGTATATTTGATCCTATGCATCCATTGTATATTTGGATATCTTGGAAATAAATTAAGTACAGCATACCTCCAATTGTTCCTTGAGATTTCTGGCTTGCTCAAATTCCTGTAGTAGCTGTTTTATCTTGCGTTTTTCTGTGACAAGTTCTTCGTTGAACAAGGCTTTCTGCTTTTCCCATGATTGAAATTTCATGAGTGTCTTCTTCTCCCTCTTTGATACCTCTTGACAGCTTGCAGCCGACTCTGCAGCGCGTAACTTGGCAGCCTCCATTTCCTGCCTTAGTGCAGCATTCTCCACCTCAAGTCTCCGGACAGCCGAATTTGCTTTTTCAACTTGACCACTGGCCTTACACAATGCATTGTCCATCTCAGCGAGTTTCTTCATGGTGTTCTCCTCCAACGTCAACTTCTCTTTCTTCAGCCGTTCAACTTCTTCTTTTTCTTGCCTTAATGACTTAAGTTCAGCCTTGTCCTTACCTAGCCTACGGGCAGCCTGCATAACCTTCTGGTTAGCCCACTCTGTCCACTCCTGCAGCTGATTTTGCAGGTCCTGCACCCTAGGACCCAACTTCAAAATCATCTCATCTTTTTTGTCCCTGGGTACCCACTGCCCCAAGGACTTATCAAAAGGGGTATCCGAGTTAAAGCTAACAGGCACCGGGGTAGTGCTGCTTTTTGTTGGTAGCGAAAGAGAAAGCTCAGTATCAGCAGCTGATAATGCAGGTGGAGTATTGGCTGGCGACAATGCTTTTGCAGCAACTGGGGCCGGTAATGCTGTTGAAGTATTCGCAGAAGGTAAGATAGATGATAAACTGTTTAAAGGCAAAACCAAAGTAGCATTCTCAGCGTCCATGCTAAAAACTCCAGGAGAAGAAGGCCCAGCATTGGAAGAAAGAATGTGGTTCCCATTGTCTTTAGGCAAATCAACTCCCATTGCCTTGCTTATTTTCAAAGATGCATTCTTTAAATTAAGAGCGGTTGAGTCTGACACTGATTTTAATGTCTTATCCAAAATTAAACCACCCAAACCACTCAGCTTCCCTGCTCTTGAAGACCCTTTACATCCATATGCACGGTAATTTTTCTCCAAATGAAGTGACTTTTGTCGAAGCATGTATTCTCTTTTAGTACTAATAGAATGGACCTTTCTAGCGCCCACAAGCTTTTCCTCTACAGCAGGAGATGGAGATGTTCCGTTTGTGCCCTCTTTTTCTGAGAGTAATCCATTGTTACCTGAATTTCTTGGTTTAGATGTCTCAGGCTGTGAACTAGGAGAACCAGACATTGTTGAAAACGGCTTACCAGCATTCAAAAGGCCCAATTCTGAATTTTTGGCTTCTAGTTTGGACTGAGGTTGATTTGAAATGGGTGAACTTCCATTTGAAGTGCCATCATTGAGGAAACTGCTTATAGGGTCACCATCCATTGCACAAGCATGAGAGACATTCATGTCACAGATCAATAGGCACCACATTGCATCGCCAGTGCTGAAGAAAGGCCTAATCTCACGAAGAACACAAACCAGTTCTGCCAATATGTACTTCTCTAGCTGTTGTAAATCTTCAAAACAGTGCTCCCTTGAAGGATCAATTTCTTGGCCACTCCTAAGAAAAACTAAAGTATTATCCACTATATTCGACACAGTGTCTTTAGACCCATAACAAAGACCAGACCGCAAAACAGCCTTTGTAGCAATGTCTTCAGTGTAACCACAAGCAACAATCTTTTTAATTGCACTCTTGAAGATTGTGTCCAAATTAGTCAGAACAAGTTCTTCAAGCTGGGTTTCTGTGAGATCACTCCAATCAGCATCTTGAAACTCATCTGCCTCTGATTCCCTTCTAGGCCGGCTTGGCCCAACCTCAGATGAACCAACAGCACTGGACAACCCAAGGTCAAGTTTCAACCCATCAGAATGGTCATGATTCACAAAACACAGGTCACAGACACTTGTTTGTTCATGATTCTGGTGGCTCATTTCAAATTTCTCCGCTGAAAATTCGTAACCTGCACATTCAGTTTGAGGCAAAGGCAAAATCTTATTCGGGTCTGCTAAAGGTGGATCAGCTCGGAACTTCCTCTTGTTTCTACTACCCTTTTCTTGAACAGTCATAGAGGGAAAGAGTTGAGTGGTACAACTACTCCCCTTGGCAACCATTGACGCCATTTTCTGCACAAAAACAACATCTTTCAATTCATATATTCATATGCACAAGTCTTATCTATCATTCCATACAGCCATACAATATTACAACTTCATCGATCACACAAAACTGTATCAAAAAACAAACTACAAAAACCAACATTGACAATACAATTCACAATCCAGCTCAACATCATCCACTACTCAATCTAACAACAACCAATATAAACCGGATTAAAATATTGCATTCAACAACGACTGAACCACACACCAATCTCACTGTTCAAATCAATGATAGCCAACAATGTAAACAAAAAACCAATCAACACATATCAATCAGACAGATACCAAACACTGCCCAGAAGCATAAGCTCAATAACCAATCCATGTTGAACATACCCAGTTTCACATATAATCTAAATTATGAGCTACCGATGTGAAACTCATTATGAATCTAATAAAAACCAGTCCTTTAGATCACAATTGAATGAAACCAAGGCAAAAAAGAATCCCAGAAAATCATGCGAGTAGCTGTAGATATAATCAAAGATCCCCAATACAGATAAAAGAATCTAAGGCTTGATAATCGAACACAGATAATCGAGACGCACCCGAATTGAGCAATCAGAGGTATGACCAGCCTGAGAAGATCAGAGAATTTATACTTGGTTTATTTTCTTATTTTCTTTATCATATGGCTTATAAAAGAGAAACAGAGGACGTCTCGCTAAAAGCTCTTGGATGTTGGGGAGCCATTTTTATTTTACTTTTTGTTTTTGTGGTATTTGTAATTAACCAGACCAAAGTAACCATGGTTAAGCCAATATGCCCTTCCAATACAAACCATGGTCAAGCTAATATGCCACCTAACTCTTTTGTACTGGTCATAGCCACCTATCTATATAGATGGAATTTTCCCCAAATTTATCAGAAAATGAATGTAGTACTTTGGGTTTAAAAACTTGAAACAAGTTGTTCTAAGCAAATTGGGATCCAACAAAAACATATTCTTGGAGTGATTATTGGTTTGAGGAATCGACATTTGATCACAATGCTAGAATATGAAAGATGTAACGAGTCGATCCAATGAAATGTATCGAGAAAAATATTGAATAAAAAAAAGACCATTTGTGTATTTTTTGGTTCTCGAAACTTGTTTGAGAAGCAAAACTAATAATGAAAAAGACTATCGGTTGAAGACGTGCTCGGCAAGTAAAATGAAGAAGCACGCAAAAGTTCTTTTTCGCGCGTTTCTTGATAAGTAAAGTCAATTAATATGTTGCGAATGAATTTTTTATTAGATCATGTAACGTGTAGCTTAATTTCGATTTTTCTTATTCACAATTTGAGAAAAACTACTTGCATTTATGATCAAATTCACTTGATAAAGTTATGTGTAAGATATCTTTAGAGTGAAAGTTAGAGTAAATGCTAGGTTTCTCTTTCCCTATTCTCAGCAACATCATTGCCTTTTAGACAGCAGTCTCTACGAGTCCACACAGATAGTGGCTCATACGCAATGCCTTAATATCTTGACGGCAAGTCCTTTATTGTTCATGTTAATTTAGAATGCCTGCACAACTTAAAAATTTTCATTCCTCACCAAGATCAACAACTCGCATTTAACAACAGTAAATTTTCTTTGATATACCAATAACTATATCAATGTCTTTGTGAATGTAACATCTCGCATAGCATGAGATTGTTCGCATTGGGTCATGCCCACACGGATCGGTTCTTGGGCTCTCAACCCAAAACATGTCTCACTATGAGGAGGTATGATTGTCCATATAAGGCACATCACCTTCCCTACCCAGGGAGATGTTGAATTTCAAAACTCACCCCCTTTAAGATTTTGTCGGCATACTTTCGGCCCGGGAGGGCTCAAATACCATTTGTAACATCCTATATAGCGAGATATTGTTCGTTTTAGGTCCCACCCTCATAATTTGCTTTTGGGGTTCCAACCCAAAACACGCTTCATTATGAGAATGTATGTTTGCTTATATATGTATATTGCACATCACATCCCCTCCCCACAGGGCGATGTTCGATCTTAAAGTGAACCTACATTAAATTTTGCAACAAAAGACAAGCGAAGATAGCGTCTCGTTTGAAGGAGCATAAGATTGGTCATTTGGTTAGATTTTGTAAGAAACACAAGCGGGGAGATTTTAAACAGTGAAAGTTAGCTACTGCGGACCGTTGGGTCAACAACTGCATTGTTTAAGAAAACTAGCTACTAAGAATAGGCTTGTGAAGTCCACTAGTGATAGGGCTTAGCTCGAGTTGTAGCTCACCTGTAATGAGGCTATGGTGCTACTCGGTTATAACCACGGGGTTCATAAGATGGTCATTGGGTACATGAATTGGTCAGGGTTGTGATTGTGATCTCTAATCGTAGAATCGTTGGTGTTTTAGTTACTCTAGTACTTTGTATTATCAAAAATTTAATCTAGATAGATTACTTTAAAATGACTTAAACAGTTAAACATGGATTAATGTGGACAAAGCGGGCAATCTTGGCATATGATGATGAGTCACAATCTAATGCCCACATTTTTTTGGTATAATTTTTTAAAAATGATGGCTAAGTTACTTACCACTCCAACACCGAGAGCAATTTAGGCATGACTCATTCTTAATATATGTTTTTCATGAGTTAGGGTTCGAAAGAATTCCTACAACGTCCGGCCAATTTGCAGGTTAACATACTTCCACTAGAGTGATTAGACCAAACCTTTTAGGTAATGTCCTTATTTATGGATCGACAGAAGCACATAAAAAAATGAAATCTCAATACCCCTAAAGAATTATAAAAAACAGAAAATCCATATTTTAAAAGATTTAAACAAAAAATAACATAAACCCATGCCCAAAAATTTGGTGATGCAAGCTGACTTTGAAATTAATAATAAAATGATCAAAATCCCCAAATTATTGAAAAAAAAATACGTCGATTACCGCTAGCCCATTCATCTCTCTCTCCTCCCGAAGATGCACAAAACACTCTCTCCAAAATCAAATTCTAGATCCAATTGATTTTACCTCCAATAACCAAAAATCGACATGTTGTCCGGTAACTATGACGCTGTCTCGGTTGGTGTCGAGATCGATAATGACACACTAGATCTCGCTAGTGAGACGTCGGAGCTCTTGAAGATGCAGCCAGGCCCGGACCTGAGATTTCTGGGCCGGAGACGAGTCCGAAAAATGGTGCCCTCTCATGGTTATACCAAAAAAAGTAAAAATAAATCCAACAAGGTTCCAAATTAATATAAACTGAAGATCCAATACAATACATGAAGGAAATGCTTCACTTATAAACTGAAGCTGAAGATACAAAACTAGAAAGCTTCAATCGGCCATACAAAACCAAAAAGATTCCAAACCAATATAAACTGAAGCTGAAGATACAATACATGACATAATTATCTAAATAAAAAAATATCGGTCTTAGCACACCACCGAAAATATTATACAAAAATCCCAAGAGTATTCAGAGCTACTAAAAACAATAGAAGCAGAAAAATATCCTAGTAGGTTAAGCATGTAACCTATTAGTGAAAAAAGGCTGAGAGATGAGTAAATATGTCTGGTCGCCTCCTACTAGATCCAACCTGAGCTCTGCAGACTGGGCATTTTTAAAACGAATGGCCCAGGGGAAAACATCCGAAAATGTTAGAGTGAGTGGACAAAAAAAAATAAAAAAAAATAAGTATCAACACTTATGTTTTCCCAAATTAATTTCTAAAGAAAATCAAATGCATGCTTCAAATGAGAAATCCTTTATCTCATAAATATCGAGCCTCTTCAGCTCAAAAATATATATCAATATACGTATGTATTTACACATGCTCATACTCCCAATATAAATTAATAGATTTAAAATAATCTATATTGGGCTACTATGCTTGCGTCCAACGCTCACATCACGCCTTAATGCGGTGCTACACTACGCCATTAAGGTGGACATACATGTGTATAAATATATGTCCATACCCCCTATATGAATTAAACACTCATATATGGCTACTACGTTTACGTTTAACGCTCACGTCACACCATAATGCAGTTATATACTATGTCATTAAGGTAGACATACATATGACTAGCTAGCATTTATACATACTCTCCTCATAAAAATATTTATAATTTACTGAAAATTCCATTTTCGGTAATTCTCCAAAATACATAAAATCGTCAAATAAAAATGACGTCAAATGCTCCAACAAAATAAATTGCTCAACCAAAAACAATTGCATGCATATTATTTAAAACAAATGTCCACTAACAAATTAGGCCTAAGCCTGATGTCGATCAGAGGCCTCCTCCGCTCGAGCCTCCTCACGTCCTGTTCCAAAAATATAATTTAAATCCTCAACTAAATACCGATGCTTATATAAAAATAGACAGAATTAAATGTGAGCTTCGCACTCTCATCTATGCCTAACGTCCTTATTCTTAAATTAGCTTAAAACCATACTTCATCACAATTACCGACATCCTCAAAATCACCCTCTACAGTCCTAACAATAATTAAACCATGACTGCCTTTTAACTCATTAACCATCATAAATCACAAATCCTAGAAAAATCCAAAACCCATCCAAAACTTCTCCAAAAATTCCAAACTACACTTCATTAAACTCCTTTCAAGAAAACACATCTAAAACCATAAAAATCTCCTTAACAGCGGCGGCGGCGACCGGCGGCTGACTCCGGCGACCTCCTTTGTCTACCAAAATTTGACAACACCTTCCTCTCAATCTCCTCTACAAATTTCCTAACTAGCACAAACACCAATTTCAAGTCTAACTATGCCAATCGAACGAAAACATAAAATAAAGCCTTAGAATTTGAATCATCGATTTCTCCTTACCCAAGCCGAGTCGAACTGAAACCTTCCGAGGGATTGAAGCACGGGAGGAGAGCTTTCCAACAAGCCAAGGATCGCTAGCTATAGTGGCCGGAGGAGGGAGTTCTGGCGACGGAGAGCTACGAGCAGCAGAAGCTTCCAGGCGCAACTGCTCCTTCACGACAACGCTAGGGAAACTGCCACCACCCCAGAAAGATGGCTGGGTTGACGGCCGTCCGTTTGGGACCGGCGCGGCGATCTGAAGAGGTCGGACGATGGCGAATGGCCGGGAAGAAAATCCGGCAAGGAGAGGGCTCGGGGAAAGAGAGTATGGAGGAAGAGAGAGGAGAGAGAGAGAGAGAGAGAGAGAGAGAGAGAGAGAGAGAGAGAGAGAGAGAGAGAGAGAGAGAGAGAGAAAAAAGAGATTGGGCTTAGCCCATCCGGTCCACACCACTATATAAATCACTCCAAAATTTAACACCCAAAAAATAACACCCGAATAAAACGTACATTGTTACTAGCTAAAATTTACTATTTTCACCGTCGTCACATTTTTCTCCTACGAATAATTCCTTCGAAATAATCGTCTCCCAAAACCTCTCTGGGAACCAATTAAACTATAAACTCAATGACGAAGACGGTAAAACTCTTATTAACACCGTACTAGTAAATAAAGTAAAAATTTAAAAGTAGGGGCGTGACAAAATATGAGGTGAGAAGTTTTGGAATTAATTTCCCTTTAAATATTTACCCTAGCCTTAAATGCATGTTTTTACCATGTTGATTAGATTTTTTTTTGTTTCAGTTTATATTTAACAATGTTAATATTGGTGTTAATGTCATGTAATTGACTGTATTAAATAAATCATTGTGATTGGTTAACAACTTTAGGTTCACATGCATCTTGATGCATACAAGAACTTTCGCCAAAACTTGTACTTTCACCAAATTTATTTTATTGACAAAAATAGAGAACTCATTTCAAGTATTTTATATCGACTCTCCGAGTATGTTAGTACATAGCCAAAATACTTGGCTGAGCCGAGAATAAGACCCAATTACCCGGTCACCGAAGGTCATTCCAGACAAGATAGCCCTGGTAAGCCTCTCACGGATATCCAAGGAGTGAAGGGCCGGTAACAAACCGCTTGCCAAAATCACTCTAGCGGCAAAACACCCCCAAAAGGGGAGACACCACAAAGACTAACAAATAGTCCCACATCGGAGACTAAGACCAAAGTGCCCAACCTTGGCCTATAAAACAGGCACAAGCTCCCATCAAAGGTATACACAACTCATTCCCACTCTCTCGTACACGCAAGTAGCCCAAAGCTAACTTAAGCATCGGAGAGTCGAAGACTGGGTCACCCTAGTCCCGACTTCCTGACTTGTGCAGGTACCGAGTGCAGGACCAAAGAATTCTACCGTTTCCCGCCTCGCCAGTCCTTCACGGCTCGGGATCTCGGAACAGACAGGTAGAAACAATTGGCACTAGAAAGAGGGTCCCTCAAGTGGAAATCCTCACGTCGCTCACCGTGGCCATCATCTGCCCAAAAATCCCGAGGAGAGAGAAAGTAGATCTGACTTTCTCTCTCTCCTTCACTTGGGCGTGCCACAGCAAGGTAGCTCACCTTCCCAGCCATCATGCACACTGTCTTCCAATGAATCCAGCGTGGCCACCCCAACCTCTGGCCAAGGCCCACGCGCCGGAGAGCAGCGCCCATAAAAACTGATCTGGACACCCAGCTTCCCTCAGCCGAAGCGGGTACACGGTCTCGGTCTCGCTACCCCAATCTCGGCACCCTCCTCCCGGGACATGCCTTCGCCTTTGGCACCCACTTAATGCTTCTCTCCATGGGACGCCCACCCATGTCTCGGTGCTGCTCTCCCGAAACCTTCGCAGACTCACATTGTTGCGGCCCCCTTCGCGGACTCCGCAGGTCCCGCCATCCATTCGCTGACTCCGTAGGTCCCACCATCCCCTCGCGGACTCACATTGTCACGGACCCCCCTAGGTCCCACCATCCCCTCGCGGACTCACATTGTCACCAGCTCCTCGCGGCATTCCCTGACCTCGCCTGAGTTCTTAAACCTCGCGTGGGGATATCCCTAGTAGTTCCCCTGGCAGACACCCCCACACAGCTCTCCATCCGGACTACCCGGGACTCCTCTATCCCGACAGAAGGATGAAAAAAAAAAAAATCTCTCACGGCATCCCCCCTCCCATTCCTGGTTCCCGCAACAAACACTCAGCAACCCAACAGCCTGCCCCTGGCACCTCCCCTTCCTGAGACTGAGTTACACGCCCTCCACAATCAACCAAGGGTGGAATGCCGAGCTCACAAGCAGCCACATATATTCTAGGCTACATGCATTTATATATCTGACTCCGGGCTCTGGCTGAATGCTTCCCTCCACCCAGAATTGATCTGGACACCCAAAACCTCCACGCCTCCCGGGACGCCTCTCCCCCGGTCGAAGGATACAAATTCTGGACGCCCATCAGAGTAGCGAGGCCAGTCGCGGCGACCACACTGTCCCGGCATGATTCACCTTCGGAACCCTCCTACAGAACCCGGAACCAAGAATCCGCCCTCCCGACACGGAGTCTAGTCCTGACACGGGATATTGTCCCGACCCGTGGTCCCATGGCAGGAAACACGGCTCCATCCCGAGCTCCCGAACCCCCCTCCCTTGCTTACCATGCTCTCGGAACATGCCAGCACAAGTGACCCGCTTCACACCCCTCTCCCGGGGGGCCCCCTCCCGGGTCTCAGTGCCTCTCCCAAGGCCATTCCTCTCTTCCTCCCTCCCGGGACCATCCATTTCTCACCGCGGACACCGCTTGTCACGCCAGTCTCCGCGGACTCCTCTTGTCTCGTCATTCCTCGCGGACTCCACTGGTCTCGCCAGAGTACCCGCGCAACTCCAATTTTTCTATAATGACTATAGCGGCTCAACACGGCACCAGATAAGTCTCACTTCACACTTCAATTAAGTTGTTATCATACAAATAATATGTCTCATGCATCATAATATATTCTCATGTACATGCTAAACACATGCTTGTAAACCATGTGCAAACCATATGACACTTGCTTCACATGATTACAAGCCAAACATTGTTGTACATCTATCTATATCAATATCAGGCTACACACACAACATGTGTAAACAGCCAACATTCAAACATGCATCCTCGGGATGAGACAGGTAGACCCCTTAACCCTAACCTGCCCGACAACAAATTTCTCACCCTAGAATTCCTACCCACATCACAAACATGTGAATAATTCCACCACCACATACAAATCCAAAGACAAAGAAAGCGACAAATCATACCTTGAAACAGCGGATTTGCGTAGTGGCAGTGAAGCTGGTTGCAAACAGCCGAGCGCTCGCACCCACTCGATCAAGAATGAAATTGGACATTTCCTAGTCTGAAGTTTGTAGAATCGCCAAAACCTCAAAACGCAAATTGCAGCTCGCCCAATTTTCAGTTTCGAAAGCACAAACTCCCCCTCCAGCTATCCCCAACCCTATACATAGACATTGGCCCGTCACGCTGCGAGAGTCTCACCAGCTAGCGCGGACTGACTCGCCCAGCAGCGGCCAGCAACGCCGCGAAAGGCTCGCCACCTAGCGTTGACTGACTTGCCCAGCAGCGGCCCCCAAAGCCGCGAGTCTCACCACCTAGTACTAACTGACTCGCCCAGCAGCGGCCCGCAAAGCTGCGAGAGTCTCGCCATCTAGCGCGGACTGACTCGCCCAGTAGCGACCCGCAACGCTGCGAGAGTCTCGCTACCTAGCGCGGACTGACTCGCCCAGCAGCGGCCCGCAACGCCGCGAGAGTCTCGCCACCTAGCACAGACTGACTCGCCCAGCAGCGGCCCGTAACGCCGTGAAATTCTCGCCAGCTAGCGCGGACTGACTCGTCCAGCAACAGCCCGCAAAGCCGCGAGAGTCTCGCCACCTAGCGCGGACTGACTCGCCCAGCAACGGCCCTTAAAGCCGCGAGAGTGTCGCCACCTAGCGCGGACTGACTCGCCCAGCAGCGGCCCGCAACGTCACGAGAGTCTGGCCATCTAGCGCGGACTGACTCGCCCAGCAGCGGCCCGCAACGCCGCGAGAGTCTCGCCAGCTAGCGCGGACTGACTCCCCCAGCAGCGGCCCGTAACGCCGCGAGAGTCTCGCCACCTAGCGCGGACTGACTCGCCAAGCAACGGCCCTTAAAGCCGCGAGAGTGTCGCCACCTAGCGCGAACTGACTCGCCCAGCAGCGGCCCGCAACGTCACGAGAGTCTGGCCATCTAGCGCGGACTGACTCGCCCAGCAGCGGCCCGCAACGCCGCTAGAGTCTCGCCAGCTAGCGCGGACTGACTCGCCCAGCAGCGGCCCGTAACGCCGCGAGAGTCTCGCCACCTAGCGCGGACTGAATCGCCTAGCAGCGGCCCGCAAAGCCGCGAGAGTCTCGCCACCTAGCGCGGACTGACTCGCCCAGCAGCGGCCCGCCACGCCGCGAGAGTCTCGCCACCTAGCGCGAACTTACTCGCCCAGCAACGGCCCGCCACGCAGTGAGAGTCTCGCCAGTTAGCGCGGACTTACTCGCCTAGCAGCGGCCCGCCACCCGAGAGTCTCGCCACCAAGTCCAGACTGACTCGCCTAGCAGCGGCCCGCCACCCGAGAGTCTCGCCACCTAGCGCGGACTTACTCGCCCAGCAGCGGCCAGCAACGCCGCGAAAGGCTCGCCACCTAGCGTTGACTGACTTGCCCAGCAGCGGCCCCCAAAGCCGCGAGTCTCACCACCTAGTACTAACTGACTCACCCAGCAGCGGCCCGCAAAGCTGCGAGAGTCTCGCCATCTAGCGCGGACTGACTCGCCCAGTAGCAACCCGCAACGCTGCGAGAGTCTCGGTCACTAGCGCGGACTGACTCGCCCAGCAGCGGCCCGCAACGCCGCGAGAGTCTCGCCACCTAGCATGGACTGACTCGCCCAGCAGCGGCCCGTAACGCCGTGAAATTCTCGCCAGCTAGCGCGGACTGACTCGGCCAGCAACAGCCCGCAAAGCCGCGAGAGTCTCGCCACCTAGCGCGGACTGACTCGCCCAGCAACGGCCCTTAAAGCCGCGAGAGTGTCGCCACCTAGCGCGGACTGACTCGCCCAGCAGCGGCCCGCAACGTCACGAGAGTCTGGCCATCTAGCGCGGACTGACTCGCCCAGCAACGGCCCACAACGCCGCGAGAGTCTCGCCAGCTAGCGCGGACTGACTCCCCCAGCAGCGGCCCGTAATGCCGCGAGAGTCTCGCCACCTAGCGCGGACTGACTTGCCCTGCAACGGCCCTTAAAGCCGCGAGAGTGTCGCCACCTAGCGCGGACTGACTCGCCCAGCAGCGGCCCGCCACGCCGCGAGAGTCTCGCCACCTAGCGCGAACTTACTCGCCCAGCAACGGCCCGCCACGCAGTGAGAGTCTCGCCAGTTAGCGCGTACTTACTCGCCTAGCAGCGGCCCGCCACCCGAGAGTCTCGCCACCTAGCGCGGACTTACTCGCCCAGCAGCGGCCAGCAACGCCGCGAAAGGCTCGCCACCTAGCGTTGACTGACTTGCCCAGCAGCGGCCCCCAAAGCCGCGAGTCTCACCACCTAGTACTAACTGACTCGCCCAGCAGCGGCCCGCAAAGCTGCGAGAGTCTCGCCATCTAGCGCGGACTGACTCGCCCACTAGCGACCCGCAACGCTGCGAGAGTCTCGCTACCTAGCGCGGACTGACTCGCCCAGCAGCGGCCCGCAACGCCGCGAGAGTCTCGCCACCTAGCACAGACTGACTCGCCCAGCAGCGGCCCGTAACGCCGTGAAATTCTCGCCAGCTAGCGCGGACTGACTCGTCCAGCAACAGCCCGCAAAGCCGCAAGAGTCTCGCCACCTAGCGCGGACTGACTCGCCCAGCAACGGCCCTTAAAGCCGCGAGAGTGTCGCCACCTAGCGCGGACTGACTCGCCCAGCAGCGGCCCGCAACGTCACGAGAGTCTGGCCATCTAGCGCGGACTGACTCGCCCAGCAGCGGCCCGCAACGCCGCGAGAGTCTCGCCAGCTAGCGCGGACTGACTCCCCCAGCAGCGGCCCGTAACGCCGCGAGAGTCTCGCCATCTAGTGCGGACTGACTCGCCCAGCAACGGCCCTTAAAGCCGCGAGAGTGTCGCCACCTAGCGCGGACTGACTCGCCCAGCAGCGGCCCGCAACGTCACGAGAGTCTGGCCATCTAGCGCGGACTGACTCGCCCAGCAGCGGCCCGCAACGCCGCGAGAGTCTCGCCAGCTAGCGCGGACTGACTCGCCCAGCAACGGCCCGTAACGCCGCGAGAGTCTCGCCACCTAGCGCGGACTGACTCGCCCAGCAACGGCCCGTAACGCCGCGAGAGTCTCGCCACCTAGCGCGGACTGACTCGCCCAGCAGCGGCCCGTAACGCCGCGAGAGTCTCGCCACCTAGCGCGGACTGAATCGCCTAGCAGCGGCCCGCAACGCCGCGAGAGTCTCGCCACCTAGCGCGGACTGACTCGCCCAGCAGCGGCCCGCAACGCCGCGAGAGTCTCGCCACCTAGCGCGAACTTACTCGCCCAGCAACGGCCCGCCACGCAGTGAGAGTCTCGCCAGTTAGCGCGGACTTACTCGCCTAGCAGCGGCCCGCCACCCGAGAGTCTCGCCACCTAGCCCAGACTGACTCGCCTAGCAGCGGCCCGCCACCCGAGAGTCTCGCCACCTAGCCCAGACTGACTCGCCTAGCAGCGGCCCGCCACCCGAGAGTCTCGCCACCTAGCGCGGACTTACTCGCCTAGCAGCGGCCCGCCACCCGAGAGTTTCGCCAACTAGCACGGACTTACTCGCCCATCAGCGGCCCGCCACTTAGCGCGAACAACGTCGCCCCGTAGCGGCACGCAACGCCTTTAGCGTGTTTCCCCGCCACTTAGCGCGAACTTACTAGAACGCCATTAACACGTTTCTTCTCGCCAACTAAACTCGGAACTTCACCCCCGTCACCTCGCGACCCTCGCGTGGGGACTTGGGGACTCGACAACATGCCTCCAGCACCCGGGTAAAACCTATTCTCGGCATCTATAGAATAACTCCCCACCCAAGAGCTCTCTCGGACTGGGGACTTGGGGACTTGTTAGTACATAGCCAAAATACTTGGCTGAGCCGAGAATAAGGCCCAATTACCCGGTCACCGAAGGTCATTCCAGACAAGATAGCCCTGGTAAGCCTCTCACGGATATCCAAGGAGTGAAGGGCCAGTAACAAACCGCTTGCCAAAATCACTCTAGCGGCAAAACACCCCCAAAAGGGGAGACACCACAAAGACTAACAAATAGTCACACATCGGAGACTAAGACCAAAGTGCCCAACCTTGGCCTATAAAACAGGCACAAGCTCCCATCAAAGGTACACACAACTCATTCACACTCTCTCGTACACGCAAGTAGCCCAAAGCTAACTTAAGTATCGGAGAGTCGAAGACTGGGCCACCCCAGTCCTGACTTCCTGACTTGTGCAGGTACCGAGTGCAGGACCAAAGAATTCTACCGTTCCCCGCCTCGCCAGTCCTTCACGGCTTGGGACCTCGGAACAGACAGGTAGAAACAGAGTAAATGCATCGCTACAGTCAAATGACAGGGGCAAAAGGAGAGTTTTTGCTTCCAAATTTGTCTTTGCCTTTTTCAATCTTTATGCACCGTAAAACGGCAAGAGGTTTAATCTCGATATGGTACAATACATTTTTGTCAGGTTTGCCCTCTCATTCTGTTTTACGAAGAAGAAAGAAACAAAGTAATATATAGGGCCAAAATTGGAATATGAGATAAATGATGGAAAAAATTACAACGTGTCAACTACTTTAATTACGTGAGCCCACTATATTGGATGACCAGACGAAGAGGCAAAAGCTGCCATTGGAGTTAGTCGACCATGCTTTTGATCGGGCACAAGCCATGCGGTGTATGGATTTTGGTTTCATTGAGAGGTTAGACCATGATCTTGCCTCCTGCGGTGAATATGCTTTATGGGGTTATAGTTCAACACTCACAAAATGTTTATTGTGTAAAATTGAAATCAGTCTAATGATCGAATAAATTAATACGTAGTATACAAAAACAAATCAAATCACAAGTAATTAAATTGTCAATGTTTATGTTGGTATGAAAAAGAAAACTAACACACATTCTCGCCAATTCTTAGTTCAGAACATCTAAACCTAAGATGAGTTTTCTAGTTGAGGTAGGTTGAACCCCTATGTCTGGTATTCGAGTTCCAACTCCCACCAGATTAGACTCGTGGATCCTAGTCCAATCTCTGCTTGACACCTACTTCAGACAACCAAAGTACATGATGTACTGAATACATTCCAGAACTCACCCTCAACTACACAACCAATTGAGCTTGCTGTCTCACCTCCCTGATAATAAAGAAAAATCATCCTACAAAAAAGAAGAAGATATATTTGAAAAAAGCTCCAATGTGTACTTAGCTTTGTGGATAATGAGGGATGTTTCATGTTTCATAGTGCGGTCCGGGACATGATTGAAACCCGACCCGACCCGACCCGACCCATTTAAACCCTAATCCTCAAATTGGGATTTTAACCCGACCCAGAAACGACAACGTTTAAAGCCCTCGTCTTCGAGTTTTTGAAACTTCTCGGTTTCCAAAGCTCAAATATATTCTGGGCTCTCTCTCTCTCTGCAACTCGAGAATAAACTCAATGTCGTTTAAAAGCTTCTCGGGTCAGGCGGGACCCGCCGGACCCGCCGGAGAAAAACCCATTCCATTCCAATTCGGCACTGCCGGCCGCCGCCCTCTTTCACCTTCTCCCCCAATCACCCCTCCTTTCCCCAACTCCGCCCCTCTCCGATCTCCTCCCAGGTAAAGTTTCAATCTTTACATTCTTGTTAGAATTTCAGATATTGAACTGTTGATTCTGATTTAAACCCTATTCAATCTATTTAATTACTGCATTTTTGTTAATTTTTCGAAGCGGAGTTAGGCTGTGGTGGAGTTTTGTAGCATTTGTTTCGCTGATAGTTACTGTTTATGTGTAATTGATTTGTTTTCGGGTGCAAGGTTTGACAGTTTTCTTTTGATCACTGTAGACCTGCAGCTGTAGGGCAACCGCATTCGCCTCAGTTGGCATTTCAAGGTTCTCATCCGGGTGCAACTCATTCTTACCGACCTTCTGGAGTGCAAAGGTAGAGTTAGTATGTGTTTTTTCTGTTTTTTGTATGTGTGGTTTTTGAAGTCGTTGCTATTGGTCGAAATGCTGTCATGGATTCCTTTTGTGTCGTGGAGATCATAGTAAATACTGATTTAGAGATGTTTCTTGTTAGGCATAGTAACCAATGTTAGTACCTGTACTGAGTACATTGTGTCCAGTAATTTAATTTTGTAACTTCCCTATTAATCCTCGTAACTTTCAGATGCAATCATGTGGTTCCTTTCATCTCTTTGAATCATTATTTGTAGTGCATTAGTAAAAGTGCTCTCCTGAAGTGAGATGAGGAAAGAAAATGTATCAGTGTCTCTTGCACTCCTGGTCTTGTGATTTCTCTGCGCTGGAGAAAAGGTCTGAGCACCCAAGACGTTTGTCGAATTCATATTTGTGAAATTTCTTTAGTTTAGAACCTAAGGGCTATATATACGTGCACCTTTTTCGTCTACTACTGTGTACAAGGTTGTTAGGGTTCTTTTTAGAAGTGTTGACTGGTGAGGCAGCAGAAGCTTTTGGCAAATGGTATATTTTAGTTTGGAGGGAAACATAAATCATTAAAAAGAATGGAACCTCTTATGGGATGATTTTAGAAATTTAATCTAGAATCTCTGGTAGTTAAGGAGATAATCACATATGTATTTATACATATGGAATGAATCTCTGGAATGAAACTCTAGATATAAATTTTTCTTTCAGTTTCGGGCACAGACATCAATTAACAATTTCTTTACTTCGGCAAGGGTCTTTGTGGCATTCAGCATCTCAGGCACCTTAAGATTGCCTTTTGACTTTCTTATCCTCCTGGTTTTTTAGACTACCTTGCTTGTACACTATATTTCAGATGCTTTTATTTTTTTTCACATTAATAAAGTTTCGGCCTAATTCATGTTCTCAGGCCCTCAATTGGTTGTCTTTTGAATAGTTTATGAGGTCAAGATAACTTTGTTATTGGTCCTTGACTCCTTGTTACCATATCTGTGTTTATTAATCCACACTCCTCAAATTGTAATCCACACTCCCACTTTCTATTTTTGGTAACTTAAATTTTGTCCTTAGTGACTTAACTTTTGTTTTCTTATAAAAATGATGACTAAACTTTTGTGGATTACAACTTGGGGAGTGTGGATTTCACGTCCCATTTTCTATTCCATGTTCAGCCCTTCATGCTTGATGAATGTCAAAACTTATGTTGGTAATTTTTTTTTTTCTGCCAGGTCCCCTGAATCTCTTCCTAGTTGGAATGCTGTGCAGAGACCCTTGTTGAAAAATAGTGATACCAAGGTTCATCAAAGACCATCTGCCGTCACATCATTTGTTGTTTCTCGTAATTCTGGAAATAGTGTTACTGCCAAGATTTCCAGATTCCAAGACACGCGAGGGAACAGATCTCCTCCCTTTGTGTCAAGAGATGTAAATATAAGAAATTCCACTCAAAGTGTTCCGAGAAGGTATGTTCTTTCTATTAGTGTAGTATTATTGACACTGCAATATAATACTTTTTTTATATTTGTTTTCTGTTTTTGTTCTTCTGATTTTTCATGTATTTTACTTCACCTGTCCACTATACTTATCTAACTGTGAATCTAAAACTGTATTATGACCCAGTGTATGAATTTTTAACGATGAATTTTGTTCTGTCTGTTAATTAGTGTAATTTCTATTTTTTCATGATCATGTGATTTGGATGAATCGTCACAATAGAAGTGGACTCTTCTTTTCAACTTCTTTCTAAACTTTTCCATATACCTAAGCTCTTAAACTATATCTTGAGGTTTAGCCTTCGTAGTTCTGGCTTAACGTTCTTGTTCCAACAGGCACTTAGTTCCAATAACCACGTTCTTGTTTCAACTATGTGCAGTCATGTAGTTCCTCCAAGAACGCAATCACCTACCTTGACTTCATATAACTATCAGCCTGTTGAGGATTTCAATCGTGTTGGTGGAGATGAAGGGTAAGATCTAAGTTCAACTCTGTCTCTGAGTGTCAACTGAGTTAGTGATTTCTACATTATCAATCTTCTGCATGGGGATATCCTTGTGGGTGCTTTCATAACACTGCCACCATGTATGGTGCTCCGAAACTCTGTCTATTTGTTCGAGACTTTATTCGAGTGCATAATAGTTGCACCACACTATGTTGTATCTTCAAAGGTTCTGCTCTAATTTGCTTAAGGCAATCACCGCTCAGATTTGCTTGTACATATGTGCAGTCACTTGTTTCCTCCAAGAACACGGTCACTGCCCTCATCATCTTACAACTATCATCCTGTTGAGGATTTTGATCATTTTGGTGGAGTTGACGGGTGGGTTCTAAGTTAAATTTTGTTTGATCCATTGCTTTGCTTAATGACTATAATCCAATAGCCACCTAGATTTTCTGTTAATATGTGCAGTAACTTGGTTACTCCACAAACACGATCACCTCCCTCAGGCTCCTATAACCATCGTCCTGTTGAGGACTTTGATCGTTCTGGTGGAATTTTAGGGTAAGTTTTAAATACTGCTATGTGTTTGTGCTTGTGTGCGTCAAGCAATCTGGTGATTTCACACTCTTGATCGTTTGAGTGGAGATCATCTTTTGGATGCTTTCAGTTAACAATACCAATCCATGGTACATAGACTTGGCTTGAGGCTTGATGATAGCGTATTATATTGGACTACACTATCTTCAATTATATTGATTATTTTTATGTATTAACCTATCTGCACATTGTTATGGAGTCATCATAAAATATAGAACTGTATTTTGTACACTTTTTCCTGAAATTCATGTTCCCATTGCTACCGGTATGCATGGTTGCTGATCTGTGCCACACACACACACACACAGCTTCAGTCTATATACAATTTTAATTTTATTCTCCTCCCCCATTTTATCCATAGTGATCCCCATTGAAATAGGCTGTTGTTTGTCATACAGGCATGTATTTTCCTCTTCTGAACTGAATAGTTCGCCTAAGTCGATAGGTGATCATGCCAGATTGCAGGCTTATCAAGAACCATCTCGAGTATCACCTTCTGTCAGCTCTGTTGACTCTGGTAGAAGAACTCCCGTCAACTATGATGACGTCCAAATCCTGAAACGAACTAGGTTCCTACTTTTACCCATCCTCTAATGAAGCTATCCTTGGCAATCTCATTTTTATTAAATGACTAATGTTCCTAATCACATAATATTCTGAGATATCAATAGTTTCCTAAGTTACAGTAGGGGTGAACTTTTGTATTGCTGGGAAGCCAACAAGGGGAAAAAAGGTGTATTTCTAAAATACCTAAGGAGAAAGTAAAGGAGTTCTTAGCATCTATTTCTTGTATATAAGGGCCTTGTCAATACAAACATGTAGAATAACTAAGAGGGCTTTTTGTTACAGCAGCTAGTTTCTGGTTTGGGAAAGGAGAATGCTAATTGTACGAACTTAAAAAACATGTTACTTTTCTTATTGGTATTAGCATATCCAAAAACAAGGGAGTAGAGATCTGGGTTAGCCACTGAGCCTGCTATCTGCTTCCCTTTCAGGCCTTCTGTATCTCCTGTGGGGTCAAATGCTACTTCAAGTGCAATTTTCAATACTCGCGATTCTCGGGTTCAGCAAAAATCTTTGCAGTCTTCAAACAATACCCTTTCTGAAGCTGCTGCAAACAATTTGACCAACATACCCGTTGCCAAAAGAATGAGGTCGCCTCCTTTACTTTCCGAGGATCAAATCTTCAAGGGAGACTCATATGCCACTCAAGACGGTACTGAACGGTAAATTTTAGTGGGCATTAGTTATATTCTTACATGCTTACTCAACTTTGAGGTTTTCTAATTTTGTTCTGATGCCTTTTTTTAGAGAAATGCAAGCAAAAGCAAAGAGATTAGCCCGCTTCAAGGTTGAATTAAGCAAAAGTCCACAGAATGGTAATGATATCGTAGAGCAGGGCGTTTCTGCGTCTAGAAATGAACAATCTAATGTTGAGAGGAACAGATCAGTTGCATATAGTTCTACTCAACTGGCTAGGGATGTTACTGATGGAAATGCTGTATCCGAGTGTGAAGGCGTAGAATCCTCTGGTATCATTATTGGTGTATGCCCAGATATGTGTCCAGGTATGCCCTTCAGCCAAGATACTAGATATCAGTATATAAAATTTTTGATGGTCCATAGATGAGGAAATGACAACAATATATTAATATTTCTACAACTCAGAGATATGGGGGAGGTGTTGTATGAAATTTTAGATGCTTATATGATCAATAATCTCTTTTTTTTTTCTTTGTTGTGTTTTATTTTGCATCTGATCTCTTGGTGTACTTGGATTACTTACCATCTCCTCTTGTTTTTGTATACTATTTACTATGACCTCAATTCCTTATTTATGGTAACTTGCATCTTTTGATTTCCTCGTTTATGCTTGAAGAGTATAAGAGTTGCAATCCTTCAATCTGACCAAGTTTTTTCATTAATATCAGATTCAGAGAGAGCGGAGCGAGAAAGGAAAGGGGATCTTGATCAGCATGAGCGTGTGGATGGGGATAGAAATCAAACTAGCATGTCCCTTGCTGTTAAAAAGGTATATATATTGCACATGAATGAGGTCATTTCCTTTTGTCCCTTAAAAATTAATCCATTATTAACATCAAGGATAATAGATGCTATATAAATTTGGACACAGTATAACAGGACAGCTGAGCGGGATGCAAACTTGATAAGACCAATGCCGATCCTGCAGAAGACAATGGATTATTTGCTCAGTCTGCTTGATAAACCTTACAACGATAGGTTTCTTAGCATATATAACTTCTTGTGGGATAGAATGCGGGCAATTCGAATGGACCTAAGAATGCAACACATCTTTGACCAAGAGGCTATTAATATGTTGGAGCAAATGGTGAATCTTCTGAACTTCTTCCTGCTTGCACAATTGATCTTTTTTATTTACATAATTACGTCATCCTTTATCAGGAACATACCATTGAGAGATGAGAAATATAATTAGTTGGGATGAAATGGTAGTTTGCAATTCCTATTGCTCTTTTTCTTGTTGCTTATGTCTTGTCAGATCCGTCATAGTTTCTCATTTCATGATGTTGAATGCTTGTTAAATCTTGCTACTTAATATCCTTCCTCTGGAAATATTTTGTTTTGATAACTTGGAGAGATTTTAGCACTGCATTTCTCAACATGCTTCACCAGTTGCACTCAGCTAGTAGTTAAAAGTGACATGCAACTCTGGAAATGGAGTGCCAATCATTTTAATTTATAAACGTATTAACCATTTATCAATTTTAAGTAAATATCTTCGCTACTGAAGTTATTCTTGAATTATTGTTTGAAGGATATGCATCTTGTTGGTGATCTATCCAAAGCTCCGTTCGATCATCTCAAGATTGAATATTATGGCTAATGTCACACATTTCATTTCAGATAAGACTTCACATAATTGCCATGCATGAGTTATGTGAATACTCAAGAGGAGAGGGGTTCGCTGAAGGATTTGATGCTCACCTCAATATTGAGCAGATGAATAAAACATCAGTAGAATTGTTCCAATTGTATGATGATCACAGAAAGCAGGGAATAAATATTCCTACAGAAAAAGAGTTTCGAGGTTACTATGCGCTTCTCAAGCTTGACAAACATCCCGGGCATATGGTGAGTCATCTGCAGTTATCACTATGTCATACAGATTTTCATTTTATCGCTGTTTATAGAGATAAAGTTTTCCTGTTAGGTTGAACCTGCTGAGCTCTCACTTGATCTTGCAAAGATGACCCCAGAAATAAGACAAACTTCAGAGGTGCTATTTGCACGTGATGTAGCAAGGTAACTTCTCTTTAAATGTGTCTTATGGTTTTGGTTTCCACTGTAATATAAATATCAAACAAATTTTGTCTTGCAGAGCTTGTAGAACTGGTAATTTCATTGCCTTCTTTCGACTTGCAAGAAAAGCAACTTATCTTCAAGCATGCCTGATGCACGCTCATTTTGCAAAGGTATAAATAACTGCTGCTTATGCTTTGTGTTTCTGTTATACAATTACCTTTAGGATCCTTGACCTCGTAATTAATAATTATAAGCTTGCTCTTTCCGTCAGCAATGTATTCAGTTGCCAAGGCAGCATGTGATTCTAGGATTACAAGAACAATTTTAAAGAATTTGTCCTTTACACTACATATTTATGCGCGTGATTAGTTATATACATGATATCTAGAGAAATTTTATGAACAAAACTATGAACAATGTGTATTGAAGTGTCTAGGGCTTAGAAAATTTTGAATTTCAGCTATCAATTGAACAATTATGGGCTTTGCTGTTTTCAGGTTCCAACTAAGTCTATACAATCTCATAATTAAAACTAAATTAAAAACTAAACCTGTGCAGATTTTCAGGGTTACATCTTAAAGAAAAAAGGTTTCCTATGGGTGTTCTATTGTAGTCGTGGATATTGAGTATTCGAATTTCAAAGCTTTTTTATGCCAGCACAATGTTTTTGCTTGGTAGTTTATAATAATAAGTAAGGAAGCACTGTCTAATGAAACACTCTGTGCTCACATGAAATTCTTTGCTAATAGAAGTTTGGATTGAGCTTTGAGTATTGTTTAATTCAAGCATGGTTATTGTGCATCTTTGATGTAAACATGAATATATTCAATGGTAAATGCGCTTTCTTCTCTCCCCTCCCTTCATGGCTTTGCTTTGCTTGTATTGGCTCGAATGACCCTCACATGTGAGCCCAGAGAACAAAATCTAAATCCAAGTGGCATAGAGATTTGACCAAAAGGTCTCTGATCGGAATTTGGTACATCTAATTAACATCTTTTTCTGTTTGACCAGTTACGAACGCTGGCACTTGCTTCTCTACAAGCAGGTCTCCAGAATAACCAAGGTCTCCCTATTGCGGATGTTGCCAAGTGGCTAGCTATGGAGGTACCATCATTCATGAAAATTCCAATTTGCACCCTCTTCAGAAAGAGGAACTTTTTCTACTTCGCTTATGCTTACACTTTGATGATTGAAATTAGGAAGAGGAAATTGAAAGCCTTTCAGAGTATCATGGATTCCAGTTGAAATCTTACATTAAGGAGCCATATATTGTAAAGGAAGGTCCATTTCTAAATGGTGATGAAGAATATCCTACAAAGTGTTCTAAACTTGTGGACATGAAAAAATCAAGAAGGATAATGAAGGATGTTATAGCTTCTGGTCAAGCCGTATCCTTGCCTGCAGAAGCTTCAAATGAAACTCAGCTGACTAAGCCAAATACACTTGGAGCAAAAAGTGCGTCATATGGTGAAGGGGGAAGTCTTATCCAGAATGTACTATCTGTTCCTGTAGTAAATTCCATCCCTGAACTTGATGAGGAAATGCCCAATTGCGAAGTTGTTTCATCCCCAAGAGATATCAGTCCAAGGCAGATAAGAATTCCAACATCTATTTTCTCACCCCAAATAGATGTCAGACAAAAGCAGCATATGATTCAAACGCCAATAGCATTGTCCCCAAAGGATAGCAGAGAGCAGCAAGTGATTAACATGCCATTTGTTGGTCGTCGTCATGATGATAATCCGATGGTTTCTTTGTCTCCTTCCCCTTGGGATCTCTCATCATTTAAACCCCAACCTGATAAAGTTGGTTTAAATGAGAAGGCCAACAGAGATGCTTTTTACTGTAACTTTCCAGAGAAAAGCACGTATTTTGGTATGGAAGCAATGCCATTGCAGATTGTGTCCAAAACATCTCTGCAATCTCCAGTTGGTACAAATAGAGATGAGGCGGAACATTCAGCAGGCCAAACTGTGTCTAATAACTTGGACAATGACGAACCTACAGATCTTCCTCAGGACAATGGAAGTGACGAGGATATGGGAAATTATCAACTGGAGGAAATTGCCGAGGCAAAGCTGAAGTTGTTGTTTAGGTATTTAAGCTTGTGTCCCTTTTCTGCATGTTAAAATATTGTTGTTATTATATCCTTTGACATTCCTACTTCTCATAGGTTATGGAGGCGGCGTTCTGTGAAGCTAAGGGAACAGCGAGAGCAAAGGCAATTGATCGCAAATGCTGCATTGAATTCCTTATCACTGGGACCGCCAATTCAACTGAAGAGAGATGTAAGCTTTTCCAAATAATTTGACACTAATATATCTGTCTTCATTGATATGCAAATTTTTGTTTTCTATGTACTTGTAAGAAAAGAGCTTAACAAGGCGATGTTTTCTAACTTGATAAACTAGATTTCATAGATTATATATGGTATTTATGTAAAATATAAGACAACTATATTGTGATTTTCTGTTTTGATGCATCAGTTTTATATTTCTATCGTGTCCTCTTGTCATTTCTTATATTAGTACAAAGGTTTCAAATCAGTTCAGTTTCTCAATCTTTACAGAGTTCTGCGAAGGCTGAAAATCAGTGGACAAGTTTTCAGTTCCCCTCTTTCTTTCTTATTTTTCTACTTAAAATTTGTTTAGTTTTAATTATTCCTGTGATGTTAAGTGCATTTTCACTATTGGTTCATTACATTGAGAATTCTGTGGTTTATACCTATTAGTAAATAATGTATTTACTGGTTACGAAATCTAATTGATGATTTTAAAATCTACCAATGCTCTATTTTGTAGCAACCCCGCATGCCTGGTGACTTTGACATTGATCGAATTTTGAGGGAGAGACATCAAAAGCAAGGCCTGTCCTGGTTCAGTCTTAATGTTTCAGATGTAATAGCAGATACACTAAGCACAAGAAACCCGGATGCTAGATGCCTGTGTTGGAAAATTGTTGTATATTCTCAGATGAACAATATGGAAGGTGATGAACTCTGGCAGAGGAACCATGCCCTCGAAGCAGCACCCTGGTTGCTTTCAAAGCTCATGCCTTCAAAAGACGATGATGAGGATCTCTTAATTTCATCTCCTGGCATGTCAATATGGAAGAAATGGGTTGAAGGCGAATCTGGTTCAGACCTGACCTGCTGTTTATCTGTAGTTAAGGATGCAAACAGTGATAATCTAAATGAGTGTGTATCTGGTATAAGTGCACTTTTGTTTCTTGTATCAGAAAGCATCCCTTGGAAATTGCAAAAAGTTCAGCTCAATAACCTTTTGATGTCAGTATCGTATGGCTCCTGCTTACCTCTTCTGATCCTAGCTGGTTCGTTCAAGAATGTTGCCGATCCTTCCTCCATTATTGTTAGTAATCTGGGTCTCCATGACTTGGATAAATCCCGAATACGCAGCTTTCGGATTGTTTCCCTTCTTGAAAATCAGAAAAGAGAGCAATTGGACGGGTTCTATAGTGACAACCAACTAAGGGAGGGACTCAGATGGCTTGCAAGTGAATCACCTCCTCAACCCATTCTTCATCATGTGAAAACACATGAATTGATTCTGACGCACCTGAATTCTTCATTGGAGGCACTAGAGAAATTGAAAGATTATGAGGTAGGTCCGAACAACTGTATCCTAGCCTTAAATGAAGCTTTGGATCAGTCCCAAAGGGAAATTGCTGCTGCTGCGCAAGCAAATCCTGCTGGTTTGCCTTGCCCTGAGATTGCTTTACTGGAGGGATTCGGTGAAGAACACAGGCTAGTGAAGTGGTGCTTGCCGAGGATAGGATGGAGCTCAGTGGCAAAAATAGAACCACTAATTTCAGCTCTTGGGAACTGTAGACTTCCCACTTTTCCTAATAGTATCTCATGGTTGCCGAGATGTTCGAATGCAAGGAGGGAGATTGAAAGCCGGAGAGTTGAACTTGAAAATGGCTTAATCGGATACCTTGCAGATTCTAAGACATTGGGACCTGCACTTGCTATAAAAGAGGCACATGTAATGCTGCAAAGAAGTTGTCGGCTTCAGTGCCAGGACTCATGCTGCTACATTGTGCCCAAGTGGACTATGATTTTTCGACGAATCTTTAATTGGCGGCTGATGGGTTTGGCTAACGGGACATTCGCTTCAGCTTATATCCTGGAATGCCCTCATCTCAATGCAACTTTCGGAAACCTGGGTAAGTTGAAACTTGAAGATAGAGAACCTTCAGCATATCACTTCAATCAGCTGACTCTGGATGAGGTAATTGAAGTTTGCTGCAGCCCTCTAATGTTTCAGAGAGATCAGTCGTTGCAAGAAACTGATGGAACTATTCCGGGGACATCTCCAAATGGTTCAGTTCATGAGACTCTGAGTACATATGATCTTATGGATGATGAGACATGCTTAACCGATGATATAGAGGACGTGCCTCACGTAAATAGGGGACTAGAAAGTGGTGGCAGCGAAATGATGGTGGCTGGGAAGGAGACCAAGGAAGATGATAGATTGAATATATTGTTGAAGCACTGTAACATGTTACAAAATGGCATAGATAAGAAGTTGTCCATTTATTTCTAACCTGTTGATAATCTTGTAACAATTTTGTATTTGGTGTATTTTAGCAATAGAAACGGCTTTGTAGTTACCTTGACATAATTATTTTTATACGCGAGGGATAACATCACAGCCTTAGAACTCTCTGATAGGCTTTTCTTTGGACAAATGAATGGTGTAACATATAGTTGTATTTCTTTGTTCATTAAGATATTCTATTACAACTAAAATATAATAGTTGTAATCCTTTCTCATGCCAATAATGGTCATTCTCATTCTAATGGAAGCATGAACCTATTGTTTGGCATCCTCCTAATAAGATTTGTGTGTGTGTGTGTGGAACTCCTAATAAGAATCTTAAAGTGAATGAAACACAAATTGACCAATGACATGATAATATTGCGCGAACCACTTAATAACTTTCCTAATGAAAGAAGGGAAACAATTCTCAGACATGGATTTTCGAAAGGGCAGGCCAGTGCGGTGGCGTAGGGTTCAAACTCGAGGCATTGTCTCCTCATCGTCTTCTACCTTTGGAGTCATGTAAAACCTTATGTAGCCCATCTCAGCAATCTTGTACTCAATCGCAAGAGGCAGTTGCGAATGGAGGCTGATAGTAACTGTGTTTGACAAGGTGGATGCTTTTGTAATGGAGTTCATGTACCTCAAACCAAATCTAAATGTTACTGGCTCAGTCATCTCTATGATTATAGCTTCTTCAGGCTTGTCAACACTAGTGTTCTGCCTACAGAGCTTATCAACAGCGCCGATACCCCCTTTTGTCGAGAACTTGACACCTTCCCTTGTCACATATATTTCAACAGTGTCACCAATGGGGCTGAGGTCTTTGCAAATCCTGGCAAACCTAGCAGAAGGCATAGTAATAATAGCATGGTATTCTGAGTCTGGAATTCCAAGGTGCTCACTGTCGATGTCCATCAGGTTCATCTCAATGGTAGAAAACTCATCTTATGTGGGGCTCTCAAACATGAAGGTGACAGTATCACTCCCGTCGTCAGCCCTGATGGTGATGATATCATCGTTGCCGGAGCACTTGAGCAAGTTGGGCATGTTATTCAGGTTCATCCCCTTGGAGATGCTCCAGTAGCAGCGGAAGTGCTCGAAGCCTTCAGCTCTGAGAAGCAAAGCGACAAGGGCGACGTGGCAGGAGTCCATGGCCTGGAGGGAGAAGCCGGTGGCGGAGCAGTCGAAGTTGGCTTTGGTGACGAGGTCCTTGATGGACTCAATAACCTAAAGAAATCAAGACCTTGTTATACATGGATAACCGGTCTTCAGGCAGGAGATTTCATTAGCCCGTCTCTCGCTGCAACAATTGAGAAGTCAAGATTTGCCAGTCATTCTTGGAGACTGGAGAGAAGTATATATGTTCTTCGTATGGTGCTTCGAAGAACTTGTTAAGATTATGCAATGCATGTCATCTACAGAGGCGGAGCCAAAATTATAGATTAAGAGAGCCAAGTTACAAAGTAAAAATACATAGTATTTGAAAATTGAATAAATGTATATGAATACAATGTCAAAAGGTAATTAACTTTTGTATATTAGACATCATTGTTGCTAAATTGGAGAAAAAAAAATATGAAATTTGGAAAACATTAAATATATAGAGAGATAAATAAGTTCATCAATTACAATGCACATATATAATAGAATGAGAAAAGAAATTATTCAATTTATGAATAGAGATAGATATGATAAGAGTTCATTAATATACGAGAAATAAATTGGATAAATTATACTTAATAACAACAAATGGTGTTTGTGGTTTAACAGGAAAGAAATGGGGGCTATACCTTTTAAATCAGGAAGTTTTTACTTATAATTATATCAAACCTTTTGATAACTAATGCATAATTCATAAGTTGAAAAAAGTTACAGCCTTTGGCCTCAATGCAGCTCCGCCCATGGTCATGTACCACGTTGATCTTTCAATGCTGCTTTGATAGAGGTAGCAAATCTTGTTGGGATATCTTAAAGCCATTGGTTTTTAGTCGTAGACTTTTATTAGTCGTAGAGAGGACCATATGAACACAACATTGAGTTATGCTCTTCCTTTGGTTCATGAGGGGTGGCGTTAAGGGTTTCGTTTGGTCTCGACCTTAAGGGCACAATAAACTTGGAAATGTCGTGGGAGAAAACCAAGTGTGCTAAGAAGGACCATGTCTCCTATTTGATTGTTGATCTGGATAAGCTTTTTCCTAAATTAATGATGAGATGAAAGAGCGTAATGCGGAAGTGAAGAAACTGTGAAGATAAAAAAAGGTTGAATTCATAAAAATAGTGAAGCCAATGAAATTCATATCAAAACCTATCAGTGGTTTTGATCTACAACATTCATTGTTTACTCCCTTCAAAGTTTGCGACTACTACGATGACTAAATTGATGTATCAGGGCAAGAATATTTTGTGTTTTGAGAACAGCTGAAATTGTTATATGGACAACAATCTGTTGTATTTGAGAACATTTGAAATTGATGTAAATTTCCTCTAAATCTTATGACAAGTTATCGCAATCAAACAGAAAAACGGATAATATTTGATAAAATAGACATAAGTATAGACAAATAAAAAGATAAAACTACCAAAAGTACTCACTTCAACTTATATTCGAAATTTTCGGCTTAGGATCCTAGTGTAACCCCTGAATGTTCAAGATTATTTGTTCGTATAAATCTAATACCATAAACGTTGAAGTTTCTAAGTTGTACTTTTTTTGTTTTGTCAAAAAATATGTATGGTACGTAAAATTACCAAAGAGATACTCTTATCAAAAGTAAAAAAAAAACTTAGTAAAGACATTCATATTAGTTACTGTAACTTTTAACACTTTTAATTTTTAGGTTGAATCGAATACCGATATGTTGACACCACATATAAATATTATATATGCAATGATTGGTATAAGGAAGATAGCTAGGGAGGGAGAACAATTTGAGAGAGAGAGAGAGGCTAGGGAGATTTCTGTTCGATCAGTGGATGCTTGGAAATGAAATGGGGTCGTGATCGAACCTAGCTCAGGTTTTCACATGGCTGATGCATAGCCCTGTAATTTTTGTTTCTCTGAAACGTGAAAACCCTCCGATCGAAATTAAGACCCAAGAAAACGACCTTATAGGGACCTTTGTTTTCTTTTAAATTTTGACTACGTAGCTCCAATGCAAGGCCAAAACAATAATGAAAGTTTCCTCATTTAGTCTCTCGCTAGCTTGCATTATATGTCTCTGTGGAAGTTGTTAAGAGTACCTAGGCCCAATCTATAACTCCATACCCAGTCTATATCCTACCAGCCCATTAAATATTCCAACTTGAAGAACAAGTCACTCCACCGATATCTACCTTTATATTCTGCTCTTCTGTACCTTTTTTCTCAGCTTTATTAATTTGCTCTTTGCCTGTATCAATAACCAGAATTTCCATTTTTCACTTCTCCCGCTGCGATTTCATTTCTAAAACCATCTCTTCTCCACTACGATCACCTTCGACACCCTAATTTCTTTAGTACCAAAACAAAAACCTTAGAAATATCCTTAGTTACCACTCTCATTCATCAAAAAATCGAAATATGTACAATTACTAGCGAGAGGGAATTGAAGTTGTTCTCTTTATTTTTGGGTTCATAGCTTGCTTTTCTTGAAGTTTTGATTTGTGTTCGTAGTTGTTCATCTTCAAGTTCCAGATCTGATATGGCGACCTCGAATGGATTTTGTAACGCAATCTCTATTCTCCTCGATGATTCGAATTACCCAACTTGGTCATATGTGATGCATCATCATCTGGCCGTGGTCTACTTAAATTTGTCGATGGTTCATACCTTTGTCCATCACAATTTGTTATTCATGGTGATGGTTCATTCTCTGCTAGCACAGTGTATGAACGTTGGCTGGAGCAAGATAGCTCTGTTATCTCTATGATTACCTTTACACTGTACTCTCTCATGAGGCTCTTATATGGGTAATTGCCTCTGAAACTTCAATGGAGGTATGGACCACTCTCAAACAACGTTATGCTCCAAAATTTAAATTTCATATTATGCGATTGAAATCTAGGTTGCAGAATATTCGAAAAGGATCATATTCTATATATAAATATTTGTTGCGATTTAAAGATGTTCAAAATCAATTAGTTGTTGTTGGATATAGCATGTCTGATGAGGATATGAGAACATTGATATTAACCGGTCTTCCTAGTGAATATGCTCATACAAGACAAATTATAAGAGGCAAGGATCCTAGTACCAACTAATATATTTTGGAGGTATGAATAGAATCTCGGTGAGTCGTGGTTTGGTTGGTTAAGGTGTTTAACTGATAACTTTGAGGTCATAGGTTCAAACCTCATTGACATATGTAGGGTGTGTGAGTTTACTAATAAAAAAGTTTTTTTTTTAATGAATAGAATCTCCTTTTGGCCTTTTTTTTTCTCCTTTTTTATGCGTTTTTCACCCATTTTTTCCTTAATTTTTTTGTTTTTTTAAGAAAAAATGATTAATAACTCACGCACCATACATATGATTGTGAGGTTTGAACCTATAATCTCAAACTTGTTAGTTAAACATTTTAACCAGTCAAGTCACAGTTCACCGATAAAAATATAATAACTAATGAAGTGAAAGTAATTTAAGAATAGAGAATCGTGAAAGATGTGTGTATTATTCATTGATAGGAGCCCTTTATATAATGAATTACACAATACCAATTATGTAAGAATAATGAATACATAGATCTAGTCAAACTACATATCCTATTGGCATAAGGCCAAGACACACATAAGGAATATCTAGAAAGATATAGAATATCCTATAACACTCCACCCTTATGTCGCGCGCTGATATGCGGATGATGCTAATCTGTTGCCTCGTCAAAAACCTCGTCAAGTCACAAAAACCATGTGGGAGAAAAACTAAACCTTGATCGTAGGAGAAAAAGAGTACAACGCACCAGCCTACTTCATTGAGATGATACTCCCCCTGATGTGAACATTATCCAGGGAGACTTGATAGCCGACGCATACCTATACCTCTTACATGTTTCTCAAAAGTAGACTTAGGTAAGGACTTAGTAAATAAGTCTGATGCGTTTCTTTCATAACTAACTTGGTTTACTTGAATGTTAAGAAACGCCTGTTGTTGTTGGTTGTAGAAGAACTTAGGTGAAATGTGCTTTGTATTATCACCCTTGATGTAACCTAACTTCATTTGCTCAATACAAGCTGCATTGTCCTCATAAATGCATGTAGGTCTATAAGTTGTAGAATTTAATCCACTAGTCCCTCTAATGTGTTTAATGATTGATCTCAACCAAACACATTCCCGAACAGCTTCATGCAAAGCTATAATCTTTGCATGATTTGAAGATGTCGCCACTAGAGTCTGCTTAGTAGACCTCCAAGATATCACCGTATTCCCAATAGTGAACACATAACCAGTTTGAGAACGTCCTTTATGAGGATCAGATAAATATCATGCGTCGACGAAACCCACCAACGTATTATTGGGTGTCTCGGCATATGACAAGGCAGCGGTGGCGTGCTAGGCATTGGACCCATGTCCAGCAGTCGTGCCCGCGGCGTCCATGGCGGCGGTCCGGTCCCTTGGTGGATCGGTGACATTCCTTCCATGAGCCATAAGACCATCTTTTGTCCTTTTTGAATCAGTGTAGGGAAAGAATAGTCCCAAGTCAACGGTACCCTTAAGATATCGAAAGATGTTCTTGACTCCGGTCCAATGACGTTGGGTTGACGCTGAGCTAAATCTAGCTAACAAGTTGACTGAGAATGCAATGTCTGGTCGAGTGCATTGAGCTAAGTACAATAATGCGCCTATTGCACAAAGGTATGGAACCTCTGCGCTCAAGACCTCTTCATCGTCCTCTTTTGGATGGAATGGATCTTTAGTTATATCCAAACTTCGACCAATCATGGGAGTGCTAACATGGTGCATTTTTTCCATATTAAATCGCATGAGCATCTTTTGGACATATGCAGACTAATGGATAAGAATTCCACAGACTCGATGCTCTAGTTCAAGCCTAGGCAGAAATGAGTTTTCCCAAGATCTTTCATCTCAAACTCAGATTTCAGATAAGCCGCGGTCTTTTTGATTTCATCAAGAGTACCAATAATGTTCATGTCATCGACATAAACGACCACTATTGCAAATTCGGAACATGTCTTTTTTATGAACACGCACGGGCATAGTTCATCGTTCTTATATCCCTCCTTAATCAAGTAGTCAATTAGACGAGTGTACCACATTCGTCCGCATTGCTTTAATCCGTAAAGTGAGCATTGCAACCTTATAGCATACGCACTCCGTGGTTTAGAGTCACTTGATTTAGGTAACGTAATGCCATCGGGCACTTTCATATATATCTCTGAATCCAGATCCCCATAGAGATATGCCGTAACCACATCCATGAGCTGCATGTCAAGTTTTTCGGACACTACCAAACTGACTAAGTAGCGGAAAGTTATGACGTCCATGACCGGAGAGTAAGTCTCCTCGTAATCAATCCCAGGGCGTTGTGAGAAATCTTGTGCCATAAGGCGGGCCTTATACCGAAGTACCTCATTTTTCTCATTACGCTTTCTAACAAAAACCCATTTATGTCCAACAGGCTTTACACTCGGCGGAGTTAGCACTACTAGGCCGAAGACCTGTCCCTTTGTTAGAGAGTCTAATTCTGACTGGATTGCAACTTTCCATTTAGGTCAATCTGCTCTATTTTGGCATTCTGTAACAGAGCGTGGTTCGATGTCACCGTGCTCAATGATTTCATGAGCCACGGAATAAGCAAATATATCATAGACATGGGTTGATGACCGGTTCATCAATTCATAAGTGTTATCATAACACATGGAGATCTCTATGTTCTTTGATATTGACATTGATCCTGAGGCGTCCCCCATGGATTCTAACATCAATTTGTGGACATAACTGTAATCAGAGATGATCTTGTGAGAAGGATTTTCAACATCGATGATCAAATGATTGACTTGTGCCTTGTCAGTCTGTTTCTTTCTCGGACGCGTGTCAACTGAACCAGGTGGCCTTCCTTTTTTTCCTTTGGGGAGCCACGACCTCCATCCCCCCACTATGGGCTGCGCCGGCTCCGACGGCAGTACAAGCCCGGGGATGGCTGTGCCCTTTCTAAGGATTTCGAGCCTAGTAGGAACATTTGCAGCTGGTATATATGATCTTGTCACTTTCACAATCTCGAAGAAAGAGTCAGGCATCGTATCTGCTACTTTCTGAAATTTGAGAATACGTTTAACTTCACTTTCAGTCTATGAGGTGCGGGGATCGTAATGAGATAGAGTGGGGACAAACCACGACAATTCATGTCGTTCCACATGAACATGTTTGTTCGTATCTCCCCCTAATGACGGGAAGAATGTCTCATCAATCCGCAAATCTTGCGGTAAAAAGATCACATGTTAATGGCTCGAGGTATCTGATAATTGTTGGAGATTCATAACCAACATAGATACCTAATCGTCTCTGAGGACCCATTTTAGAACGCAATGGAGGCGTAATTGGCACATAAACCTGAACAACTGAAAATGCGTAGATGTGAAATGCCAGGCTCATATCCAGTGACCAACTGGTATGCACTAAATAGTTGTTTGGTAGTGGGTCTAAAACGAATAAGTAAGGCTGCATGTAATATTGCATAGCCCCATGACGCAATTGGGAGGTTGGTGCGCATTATCAACGCTCGAGCAATAAGCTGATGCCGCTTAATCGTAGCTTCAGCGAGACTATTTTGCATGTGAACATGTGGTACATGATGCTGAACTTTAATCCCTATAGACATGCAATAGTCATCAAAAGTCTTTGATGTAAATTCTCCAGCGTTATCCAGTTGAATTGACTTAATTGGATAATCAGATTGGTGAGCCCGAAGTTTAATAATTTGTACTAGGAGTTTTGGAAATGCAGCATTATGTGTGGACAAAAGCGCGACATGAGTCCAAAGCGTTGAAGCATCCACTAGAACCATAAAGTATCGAAATGGTCCACATTCTCGATGGATGGATCCACAAATATCACCTTAGATACGATGTAAAAATGGAATGTTCTCGGTGTTATCTTTAGCGTAAGACGGTCTCGATACTACTTTTGCTAAAGAGCAAGCTTTGCCAAACGAACGATGAGCATTTGAAAGAGTCAATGACACATCAAGAAGAACGGCAGCCAAGAAGTTGGTGCCGTGCCCGGGAGACGTCAAAGTCCCCTGTGGGCCGTGATGACCATTTGAGGTGTCACCACTATGATTCAAAGTGATATCATCTCCCAAATGTTTTCGTTTTGATATGAAGAAGGCATGTCCATGAGAATTACACAGAATTTGGATCATAATGTCCCTTCCGGGATGACCAAGTCGATCATGCCAAAGCTTGTATGAGTCAGAGTCCCAAAGATCCTGTTTGGCGACTACATGGGATTCGATAATCCGAATCGTAGTGAGGTAAAGACCACTAGATTGACTCAGGAGTTTCTCCAATATACGTTTACGTCCGTATTCATGAGAAGTTATACACAAGAACTCAGTTCCATCTTCACAATGAGTTTCCAAGTGAAAACGTTAGCGCGAATATCCTTAAAGCTCAAGAAGGTTCGGTGCCCTTTTGGTGCTGATAACGTGATGAAGTGAAAGTAATTTAAGAATAGAGAATCGTGAAAGATGTGTGTATTATTCATTGATACGAGCCCTTTATATAGAGAATACACAATACCAATTAGGTAAGAATAAGAAATACATAGATCTAGTCAAACTACATATCCTATTAGCATAAGGCCAAAGTACACATAAGGAATATCTAGAAAGATATAGAATATCCTAGAACAATAACCCCTTTTTTTCCTCTATTTTATGCGTTTCTCTCCTTGCGATTTTATAATTCTATTTCCTACTCGCATATTTTTCTTATCCTAGACAGTAAAAACCAAACCCTAATCCCTAATTTTGATTTCTCAAAGGATCAAATTTCATTGAAGGCATTGAATCCACAATTCTCAAAGGTACACTCTTTAATTTTTTTTCTTTATTTTTAATTTTTATTACAATGGTGTTATTTAGTTTTTATTTCTTATGTCCTTCATATAATCGATGTTTAGAAACTATTTCAGATTCCTTCCATTTAATGTACAACTGTTCTTTTTACTTTAAGAACTTCAGGAGTATGTTATTTCTTGTACTTCAATGAGAGATTATGGGTTTTAATGTTGGTTTATACGTTTGAGATCAAAATCGCGTAAAATTTCACACAAGACCTCTGATTACTCCGGATCGGCCCTGCTCATAATTATCAAACTTTCAAATCACTTCATCACTAATTCATGATCTAGTGTAGTAGTTGCGAATATACACGGAGTCTCATACGAGTCTAAGTCCATTTATCATGGGTTTCAAGTGAGCAGTTATAAGTGCCTCTCCAACAACTTTTCAATTTCTCGTTTTTCTCCATTTTAGAGAATATTGAGCATTTTTTCATTTCAACAACTTTCATATCTCATTCCTTAATATATGGACCGACATCCATTACAAATGCAACAACTTTTTTTTTTTTAGGAAGACTCTTGCCTTTAGCAATATAATGATTATAATCAAATTTAGCATCCACACCTACACCAGTGGAATACTCATAGTAGTCCCGGTAAGTTCTTTTGCCAAAGGTTGGTTCAAAAAACTCATGTGGTTAGAATCGTTGATATTCGGTAAGTCTGGTGAAGAAACTGCATCAAGGAAGGAATCGACAAGAGAAGAGTCGTTGACTCAAAGAGGCTGACTTTACTTTTTGGGGTATGAAAACGGGGCTCTCATGTTGGACAACATTAGAAAATTGCTCAACTGAAGCAAAATTAGGGTTCATCTCGTTTAAGACTTTCTGCAACCCATTTTTGGTTTCATCTCTTTCTTTATATGCAACTTGTAAAAGATTGTGTATCATGTCCGCATTTTGTTGATTGTCGGTTGTTAAACTCTTCACTGATTCTAGTTCAAGTTTGGTGCTCAAAATCTTCTGCTTCAAGTCATCTATGCTCTCTTCACAAGTTGTCCACATAAAACTAAAATCCTCCATAGCAAGTGTGATAGAGAATACGACATTCTTTGGTAAGAACTTGAGAAAGATAGAAAGAAAGATTGTAGAATATCTGAGTTCAACAAAAGTCGAATGTGAGTCATTTATAGAATATCTAACAAGTTACGATTTATCACTAGAAGTATCTAGGAAAATGTCGGTAGTGTGTTATATGACTAAGTATTCAGAAAAAGAAAAAAAAAGAGATAGTGCCCTTTGTTGTTTTGGAGAATGGGACTTTAAGAGCATCTGCAGCAGTGGTTGATAAAATAATTGATAAATTTGGATGACAGTTATATTTATCAATTCATTTTAAGAGTTTTGTTATAACAGAGTAGCTATTAGAGAAAACTTAGTTGTTCATTGACAAATTCTCTCTGTTGAATTTTTAAATTTGTCAATTTTGCTTATCATTTTCTAAATTTATCAACTTCTTAAGTATACTGCTGGAGTAAATATTCATTTAAAAATTGATAAATCTCTAATTTTTTTTCAATTTATCAATTGCTGGAGATGCTCTAATACTTATCTCTCTATCTCAGAGTTTCTGTGTCTCCCTCAATTCTCATGGGTCTATTTTTCTCTCTGTTACGTTTTTCATAAAACTCTCTTCCTATATCTTCCCGTGCCATGCATCGATCTTTATCATCTTTCTCTCCCACTTCAAGTTATTCTTTAATCAAACATTTTGATGCCCAAAGAATCTCGTTTAGTAATCTAAGCCTTTTACTCATATATCAGTCAACATTTTAATGAAAGAATGTGTTATTTTGAGGGTTCTATGTTTTTTTTCCTGAAAGCTTTACATCTGTATTTAATATTTGCTTCTTTTTGTAAACTTATCTAATGAGGTAGTAGTGATTGAATTGTTTAAGTATAATTTTTAATTATAAATCTAACAAAACGTAATAGGTTCAATTCTTACCCGCATATATTGAAATAAAAAAGTATAAAAAGTAATGGGTGAGTGGGCTAAATTTCTATTTTTGTTTTGTTTTGCTAAAAGAAAAAAATATATATAAGTTTCGGTTATATATGAATCTAATGAGATATTTTGATGATTGTTGTCATCCTAATATTTTCGTTTAAGATTAAAACTTAAGCGGCCGCATTATATATTTCCACATAGGCCGCTGAAAAGTTTGAGACAACTCTGATTGTTAAATAAATAAAGATGTGTTCTAGAATATTCTGCATCATTTTATGATATTTCATATGTGTGTTTTTGTCTTATGCCACCAGAATATATAATTAGAATATGACTATGTATTCTTTATCATTACCATATTGGTACTTTGTAATTCCCTATATAAAGGGCTTTTATCAAAGAATAAGATGATGATTCTATATTCTCTACATTTATCATTCATCACGTTATCATGCACTTTATTCTAACCCTAGAGCTAATAGCCTACCATTTGTTTTCTAAACTCTAAAAAACAATTCTTTCTCAAACCAAAAGTTCTCGGTCCTACCTCAGCCCCGACGCTGTCGCTACTTCCGACCGCCACTTCTCGGCCGTCAGCTCTGCCTTCTTTTTTGGTTTCGCCTATCAAGCTTTTAGATCAAGAAATCCAAGTTTTTTGAAGAAATTTTACGGTATGTTTTAAACCCTAAACTCTTCAAAGTTTAATAAACTCGGGGCCGATAAAGTGCTTTCTCCCCTTCTCTATCTCCATTCTATGCTTGGGATTTTGTGCGTGCAGGTACCAAAAATCCTGAAATTTTATTCGCAGATCGAGAGTATGTTTGATCACTCTTGTTTCCTTGTTAGGGTTGTGTATAATCAACCTCGACCTTTCTCCGAATTGTGTTTGATCAATCTGAGGTCTTTTTTCGAATTATGTTTGATCAATTCGCAGCTTTTCTAGATTGTGTGTGATCAATTTGAAGGACAAACCATTAAAAGCATCGTTTGTGACCTCTATCGAGTCTCATAACAACTTGGTTTTGTATGCAAGAGCAATGTAACATTCTGCTCATTTGAGTTTTGACGTACTCGATACCTAAGGCGAATCTTCGCTTGGTATCTGTGGAACCTTTCATTGAAAAAGATTAAACCACATGTTTTGACCCCCAGGCTAACAAGCCTATATGCCGAGATTTCACATCTCATGCGCTCAAAGTCTTTAACGCGCCATATCGAAAACAGTCTTTAACGGCAATCTGTGTAAAAAGTAATGACCACAAAGTACTGTGGAATACACTTATGGAGCGTTTCTTTAAACGTCCATCTAACTCAACTTGTTGAGTTATTAGTCACGTGGATTGTTTACCACCTTTTTAGGACTACACATTGTCGGTGAAATTTTGTGGGATCATGATCAATAATGTTTTAGCGGATTCGATCATCATCACGTTCTCTAGGCCCTCCAAGTTGGTTTGGATTACTCACGAGACTTGATTTTGATCATTATGTTGCAAACAGGAATTGCATATACGCTAATACGATAAACGTATTTGAGATTGTCTCCTAATGTGGGGACAACAATATGGGTCACAGCAATGGCAGAAAACGCCGTGCCAATGTCTATAAAAGAGGGGGGGTGTCGCCACTCCTGATCTAGACACCAATTTGTCAAAACTAGTAATTCCAACTCATTACAATGCAACCGTTGTGGTTCTCCGGATCACTGATTCAAGAGTTGTCGAGCCCTCCTTCAAATTATAAATGCATACAAAAAGATATGAAAAATCAATATGAGGACAATAATGTCATCATCATGATCATGAATTTCAAAGATTCGGATCCAGCTCTAGCTACCTGTGATTTTGACATCATTGGCTAGACATTGATTTTCTTTCCAAGCTATATGTAATAAGGCGTCGTATCGACCATACCGCGCTATATTGTGTAAAATCTCTAGCTCTCCCTCCCAAGACAAGACGGTCACATCTCTAGCTCTCTCTACCCCGCTCCACCATACCCGTGCCTCATTCTTGAGAAGAAATGTAGCAATACGTGTCACGCCCCGACCCTTAATTTTTACCTTATTTACTAGCATGGTTTTATTAAGAGTTTTACCGTTTTTGTCATTAAGTTTGTAATTTAATTGGTCCCTAGAGAGGTTGTAGGGGACGATTATTTGGAAGGATTTATTCGAAGGAAGAAATTGTGACGACGGTAAAAATGGTAATTTTTGCTAGTAAAAGGTAATTTTCATTGGAGTATTATTTGTTTGGGTGTTAATTTTTTGGAGTGGGTTTTAATGGTGGTGTTGTGGACCGGATTGGGCCAAGCCCAGTTTTTCCTCTCTCTCTCTTCTCTTTCTTTTCCTCCCGACTCTCTCTTCCCGAGCCTCTCTCTGCCTGATTTCCGGTCGTCGACCTAGCCATCTTCCTGGGGTGGTGGCAGCTGCCCTAGCGCCGCCGAGAAGGAGCAGCCGAGCCCGGAAGTTCAGACTGCCCGAAACTTCCGTCGCCGAAACTCCCTCCTCCGGCCGCCATAGCTAGCAATCCTTGGCTCAAAAGGAAGCTCTCCACCCGTGCTTCAATCCCTCAAAAGGTTTCGTCCCGATTCGGCTTGGGTAAGGAGATTTTGATGTTTGAAATTTCTAGGGCTTTATTGTTGTTTCCGTTCGATTGGCAGAGTTAGACTTGGAATTGTTGTTTGTGCTAGTTAGGAAAGTTGTAGAGGAGGTTGAGAGGAAGGTGCTGTCAAAATTTGATAGGCATTGGAGATTGCCGGAGCTGGCCGCCGTTGAAAAAGTGTTTTTAGTGGGAATTTTTAGGAGAAGTTTAATGGTATGAGTTTTAGAATTTTTAGAGGAGTTTTGGATAAGTTTGAGAATTATTAAAGTTTGATATTTTTGGCGGATTAATAAGTTAGAATCCGGCCATTGGATTATTTATGGTGGAAGGTGATTTTCAGGATGTCGGTAATTATGGTGAAATTTGGTTGGCAGTGAATTTAAGATTTAGGGCGATAGGCATGGTTGAGCGAGCGAGGCTCATATTTAATTATGTCTATTTTCTTTAAGCATCGGTGTTTTAATTTAGGAATTATTTATGTTTTTGGAACAGAACGCGAGGAGGCTCGAGCTGAAGAGGCCTCCGACCGATATCAGGCTTAGGCCTAATTTGTGAGTGGTCATTTGTTTTAATAATGGGCTTGAAATGTTTTGTTGTTGAATAATTTCTTTTGTTGGAATTTAACTGAAATTGAGAATTTCGGTGATTATACTCATATATAGATGTTTATGAGAATAATATGTATATAAATAAATGCTAGCTAGCTATACGTGTGTTTCCCCCATAATGAGGTACAATTCCATTATGGGGTGACGTGAGCGTTAGACGCCAGTGTCGTAGCCTTGTATGACTTTCTATTCTTCGTATTCATTCATAGAATTCATACAAGGAATATGCACACACACACACACACACACACACACACACACATATATATATATATATATTCACTCATGCGTTTCCCCCATAATGAGGTACAATTCCATTATGGGGTGACGTGAGCGTTAGACGCCAGCGTCGTAGCCTTGTATGGCTATCTATTTTTCATGCTTATTCATAGATTTCGTACAAGTAATAGACGAGTGTAAATACATACTGATATTTATAATCCTAGCTTGAGAGCCATTTTTATAAAGTTTGAGAGTCTAACGAGGCTACATGTCATGTCCCGACTCTTAATTTTTACCTTAATTACTAACATAGTGGTAATAAGACTTCTACTGTCTTCGTCATTGATTGTATTATTTAATTGGTCCTCAGAGAGGTTATAGGGGACGATTATTTCGTGGGATTTATTTGAAGGAAGAAAATATGACGAGGGTAAAAATGGTAATTTTTGCTAGTAAAATGTAATTTTCGTTGGGGTATTATTTTTGAGGTGTTGAATTTTGGAATGGGTATATGGTGGTGGACCGGTTTGGGCCAAGCCCAAACCCATTTCATTTCTCTCTCTCTCTCCAGCCGCGCCCTCTCTCTCTCTCTCTCTCTCTCTCTCTCTCTCTCTCTCTCTCTCTCTCCTCGACCCGCTCTCTGCTCGGAAACCGTCTGATGTCCGTTCGCCATTGTCTGGCCTCCGTTCGCCACCGTGCCGGTCCCAATTTGTCGGCCTCCGACCCAGCTTCAATTCTAGACCGGCGAGAGGCTCCCTAGCGCCGCAGATCGGGAGGAAAGCTCACCGAGAGGTCCGACTACCCAAAAAAAGCTCCCTCATCCAGAACTCCCTCATCCGGCCGCCATAGCCGGCGATCCTTGGTTCAAAAAAAATCTCTCCTCCCGTGCTTTCATCTCTCCAAAAGGCTCCCTTCATCTCGAGTTAGGTAAGGAGAAATCGATAAAGGAAATTCTAGGACTTTTTGTGTGTTTTCATTCGATTGGCATAGTTAGGCTTGAAATTGTGATTTGTGCTAGTTATGAAAGTTGTATAGGAGGTTGAGGGGAAAGTGTTATTAAAATTTGGTAGGCATTAGGGGTCGCCGGAGCTGGCTGCCGGCCGCCGCCGCTGAAAATGTGTTTTTAGTGGGGAAAAATATGAGTTTATTGGAATGCGTTTTAGAATTTTTGGAGGAGTTTTGGATAGGTTTGAGAATTTTTGAAGTTTGCTATTTTTGGCGGATTATTAAGTTAGAATCCGGCCATTGGATTATTTTTGGTGGAAGGTGATTTTGAGGATGTCGGTATTTTTTGTGGAGATTTATGGTTGACAGTGGTTTTAAGATTTAGGGCGATAGGCATGGTTGAGCACGCGTGGATCATATTTATTTATGTCTATTTTCTTTAAGCGTCGGTGTTTTATTTAAGGATTTATTTATGTTTTTAGAACAGGACGTGAGGAGGCCACCGATGTCAGGCTTAGGCCTAATCTGTGAGTGGACCTTTATTTTAAATAATGTGTTTGAAATGCTTTATTGCTGAATAATTTTCTGTTGTTGGAAATTTCCCGAAATTAAGAAGTTCGGTGATTATACTCATATATTGAGGATTATGTGAATAATATGTATATAAATAAATGCTAGCTAGCTATTGACGTGCTCGTTACCGGGCGCACAATTTAAAAAACCATTTTCTTATCAGAATGTAGTATTGACAAATAGGGTTCGATCAATCCGGGGACTTAAAGGGCACTCTTGCAGTCACGATTACACTAAATAGTCAGCAACTATAAGTATTTACAAGCATTCATATGGTACAAGGTAAACGCGGGGGGTTTGAAGGTTTGTTCTATGTTTCTAAAAACAGAAAATAAGATATGTACAGGTGATCAATTCATTCAGCATCGCAAACAGAAATAAACTTGAATTCTAACACACATCAAGATCATGTCTCATTCCAGGAATCCGATTATGATGGAAGTTCTTAACAAGAGAAACAATCTCAGAACACAAGCCTGAAGAGGACATGCATTCTTTTAATTCTACTTACTTTGTCTCCTAAGAATAGAAAAGTCTAGAACTTAGATTATTTCATGTAAATTGCTGCACTTAATACTGAAGAGTACTTGTCCATAATAAACATGAATCATTAAGAATTATAGAATTGAGATTGAACAACAACGCACATTCGAGAAGTCGTAACATGCATTTGCTGTAGTTTACGTTTTCAACTATTATTACATAGTTTCCACCACTTGGAGAAACATACTTACTTAAAGAAGCTTAGCATGAATCATGACAATAGCTAGCATGCATTCTAACTATTTGATTTAAACAAAAACGCAAAATTTCAATAATTAAACTCACGAGATCGGATCGCCAGAAAATTATTAACGAAACATCAATATGTTTTATAAAATTCTAAATCTATTGAATCCAAGAACAAGCAAAACATGCTTCTAATTCCTAAGTTTAGCACATGAAACATACCTGTAAATTGGTACAGAAACTCAAAACAAAGTAAAGGTGATGTTTACACTTTATCAAGTCTCTAAGAAAGCTTGTTGACATCAAAATGATGCTTGGCTTCAATGCTCCAAGTCTCCAAGTTTCTGTCTTGATGGAGAAGTCCTTCAAGGTTTAACAAAGAAGGAAGAAGCTTGACTAAGGAGAGGGAGAAGTTGTTGCTGCTCTCTTATCCCTATGGTTTTTAATGTGAATGAATGATCTTCTTAGAAGTACCCAAAACTGTCTTTATATAGAGGAAACATTGGTGGAACTTCTCTCCAAAAATGATGTGGGATAGCTGAAATGTTTGACTTTTCTCCTTCCTTTTTGGACTTAGGCCTTCTATCCTAGGACTACTTGGGCCTTCTTTTGGGCTTTCTGCATTTTTCTCTTCCATCCTTGGACTTGGGCCTTCTCTTCTCAATTAAGCTCTTTATCCCTCTATAATCACAAAACTTGTCAGAAATTTTATTATTAAGGAAATAACATGGCTAAATAGAGTAGGAAACACATTAAAAACATAATACTTTGTGCTCCTATCAGCTATACGTGATTTCTCCCCATACTGAGGTACAATTCCATTATGGGGTGACGTGAGCGTTAAACGTTAGCGTCGTAGCCTTGTACGACTTTCTATTTTCGTATTCATTCATAAAATTTGTACAAGGAGTCAGCACGTATATATACCCACTCGGGCGATTCCTCCATAATAAGGTACAATTCCAGTATGGGGTAACGTGAGCGTTAGACGCCAGCGTCGTAGCTTTGTATGATATCTATTTTTTTCAAGTTTATTCATAGATATCATACAAAGAATAGGCTAGTGTAAATACATACTGATATATATAATATCCTAGCCTGAGAGGCCATTTCTTAAAGTTTGGGAGTCTAGCGAGGCTAGACACTAGTTCAGAATTTTCGAGTTAAGTTTTTTTGCTGTCGCTGATAAAGCGTTTTCATTGAAAGTATTTTTGAGGAAATATTTCTTTGTTGTCGAATTTGCTTTTGTCCACTCACTCTGACGTAATTGAATATTTTCCTCTGGGCGCTTCGTTTTTAAAATGCCTACTCTACAACGTTCGAGTGGGGTCTGGAAGGAGACGTCGAGGCATAGTCATCCATCTTTCTGCTACATTTTACCAGTAGATTACCTGTTTAATCTACTAGGAGATTGTCAGCGTCCGTTGTTTTATTTTATTTTTAGTGGCTCTGATTATTGTTGGGATTTTGTTTAATCTTTTCTGCTTATTGGGTTGTAGCGGAGGAGGTTAATTTTGGTTAAAAGGGTAGTTCTTTAAATTTTCTGGATTAGGGTTGTCCATTTTCGAGGGAGGTTTTCTGAGTTCTGCGGTAAATTTTCCTTGGAGGTGGTCCCCGCAGGACTTACTTTGGGTTTCGGGGTGAAATTCGGGGTGGGTCCTGACACTAAACACCAGTTAAGAATTTTTGAATTATGATTTTAAGCTGTCGCTGGTAAAGCGTTTTCCATGAAAGTATTTTTGGGAAAATATTTTTTTGTTATGTCGAAATTGCTTTTGTCCACTCACTCTGACGTAATTGAATATTTTCCCATGGGCCATTCGTTTTAAAATGCCCAGTCTGCAGCGTTCGGGTGGGGTCTAGAAGGAGACGTCGAGACATAGTCACCCATCTTTCTGCTACTTTTCGCAAATAGGTTACCTGTTTAATCTACTAGGAGATTGTCAGCTTCCGTTGTTTTTATTTTTTTAGTAGCTCTGAATACTTTTGGGATTTTTGTATAACTTGTTCTGGATAATTATGGGTTGTTGTGGAGGATGTTATTTTGGTTAAAAGGGTGGTTCTATAATTTTTTGGGTTAGGGTTGTCCATTTTCAAAGGAGGTTGCCGAGCTCTTCAGTAAATTTTCCTTGGAGGTGGTCCCCACATGACTTATTTCGGGTTTCATGGTGAAATTCGGGGCGGGTCCTGACAGTTGGTATCAAAGCTCTAGGTTTCGTTTTCTGCCTCCTGTTCACTATTATATTTGCTTAAGTAGCCGTAGTATCTATAGAGTGATGATTTGACCGCGGCAGATTTATCAGCAGTTTCTGCTTTTGATGCTATGTGTGATTGGGTATATGTGATAGTTAAAAGCTAGAGAGAAAGCTTAGAGAAGAAGATAAGGCTGCAAATGAATGATCTGGATTAACAGAAGAATCTGAGGTTACAAGCTTATATACAGCTGAAAGATAAGCACGTGATAAACACGTGTAGAGCCAACACTGCTCAGAATAAGCTAATTAACTAAACAGACTAATTGTAATTAGCTCAAGTAAGCACAAACTAGTAACTAATTAAAGCTTATAGTCTAACACCCTTCCTCAACTTGATGGGAGGGAAGAAGCATCAAGTTGCTGAACAGATGAGCATGTTGAGGATAACAAAGGCCCTTTGTAAAGAGATCAGCAAGTTGATTTTTTGAAGTAACAAACTGAAGTTGTAGATGACCTGCCTTAACTTGATTTCTTGTGAAATGCACATCAACCTCAATGTGCTTAAGCTTTGAATGAAACACAGGATTTGTAGCCAAGGCCAGAGCTGAAATATTATCACAAAACAGTGTTGGAATCTCTGTAGGCTTAAGCTGAAGATCATTAAGCAAATGAATCAACCAAAGGACCTCAGAAGTGGTATCAACCATACTCCTATACTCAACTTCAGTAGAGGACCTTGATACAGCAGTTTGCTTCTTAGAACACCAAGATATGGGAGAATCAGTGAGCAATATAACAAAGCCTATAGTAGATTTTCTGTCATTGGGATCTCCTGCCCAGTCAGCATCACAATAGGCATGTAAAAGAAGAGAAAAATCAGTTGTAGCTTTAGGCATGACACCCTTCCTGAAAAAATCCCCTGTGATACAGTGCCCTTGACATAGCTAATAATTCTTCTAGCAGCCTGAAAATGCATATCAGTAGGGCAATGAAGAAATTGACACACTGAATTTGTAGCATAGGCAATATCAGGTCTGGTGAAGGTAAGATACTGCAAACACCCAACTAGACTTCTGAAAAGAGTAACATCATGACTTTACAAAGGCTCACCATCATTTATTAGTAATTTCAGTCCAGACTTACATGGAGTAGAGTGAGAAAAGCAGTCATCCATACCAGACTTATGCACAAGATCTTTTGCATATTTTTGCTGTGAAACAAACAGCCCATCTGATCTGTACTCAATCTCAAGACCAAGAAAGAAGTGCAATTTGCCTAAGTCCTTCATATCAAACTCTTTTTGCAAAGCAGACTTGACATCCTGAATGAGAGATTCACATGATCCAGTAATAATAATGTCATCCACATAGAGTAAAAGGAAAACATGACCAATCTGAGAGTGCAAAACAAACAAGCTCGGATCTGAATAAGAAGCTGTAAAACCAAGTGAAGGAAGAAAATTGGTGAATCTTTCATTCCATGCACGAGGAGCCTGCTTTAAACCATAGAGAGATTTGTTAAGTTTGCAGACAAAATTTGGTGCATGTTGGTTCACATAACCACCAGGCTGTGTCATATAAACTTCTTCAGATAATAATCCATGCAAGAAGGCATTTTTTACATCAAGTTGATGAAGGTTCAAGAGTAATATGCAGCAAGACACAAAATAAGCCTTACTGTTGTGTGCCTAACAACAGGAGAGAAAGTTTCCTCATAATCCACCCCATATTCTTGGCTAAAACCTCTAGCAACCAACCTAGCCTTATGTCTTGCAATACTGCCATTTGCATTTCTTTTAACCTTAAACAACCATTTGCAAGAGACTAGATTTTTACCATCTGGAAGAGGAACAAGAGTCCAGGTTTTTTGGTTCATAAGAGCACTGTACTCCTCATCCATTGCTGCCTTCCATTCTGGAATTTTGAGAGCATCTTTATAGTTTGCAGGTTCAGTAGCACTAGGATCAGAAGAAATATGATTAAGAAGGGAAATAAAATACTTTTTCTTAGAAATACCCCTCTTGGCCCGAGTTAGCATGACATGATCATTCTGACATGAATGTGCCATACCTTCAACTGGATGCAGAAAATTAGCATCTGATACAGTACTAGAAAGAGAAGATTTAGCACTATTGAGAACAACTGAAATGTCACCATGACCAGGAGTGGATGGAAGAGAAATGACCCCATCAGCATCATTAAAAAGAACACAAGTGTTGCTATTGGATGAGAAAATATCACAAGGGTTTGTAGATGGAGATACATAAAGAACAGGATCATTGTCAACAAAGTCGCATGCAGCGCTAACATGTGGAGGCTCATTACAAGTAGGAGAATCACCAGTTGTATGAGCATCTGAAATAATAGCATGAACATGAGTTGAATCAGTAGGATGCTGACCTGAAGAGTTGGACTGAGTTGAAGTAGGTGCAGGAATTGGCATTGTTAGGGACTGAGTTGAAGTTAAGCATGGTGTAACAACAGTAAGAGGATGCAAATATGTAGGCTGAAGACTTGAAGTTGAAGCTGTAACCTTGCTCATTGCATTTTTATCTTTACTCACAGCATAAGGAAAGGTAGTTTCATCAAAGAATACATGTCTGCAAATGACATATTTTCTGAGAGTAGGACTGTAGCATACAAAACCTTTATATCCGGCAGCAAAGCCAACAAACACACACCTAACAGTCTTAGGTTTAAGCTTGTTAGATCTATAGGGTGTCATTAGAGGATAGCAAGCACAACCAAACACCCTTAGCATATCAATTGAAGGAAGCTTCTGATATAAACACTCATAAGGAGATTTCAGCTGAATTGTTTTAGATGGCATTCTGTTAATTAGAAAAGTGGCAGTAGCACAAGCATGAAACCAAAACTGATCTGGAAGTGAAGCTTGCTGCAACATGGTAACTGCAGTTTCCCTGATATGCCTATTCTTCCTCTCTGAAACACCATTTTGCTCTGGTGTGTAAGGACAAGAGATCTGATGAATGATTCCATTCTGAGAAACAAATTCCTTAAACTTTGCATTGACATATTCACCACCACCATCACTTCTTAGCACTTTAACAATAGAATGAAATTGAGTAGACACCATGGCACACAAAGACTTGAAGTAAGACAGTACTTCACTTTTGTATTTCATAGGGAAAATCCAAGTGAACTTGGTACAATCATCGATGAACAAAACAAAGTATCTAAAACCATCAATGGAAACATAAGGCGAAGGCCCCCATACATCAGAATGAAGTAAATCAAAAGGAGCTGCACTGCTAGAGGTAGAAATGGGAAAGGGAAGTTTATGAAACTTGCCTAAAAGACATGGCTCACACACATATGTGTCTATATCAGAAACTGATCCTAGCTTGCTCTTCTGAAGCATCAGTTTGACAACATCATTTGTGGGATGACCAAAACGTTTATGCCATAACGATTGTTGAACTTTCTGTCCAATGAAAGCAGTGCAGTTCTGAGGGCTAGAGACACCTTTATTCACACAAACTGAAGAAGAAATTGCTGAAGTAGAACTGTTGGACTGAGAAAAGTCTTTGTTGTTGTTGATCAATGGAAGCTGAAATGGAAGAGGATATAGACCATGCTCACTCAGTCCCTTGTACACAACCTTGCCCTGCACCTTATCCTGTATCACACACATAAACTCATCCAACCAGACCAAACAGTTGTTTTGCTTACACAACTGGTAGATAGAGAGTAAATTAGCAGCAATATCAGGGAAGACTAAAACATCATCAACTTTCAAAGACCCCAATTTTGTATCACCAGAATGAGTAATGTGCAATTTTTCACCATTACCAATCTGAACACCATCAGTTGTAGGGTAAGAAGTGATATTATTCAGATGCTCCATATTGTTGGTCATATGATTTGTGGCTCCAGTATCAGCAAGCCAAAACTGAGGAGCCATGGTGGCAGAAGCTAGCATTGCAGTGGCGGCATTGCCTTGCTCAGTTTGTCTGTCTGGAAAGCCAATGATGAAGAAATAGCCATCAGCAGTATGACCATATTGATTACAATACTGACAGGCACCTTGAGGAGTTGCACTGAAGTTGTTGCCAGAGTTGTTTTGAACAGTAGGAAGAGACCTACAAGTCTTTGTAGAATGTCCAGGTATGTTACACCACTGACAAATGATAGATGGACCTGCATTACCACCATTGTTTCTAAAACCACGTCCTCCATTATGTGAGCCTCGTCCTCTACCACCATTGTTAAAACGAGGATTACCAGAACCATAAGAACCTCTACCTCCTGTGTTTGCACCAGCATAAAATCCAGTAGGACCAGAGGGACTATTGAACATGTTATAAGAAGGATTAGGAGAGTATCCAAAAGGAACATGAGTAAATGGCATATATGGGTGAGGAGTGGGATAGGAATATGAAGGCATTGATTGAGTATTTGAAAATCCTGGTGGATATGAAGGTGTAGGAAGGATAGGAGGAGTGGAAGTAAAAGATGAAGTAGCAAAAACAGGTGGAATAGGTGGAGTAGGCAGTATAGGAGTGAGTGATGCAGCATTAGAGGTAGTAATAGGAGTAAGAGGTGCAGCAGTAGCTCTTGTAGAAGCTGATGAAGTAATAGAACTTAAGGAACTCTGATCAGAAACAGTGGCAACTTTGCAATTAGCAAGCATGGCAGTAAGAAGAGTTTGAATGCTGTGAGACTCATTGCTAATATCCAATTCAGCAGACTTCAACAGAGTCTTAAGCTGATGAAGTGGCGAGCAAGTAAACTGAGATCGAATGACAGTCTTAATTGCAGCATACTCATTAGGCAAACCATTAAGCATTGTAATCACAATATCATCATCATCAACTGTCACACCAACAGTTTCAAGAGCATCCTTAGCAGCCTTGATTTTATCCAAATAGGTCTCTATATCATTAGAACCTTTCTTAATGTTTTGAAGATTGGATTTCAGTTGCGGGATGTTTTGCTTATTAGAATCTGCAAACTTAGTCTTAAGTCTACTCCAAAGCTCCTGTGCAGATTTACTACCAGTAGCACAGTTTGTGGCAACAGGACCCAAAGTTTGGCCAAGCATATTCATAATATTTCTATCCTGAGTTTTCCATTTCACATACTCAGGAGAAAGAGAAGTGGTGCCATCAGAGGATGTAACTAACTGTGGAGGACTAGGGATTGAGCCATCAATAAAACCAAATAGATGTAGACTATCAAGAAACATCTCTATTCTGTAAAGCCATGCCGGATAGGTAGACTCATCCAACATTATATTAGGAAGCAAAACAGTAGTATGAGTAGAGATATGAGATGAAGCATCCATGACTATAGCACTGAAACGACAAGCTAGGGTTTGATAAAGAAAAACGGAAAACTCAAAGGCTATTGACACGAGAAAATGAAAGAATGAAAGATCACAAGATATTGAATCGTGCAGCGAATAGCTAGGGTTTAACTGCTCCAAATCAGATCTAGAACGATTTAGAAAAAATTGATGAATAAAACTAACATCAATAGAATCAGAATGAAAATCCAAAGCTTCGATACATCATAATCGACTCAAACAGCAAGGAATCAAATATGCTTCGTCAACAATTTGCTATTTGAAAGATGAAAAAGAGCTTAGGGAAGACACTTAGCTGCTGAGGAGAGAGAGAGCGCAGACGAGAAGAAAGAAGAAGAAGAACCGTTGCAATGGCGTCGAAGCTTCCCTGGATCAAAACCAAGGCTCTGGTACCATAAAAGCTAGAGAGAAAGCTTAGAGAAGAAGATAAGGCTGCAAATGAATGATCTGGATTAACAGAAGAATCTGAGGTTACAAGCTTATATACAGCTGAAAGATAAGCACGTGATAAACACGTGTAGAGCCAACACTGCTCAGAATAAGCTAATTAACTAAACAGACTAATTGTAATTAGCTTAAGTAAGCACAAACTAGTAACTAATTAAAGCTTATAGTCTAACAATAGTTCTGTTAGTCTTGTTTATAGACTACTTAATATCTTCCTCCTCAAGTACTATGCCTCATAGATGCCAACCCCGTGTGGCTACCTCGACCAACGTCATTGAGGTGATGAAGTGAGAGGATTAGCGGATTCTATAGGAGACATGTTGAGATGTGTTTTTGATAGGGTTCAGCACCCTCGATATGTGAAGAAGAGAGATGTTTCTGATGCAGGGGCAGTAGAGTTCAAGTGTGCCAAGGGACCCCTTAATGCTTACTCTTGGGTGGACAAGATGGAAATGGCTTTCGAGAGCACAGAACTACCAGAAGAAAAGAAAGTGAAGATGACAGTGTCCTTTCTAGACGATTCAGCTCATCATTGGTGGACTCTCGCCAAGAGTAGTAATGATGGTGCTCAAACTATGACTTGGGAGCAGTTTAAAACGCTCTTCTTGGGTCAGTATTTCAATCACTCTCATCGTAGTAGGATTCAGTCAGACTTTCTGAACATGAAGAAGAGAGACGATGAGGGAGTCATCGAGTTTGAGCAAAGGTTCACTACTTTGAGCTACCATGTGCCCTATTTGGTTCCTGATGAGAGGACCAGGATTGATATGTTTATTGGGGCACTTGGTGAAGTGTATGTAGATAAGATGGTCGGAGTTATCTATCAGACATTCCTTGATGCAATTGGGGAAGCTATGGCCATTGAGACCAGGGGGACTTATAGTGCTCGGCCTCGAGATTTCAGTGGTTCCAGTCAGGGTCCATCTAAGAAGGCTGCTTCATCATCCGCTTCTAAATCTTTAGCGGGTAGTGGTAGTAGTGGGGGATCGGGTTTTGGTCCTCAGAGTAGAACTAGAGGAGGTTTCAGGAGACCCTTCAGGAGCCAGTTGGGTAGGCAGCAGGCCGGTTAGTATAGTGCTGGTAGTAGTTCCCAAGGGGGATCATCTAGTGGTCAGACTTTTTCCTTTGGTTAGCAGCAGTCATCTGGATGATTTGAGTGTGGTGGTCATGCTCATTTCAGGAGAGACTGTCATTTGTTGGCACAGAGGACCGCCCTTACTCAGCCAGTCGGTCAGTCTTCAGCTAGAGGCTCCAATAGTGGTTCTCACGGTGGTTCAGCAGCCAGGGGTGGCTCTCAGCAGGGGAGTGGTCAGCGTGGACGTCTCATGACTCGCACTAGACTTCATGCTATAACCCAGTAGGAGGGTCGTACTTCTCCAGATATCATCATTGGTACGTTATTAATTTTTGGTCAGCCAGCTTTTACTTTAATTGATCCTGGAGCCACGCATTCATTTATGTCTAGTAGATTCGCCCTCCATGCCAATGTGTGATCATCGTCTCTTCCAGGCGAGTGGCATGTATCTCTACCTTCTAGTGAGGTGATGAGAATAGATTGGGTGTTTAGTGGGTATGAAGTGCTAGTAGAGGGATTTAATTTCGAGGCAGATTTAATTCCTCTAAATATGATGGAGTTTGATATGATCTTGGGGCTGGACTTCTTAGAGACTTATAGAGCTATGGTAGATTGTTTCCGAAAAGAAGCAGTGTTTCGAAGTCTGGATGGTTTTGAGGTTGTTTTTCAGGAGGAAAGAGATGTGATTTCGAGTTGCCTGATACCAGCTGTGGCCGCTAGGAAATTTTTTAAATAAAGGCTATCAGACATTCTTAGCTCATGTTGTGGATGCAAGTATAGGAGTGTTGGAAGTAGGGGATATTCCTGTAGTAAGAGAGTTTCCGAATGTGTTTACCGAGGACTTGCTTGGTTTGCCTCCTGTAAGGGAGATATATTTTTCTATCGAGTTGCTTCCTGGAACTATGCCTATCTCACAGGCACCTTACAAAATGGCTCCAGCGGAATTGAAAGAGCTGAAGACTCAACTGCAGGAGTTGGTGGACAATGGTTTTATTCTACCTAGCATGTTTCCATGGGGTGTCCCAGTGATGTTTGTTAAGAAGAAAGATGGCACCATGAGACTATGCATTGATTATAGGAAGCTTAATCAAGTCACAGTGAAGAATAAGTATCTGTTGCCTCGCATTGATGATTTGTTTGATCAGTTGAGGGGTGCTTCTGTTTTTTTAAAGATTGATTTGAGATCTGGTTATCATCAGTTGTGGATCTGGGAGAGTGATATAGCCAAGACTGTTTTTCGATCACGCTATGGTCATTATGAGTTTGTGGTGATGCCTTTTGGACTTACTAACGCACCTGCTGCTTTCATGGATCTCATGAATAGGGTGTTTAGTCCATATCTTGACCGTTTTGTGATCGTGTTCATAGATGATATTTTGGTATACTCAAAAAGTGAGAGGGAGCACGCCAAACATCTAAGATTGATATTGTGGACTTTGAGAAATGCTCAGTTGTTTGCCAAGTTCAGCAAGTGTGAGTTTTGGCTTGATAAAGTGGGATTCTTGGGTCTTGTAGTTTTAGCATAAGGTGTTAGTGTGGATCCCCAGAAGGTTGAAGCAGTGTCAAGTTGGAGAAGACCTACCACTGTGATGGAGATTCGTAGTTTCTTGGGGTTAGCAGGTTATTATAGGCGATTTGTGCAAGACTTTTCAAAGATTGCAGCTCCACGAACAAGTTTGACCAAGAAGGGAGTTAAGTTCGAATGGTCAGAGCAATGTGAGTAAAGTTTTCAAGAATTAAAGAATTGCCTGACTAGTGCTCCTGTTTTGGCGCTTCCGAATGGTAGTGGGGAGTATGTGGTGTTTTGTGATGCTTCTAGACGAGGTCTAGGCTGGGTTTTGATGCAGCATGATCGAGTGATTGCTTACGCTTCTAGGCAATTGAAGCCACATGAGGTGAATTATCTCACCCCTGATCTAGAGCTTGTAGCTGTGATTTTTACTCTCAAGTTGTGGGGACACTATCTTTATGGAGCCAAGTGTCAGATCTTTACCAATCACAAGAGTCTTCGGTATATGTTCACTCAAAGGGGAGTTGAATATGAGGCAAAGAAGGCGGATGGAGTTGATCAGTGATTATGATTGCACTATCGAGTATCATTCAGGAAAGGCTAATGTGGTAGATAATGCTCTTAGTCACAATCCATCCATATCTTTGTTTCATCTGAGGATGGTTCGAGTTCCACTTCTTTTTGAATTGCGAGCAACAAGGGTGGATTTAGCGGTTGATGAAGTGGGTTGTGAGTAGGTGTTTGATCTATCAGCAAGTAAAAGCTGAAAGGCAAAAACCTTCAGGGTTGCTTGAGCCGTTGCCTATTCCAGTGTGGAAGTGGGACCACATCACCATGGATTTTGTTTTCAGTTTACCTCGTACCCGTGAAGGACATGACGGTATTTGGGTGATTATGGATAAACTCACCAAATCTGCTCATTTCTTGCCGGTGGGAGAGAAGTGTACACTGGATAAATTGGCTGAGCTGTATGTGAATGAGATTGTGAGACTTCATGGCGTACCTGAATCCATAGTGTCAGATCGGGATCCTAGATTTGCTTCTAAATTCTGGGGAGCTCTTCAGGCAGCTTTAGGTACCTGACTACACTTCAGCACTGTTTTTCATCCTCAGACTGATGGGCAATCAGAGAGGACTATCCAAACTTTAGAGGATATGTTGAGAGCGTGTGCCTTGCAGTTTGGAGGGAGTTGGGATAAGAACCTTTCTTTGATGGAGTTTGCCTATAACAACAGCTTCTATTTGAGTATCGGTATGGCTCCCTTTGAGGCACTCTATGGGAAGCAATGTCATATGCCCTTATGTTGGAATGAAGTAGGAGAAAGAGAGCTTTGTGGTCCTGAGATTATCGATGACACAAATGAGAAGATCAAGGTGGTCAGAGATAGACTCAAGGCTGCTCAGAGTAGGCAAAAGAGTTATGTAGATGTCCGTAGGAAGGACCTTGAGTTTCAAGTGGGTGATTGGGTGTTCTTGAAACTATCTCCTTGGAAAGGGGTAGTACGTTTCGGTAAACGTGGAAAGCTTCGTCCGAGGTATATTGGGCCTTATAAGATAATAGAGAGAGTTGGCTCTCTTGCCTATCGATTAGTTTTGCCTCTGGAGTTGTCCAGGATACATAATGTGTTTCATGTATGCATGTTTCACAAGTATATTGCCGATCCTTCTCATGTGCTTAAAGAGCAGCCGATTAGTTTGTAGAAGGATTTGCCCTATGAAGAGGAGCCGGTTCAGATTCTTGACCGAAAGGAGCAAGTGCTTAGGAACAAGACAGTCCTCCTTGTCAAAGTGCTTTGAGAAACCATCATGTAGAGGAAACTACTTGGGAATCAGAGGAGCAAATGAGGCAGCAATATCCTTACCTCTTTGTTTAGTAGGTATGTAAATTTCGAGGACGAAATTTTTATAAGGAAGGGAGAACTGTCACGCCCCGACCCTTAGTTTTTACCTTATTTACTAGCATGGTATTAATAAGAGTTTTACCGTCTTCGTCATTAAGTTTGTAATTTAATTGATCCCCAGAGAGGTTATGGGTGACGATTATTTAGAATGATTTATTCGAAGGAAGAAATTGTGACGACAGTAAAAATGGTAATTTTTGCTAGTAAAAGGTAATTTTCATTGGGGTATAATTTTTTTGGGTGTTAATTTTTTGGAGTGGGTTTTAATGGTGGTGTTGTGGACCAGATTGGGCCAAGCCCATTTTTTCCTCTCTCTCTCTTCCTCTCGACTCTCCCTACCGGATTTCCGGCCGCCCGTTCGCCGTCGTCCGGCCATCCCAGACCGCCACACCGGTCCCAATCGATCGGCCGTCGACCCAGCCATCTTCCTGGGGTGGTGGCAGCCGCCCTAACGCCGCCAAGAAGGAGAAGCCGAGCCCGGAAGTTCCTACTGCCCGAAACTTCCCGTCGCCAGAACTCCCTCCTCCGGCCGCCATAGCTAGCGATTTTTGGCTCAAAAGGAAGTTCTCCTCCCGTGCTTCAATCCCTCAAAAGGTTTCGTCCTGATTCGGCTTGGGTAAGGAGGTTTTGGTGTCTGAAATTTCTAGGGCTTTATTGTTGTTTCCGTTCGATTGACATAGTTAGGATTGAAATTGTTGTTTGTGCTAGTTAGGAAAGTTATAGAGGAGGTTGAGAGGAAGGTGCTGTCAAAATTTGGTAGGCATTGGAGGTCGCCGGAGCTGGCCGCCACTGAAAAAGTGTTTTTAGTGGGAATTTTTATGAGGAGTTTATTGGTATGAGTTTTAGAATTTTTGGAGGAGTTTTGGATAGGTTTGAGAATTTTTAATGTTTGGTATTTTTGGCAGATAATAAGTTAGAATCCGGCCATTGGCTTATTTATGGTGGAAGGTAATTTTCAGGATGTCGGTAATTGTGGTGAAATTTGGTTGGCAGTGAATTTAAGATTTAGGGTGATAGGCATGGTTGAGCGTGCGAGGCTTATATTTAATTATCCATATTTTCTTTAAGCGTCGGTGTTTTAATTTAGGAATTATTTTTGTTTTTGGAACAGGACGCGAGGAGACTCGAGCTGAAGAGGCCTCCGACCGATATCAGGCTTAGGCCTAATTTGTGAGTGGACCTTTGTTTTAATAATATGCTTGAAATGTTTTGTTGTTGAATAATTTCTTTTGTTGGAATTTAACCGAAATTGAGAATTTCGGTGATTATACTCATATATAGATATTTATGAGAATAGTATGTATATAAATAAATGCTAGCTAGCTATACGTGCGTTTCCCTCATAATGAGGTACAATTCTGTTATGGTGTGATGTGAGCGTTAGACGCCAGCGTCGTAGCCTTGTATGACTTTCTATTCTTTGTATTCATTTATAGAATTCGTACAAGGAATCTGCTCGTGTATATATATATATATATATATATATTCACTCGTGCCTTTCCCCCATAATGAGGTACAATTCCATTATGGAGTGACGAGAGCGTTAGACGCCAGAGTCATAGCCTTGTATGACTATCTATTTTTCGTGCTTATTCATAGATTTCGTACAAAGAATAGACGAGTGTAAATACATACTGATATATATAATCCTAGCTTGAGAGGCCATTTTTATAAAGTTAGGGAGTCTAGTAAGACTATACACCAGTTAAGAATTTTTGAGTTAAGCTTTTAAGCTGTCGCTGGTAAAGCGTTTTCCATGAAAATATTTTTGGGAAAATATTTTTTTGTTATGTCGAAATTGCTTTTGTCCACTCACTCTGACGTAATTGAATATTTTCCCTTAGGTCCTTCGTTTTAAAATGCCTAATCTGCAGCGTTCGGGTGGGGCCTAGAAGGAGATGTCGAGGCATAGTCACCCATCTTTCCGCTACTTTTCGCCAGTAGGTTACCTGTTTAATCTACTAGGAGATTGTCAGCTTCCGTTGTTTTTATGTTAGACGCCAGCGTCGTAGCTTTATATGACTATCTATTTTTCGTGATTATTCATAGATTTCGTACAAGGAATAGACGAGTGTAAATACATACTGATATATATAATCCTAGCTTGAGAGGCCATTTTTATAAAGTTTAGGAGTCTAGCGAGACTAGACACCAGTTAAGAATTTTAGAGTTAAGCTTTTAAGCTGTAGCTGGTAAAGCGTTTTCCATGAAAGTATTTTTGGAAAAATATTTTTTTGTTATGTCGAAATTGCTTTTGTCCACTCACTCTGACGTAATTGAATATTTTTCCCTAGGTCATTCGTTTTAAAATGCCCAATCTGCAGCGTTCGGGTGGGGTCTAGAAGGAGACGTCGAGGCATAGTCACCCATCTTTCCGCTACTTTTCGCCAGTAGGTTATCTGTTTAATCTACTAGGAGATTGTCAGCTTTCGTTGTTTTTATTTGTTTAGTAGCTCTGAATACTTTTGAGATTTTTGTATAACTTATTCTGAATAATTATGGGTTGTTGTGGAGGATGTTATTTTTGGTTAAAAGGGTGGTCTATAATTTTTCGGGTTAGGGTTGTCCATTTTCAAGGGGGGTTACCGAGTTCTTCAGTAAATTTTCCTTAGAGGTGGTCCCCGCATGACTTACTTTGGGTTTCAGGGTGAAATTCGGGACTGGTCCTGACAATATGCATCTTATCATACTTTGTACACGTGATCATGGTGATGTATGTCTCGATGCCCTCTATCCAATTATCAGCTACAAGATAGTCTGCACCTCCAAGAAAGGTAGGCTCTCCTAATCTGATGATACCCTGAGCCAATCTGGCTAGACATAAACCATCATCTACCACAACTAGCACCGGCACCTCCAACCCCACCTCCTCCTCAAAGAAATCATCTACAGGTGGAGCTCTACCTCTACCTTTTGCCCTACATGCCCCTCTAGCCCTACCTCAGCCTCTAGCTCTTCCTCGCGGAGGATCCATCACCTAAGAAGCAAGTAAACCTTGGTTAATTTATGCATAAAACTTAAACCAAAGTATAAGTCTAATACAACACTTATTAACCAAGGCACTAACTCAAGATGGACATAAAGATCCGAAATCCCACTAACAGAGTATTCTTATAATACCCCAGATTTTCATATCATTTTTTCCTTGTATTATTCTCATATTTATTGAAAGAATATTTATGGAGTTTCTTTTTGGGTTTATGCGAAGTTGAAGTTCGAGAGTTTATTTTAAGGTACTTGTTTAAGTGACTAAAAGTTGACTTTATTTTCTATAAGTTATTTGCTAAAACTTTTTTCATGAAAGTTGTAGAGTTTGGCTATACGAGTTTGTAGACACGTGGCACGCATAAGTCGGTTATCGTATGGGAAAGTTATGGTCAGTAGAAGTTCACGGTCTTTTTGGGATTTTGGGTTAAATAGAAAAGTTGTGGGGGTAGAAACCAAATTTTTCAGAAACTCTTTTCCTTCTCTCTCTCCTCCGCCCCGAGACGCACGCAGCCCTTGTTTTTCACCGGAGAAGAAGTCGGACGTCCGGCCACCGTTTTGGCCGCCACTAGTCCCAATAGTTCGGTCTCATCCTCACCATTCTAACCGTGTCGATCCCTGACGCTGGTGACCAGTGTGCAAGGCGCAGCAAGGCCTGAAAGCCACTGCCACAGTGACCTCTCATCGGACCCTAATCCGGCGACTTCTGACGACGCCACTAGCCTAGTTAGGTTTGTCTCCTCCGTGCAAAGCCTCCTAAGCAAGTGGGTGGCCTCACCTTGAGCTGTGGCAGCAGGAAGCAGACGGAGCAGAGTTGGCTGGAAATTTCAAGTTCTAGCGACGGCAGTAGGCTGTGATAGATAAGCCATGAAGCCCTTTTTCTTCTAAGTATGATTTTGCTAGTCATACAACTAGATTTTGAGTGTTGGGAACCTTGATTTTCAGTTTGAGGCTCAGTCTTTGTGGGGGCTGTTTGGAGCAGTTCAAGGCCGAACCAAGTCTAATCTCAGGTATAAAAAGTGTTCCTTTTGTTGTGACTATCAAGTTTTGTGTTGTAAGTTTCCCTAAATTTTGAAGTTTGGTGGAGACGTGTGAGACTCACTCGCCGCTGCCTGTGGCGGCGCATGGGAGCACGTCCGGGCAGGGTAGACGCCTTGTTTGCTACTTTAGCTAGTCCTTGTAGTTGCTAAGGTGTTGTTGTGTATGAAGAATGAGTGTTGATTAGGTTTTTGCATTGTATGTGCTAAGTTGGTTCTTGGTGTTCATTAGGTCGGAAACTTGGAAAATTTGATTCTTGGAGGTAGTAGTGGTTGTTGTTGAGTGTCCGATGACCTTGGGAGGTCTTGGATGAAGGATTGCCCTTCTTTGGGCAACCTTTGAGTTAAGGGTATTTTAATTCTTGTTGAGAATTTACTAAGGTTTTGATGGTGTAATTTTAGGTGATTTGTGATATTGTTGAGTTGGCTTACTCTTATGTTTTGAGAAAACGCAGCGGGATATTGAGGTGAGTAAATCTCACAGAGGTTCATTTTTGAACCAAGTTTAATTATGGTCTTTTGATGAGGATAATGATCATGATGTGATTTTAATATTTTGCTATTATTGGTTTTAAAAATATATGAGCTTGATCATCAACGGCTCATATGTAAGATAAAACAATTTTTCCATTTGTGTATTATTTTTGGAAGTTCATATGATCATAATCTTGTTGATGTTGTTCATATAATTATATCCTTGTGAAGGATAAAGTCATATGATATGGATCTAGTGTTGGTGATAATTATGTTGTGTGATTATGATTGTTGGATAAATAGCCAAGCCAGGTTCCAAGCCTTTAATCGGGTGATTGGTTGCGGTTAAGATGTTATTTATCATTTTTATGTTGTGATATTAGACAGTCAAACCGGGTTCCAAGTCTTTGGTCGGGTGATTGGTTGCAGTTAGTAATAGAGCTCTAATCCGTCTATAAATGTAGGTCATGAGGGATACCTTATCGTATCTGGGACCTATGGGTACACAAATTTGTTGTTGTAGGTCATGAGGGGTATTTTTAATACCTGGGACTCATGGAAACATGTTATTTTGGAAAATGTGTTGGATTTGTGGTTATATTCATTGATATAAATTGCTTTTGTGTTTTTTTTATGTGAGAAATATTGTGCTATTTGAGATTACTCATACAAGCATTTAGCTTACCGGGTTTGTTATTTTACAATCCTGGTGCACCAATTCTTGGTGTAGGGGTTAGACCTGCAGGTGAGGATCAGCAGGGTTGAGGCGAAGGCCTAGTGGCAAAGGTTCTCCCTATTTTTGTCAGACTCTGTATAGTTTTAGATTTGAGTAGACAGTATTAAAATCATGAAATTGTTCTCATGTTCTTATTTTGCACGTTATGTAAACAAGGAAGTGTAATCCTAATTCAGTGATAGATTTTGTGGAAATTTATATTCTGTAATTGAGTTTTTTGTTGTTGTTGTTGTTGTTAAAAACATGTTGGGATGTTAATATTTTAAGTTATATCATGCCAAAAATTTTGAAAATTCCATTCGAAAATTGGGGTGTGACAATTCTCTTGACCTAGAGGCGACACCTAACCTTTCACATACCCAATGACATATCAATACCGAAGAGCTTATGATGGTGATCTGCTGCAGTCGGGCCATCACTCCGAAGTATTGATTATCACCAAATATGTAAACCCCGCTCTGATACCAAACTGTCACACCCCAATTTTTGAAAGGATAATTTTCAAAATTTTTGGCATGATATTACTTAAAATATTATAATCTCAAAATTTGTTCCAAACAAACTTCAAGGAAAATTAAACTCAATGAGGAAATGTAAATGTCACACAACTCAACACTGAGTTAAATATTACATTTCCTTATTTACATAAACTTGAAAGTCAAGAAAAATGAAAATACTCAAATGAGTTTAATACAATCTACCCAAATATAAAAAATATACAGAGTATGGCAAACCCAACAAAAACCACTCCACTAAGCCTCCGCCTTAACCCTGCTGATCCTCATCTGTAGGTCTAACCCCTACACCAAGAAATGGTGCACTGGGTTGTAAACAACAAATCCGGTAAGCTAAAAAGCCTGTATGAGTAACTCTCAAACTAACATAACACTACTAACATCCAATTATCTCACAAGAGCAATTTAGATTAATAACTAAATCTACAATTGCAACACACATTTCCAATTAACATGTACACATGAGTCCCAGATATTAATAAATACCTCTCATAACCTACACCCAAGGGTCCCAGATACAATAAGGTATCTCCCATGACCTACACCGACAGACGGACTAGAGCTCTATCCCTAACCGTAACCAATCACCCGGCTAAAGGCTTGGAACCCAGTTTGACTGTCCAATAAAAATCACAAAATAATCATTGCATCATAACTGTAACCAATCACCCGATTAAAGGCTTGGAACCCGGTTTAACTATCCAATAAAAATTACAAAATAATCATTGCATCATAACTGTAACTAATCACCCGATTAAAGGCTTGTAACCCGGTTTGACTATTTAACAACAATTCACGACATAGCAACATCATCATTAATAACACAAGATCCCATCATAAAATCATATCCTTCCACATAGATATATTTATATGAACAATATTGATATTCCACAAGAATAATCTATCAAAAATCAATAAAATTATGATCACAAGAACCTCAAAAATAAACATATAAGGAAAACTTGTTTTATCTTACCTATGAGCCGTTGGCGATCAAGCTCATACATTTTAAAACAAATAATAGCATTTTATTAAGTTCAACATCAACATCAAATGACCATAATAAAATTTGGCCCAAAAGTGGACCCTGGTAAGATTTACTCACCTAAATATCCCGTTGTGTTTTTCCGCAACACAAGAGCCAAGCTAAACCATAATCTCACAAATCATCTAAAATTACACAATTAAAAACCTTAGTAAATTCTAAACATGGATCAAAGTGCCCTTAACCTAAGGGTTGCCCAAAGAAGGGCAATCCTTCCTCCAACACCTCCCAAGGTCATTGGACACTCAACAACAAACCATACTACCTCCAAGATCAAACTTTCAAGTTTCTGACCTAACGACACCAAGAACAACTTAGCACCTAAGATGCAAAACCTAACCAACACTTAACCTTCACACACAACAACACATTGAAAACTACAAGGACTAGCTAAAACGGCAACCAAAGTCCTCACCCTGCCCGAACGCTTTCCCACGCGCCACCACGAACTTCAGAATTTGGAAAAACTCACAACATGAAACTTGTAGATTGAAACGTGGAGAGCAACTTAATACCTGAGGTTTTAACCAATTTAGCCGGAAACAACCAGAAAATGCCACGAAACACCAACTCGAAATCAAACCTCAAACTTGCAAATCCGGGCTCAAAACCTCAAAAACTTGATTCAAACCATGCTTAAGCACAACCAGGAGAAGGAGAGGACCAAAACTCACTTAAGGATGCCCCATGTCTTCGCCATATATGGCAGTTTGATCGGCGATGCAGCTGCCCCTTTTTCTGATAAGGAGCTCCGAGGCGTTCTACACCGAGCAGTAGTTGCCCAGCCTTGAAGAAGACACCTGAGGGAGTCGAATGGGACCAACGGCGGTCAAAATGGTGGCCGGACGGTGGAGCTAGCTCTGGCAAAAATTGGCTGCGCGAGGTGAGCTCGGGAGGGAAGAGAGAGAAAGTGAAACTGAATTTACGTTTTCAAAAATAACTCCCACACATTTTTCTACTTGTACACTTTCCAAACCCAGAAACTAACGTCCTCTAACCATAACTTTCTCATACAACATCTATTTCACCCGTGTCGCATGTCTACGAACTCGTATCGACAAACTCTATAACTTTCATAAAGGAAGTTTTTGAAAATAACTTACGGATAAGAAAGTCAACTTTTGGCCCCTTAAAAGTCAAAACATGTTAAAATAAATTTCTGAAACTTCAACTTCGCATAATCAACTAAGAATTTCTACAAATAATCCTTCATTAAATTTGGAAATATTACAAAGAAATTGATATGAAGATTTGAGGTATTATACTTGGCCTCCAAGCCCATTGCCGAGACTCCAAATGCCTCTATGGCTATCTCTAATGCTCACCGCTCGTTTTGTAAAGCTTGTTCACAAGCCAAATTGAATGCAAGACCATGTTTTGCTAGTGATTCTAAACAAAGCATTCCATTCATACAAGAATTCAATGTGCTATTTGTGGACCTATCAAACCAGAGAGCGGACAATTTCGATATTTTATGGTTCTGGTTGATGCATCAACGCGTTGGTCACACGTTGATTTGCTATCTACTAGAAATGCTGCATTTGCTAAACTCCTACCTCAAATTATTAAGCTTCGGGCTCACCACCTTGATCACCCAATCAAGTCTATTCGATTGGACAATGCTGGAGAGTTTACGTCTAAGTCTTTTGACGACTATTGCATGTCTATCGGGATTGAAGTAGAACATCCCGTACCCCATGTGCATTCACAAAACGATATTGCAAAAGCTACAATTATGCACTTACAATTGATTGCGAACCAACTTGCCTGTTTCTGCCTGGGGTTATGCAATTTTGCATGTAGCTGCACTTATTCGTTTTAGACCCACTGCAACCCAACCATTTAGTGTGTACCAGTTGGTAACTAGATATAAGCCTGATATTTCACACTTATGCATATTTGGTTATGCAGTATGTGTGCCTATTACGCCTCCACTACGTACTAAGATGTGTCCTTAAAGACGATTAGGTATTTATGTTGGCTATCAACATCCTACGATTGCCCGCTATTTAGAACCTCTGACAAGATATCTCTTTACTGCGAGATTCACAAATTGTCACTTTGATGAGACATTCTTCCCGCCGTTAGGGGGAGACATGACCGTTTCCGTACCAATTGAACGTTGAGAATTAACGTGGTCTGACCCCACTATGTCTTATTATGATCCCTGGACTTCTGACAGTGATTTAGAAGTTCAACGTATTCTTGATCTTAGAAGAGTTGCAGATTTGATGCCTGACTCTTTTACCAATATCGTGAAAGTGACAAGATTAATTATATCTGCTGCAAATGTTCCTGCAAGGTTAGATGTCCCAAGTAAAGGGACATTTCCTGCCGCACCGAGGCTCGGCAATGCCGTCATTGACGCGCTAGATGCCCACGGTAGAGGTGTGTCCGCGGCCTCTGCTCCCACCAGGAAGAGGGGGAGACCTGTTGATTTAACATATACTGTGCCTAGAAAAAGACGTGACAGTAAGACATTAAATGATCCACTCATCGTCAACATTGTGAAACCTGCACATGGGATTGTCTCTGACTATAGTTATGTCTAAGAATCAATGTTAGCGTATCTAGGAGATGTCTCGGATCCAATGTTGTTGTTGGAGAACAAAAAAAATCTCATTAAAGTATACCGATGCGCACGGTATGATGGAAAGAACTTCCACGACTATTGATGATGTTTTTGCTTATTCTGTCGCTCAAGATATTATCGACGACGATGAGATAGAACCGCGCTCCATTGCAGAATGCCAACATCAAGCAGAAATGCCGAAATGGAAGGATGCAATCTAGGCTGAACTAGACTCTCTAGCAAAAAGACAAGTTTTCAGTCCGGTAGTGTCATGCCCATCGAATGTTAAGCCTGTTGGACATAAATGGGTCTTTGTTCGAAAGCGAAACAAGAAACATGAAGTCATGCGCTATAAAGTGCGACTCGTGGTGCAAGGATTTTCTCAACGTCTTGGAATTGACTACAAAGAGACATATTCTCCCTTTATGAACGTCATTACTTTTCGCTACTTCATCAGATTAGTAGTGTCCAAAAAATTGAGGATACAGCTTATGGATGTGGTTACTGCATATCTCTATGGGGATATTAATACATATATACATATATATATAGTGTCTGATGGACTTTCACTACCCAAATCAAGTGACTTTAAGCCACGGATTGCCTTTGCAATTAAATTGTTGCGTTCACTATATGGATTGAAACAATCCGGACGAATGTGGTATAATCGTCTAAGTGACTACTTGATTGGGAAGGGATATAAGAATGACAATATTTGCCCATGCGTGTTCATTAAAAGAACAAGTGCCGGATTTGCTATAGTAGCCGTCTATGTTGATGACATGAACATCATCGGTAATCTCAAAGAAATTGATGAGATCGTGACCTACTTGAAATTCGAGTTTGAGATGAAAGATCTTGGGAAAACTTGATTTTGCCTAGTCCTAGAGCTAGAGCATGGAGAGACTGGAATATTAATTCATCAGTCAGCTTATGTCCGAAAAATGCTCAGGCGATTTAATATGGACAAAACTCACCCTCTTGGTACTCCCATGGTCACGCGAAGTCTGGATATCAAAAAGAACTCATTCCGTCCTAAAGAGGATGATGAGGAAGTCCTTGGAGCAGAAATTTCTTATCTAAGCGCTATCAGAGCTTTATTATACTTAATTGACTCACTGCACAAGACCAGACATTGCATTCTCAGTAAACTTGTTAGCTAGGTTTAGCTCTGCGCCTACGCAACGTCATTGGACTTATGTTAAACACATCTTCAAGTACTTGAAGGGTTCAATTGATTTGGGCTTATTTTTCCCTTACAAAACTGAAGTGGAAGGCATGAATGTTGTTGTCCTTGTTGATGGCAACACTGCCGACACATTGGCGGAGCCCCTAAAGGCCCCTTTCGTGCCCAGCAGTGCCTCGGCAGCACTAGGCAGCGCACCCCTGCCGCAATCTACCTCGGTCAGCAGCATGCAGCGCGCCCCTGAGTGCTCCTGCTGATGCTGCAACACAGCAGTCGCGCCCCTGCGCACGCAGCGCTGCAACCGAGCCCCTGTGCGTCCTCGAGAGCTTCCAATACCGCAAACGAGCAGATTTTGTTCCCCAACCAAAATCAAGCTTCTGAAGCTATTTCTAGCTCAAAATTGACGCAATACGGTATTGTCCCCTATTCTGAAACATCGAATAATGTGTCAGTCGGATTTGCTGATGCTGGGTATCTTTCTGATCCACACAAAGGACGTTCCCAAACTGGTTATGTGTTCACCATTGGGACTACGACAATTTCTTGGAGATCTACCAAGCAAACCCTTGTTGCTACTTCCTCAAATCATTCAGAGATTATTGCACTACATGAAGCAATCAAAGACAGTGTTTGGTTTCGCTCTATGCTAGCTCATATTGAAGAGTCAAGTGGGTTGACATCTATCACTGATGCATCAATTTGTATCTATAAAGACAATGCGGCATGCATTGAACAAATGAAGGGTGATAATACTAAGCATATCTTGCCTAAGTTCTTCTACGATCAACAACAGCAACAACTTTTGAATATCCAAGTGAACCAAATAAGTTCCGAAGATAATGTAGCAGATTTGTTCACCAAGTCTCTACCCAAATCTACTCTTGAGAAGCATGTGCGAAGTATTGGTATGCGTCACTTATCTGAATTCTATAATTGATTTAATTATCAGAGGGAGTTGATTGTGTAGATATCATAGGGAGTCTACGTCACATGTTTTACATTCAAGTTGTAGTTGGCGCGTTGTGCTCTTTTTCCCTTCGACCAAAGTCTTTTGTTTTTACCCAATAGGTTTTTGTTTTACTTGGCAAGGTTTTTACCGAGGCAACGTTCATGCACCATGTGATTCTGGTACGCGATACAAGATGGAGTGTTGAAGGAATTTACATTCCTATCCTTGATGATTTGTCTTGACCGAATCTTCTCTTTATTAGATTAGAATATCTCTTAGATATCTATTACTGATTTACAGAGATTCTCTATGTAATGTCTATATAAAGATTAATCTATCAACGAATAAATAGATATTTTTCTTTCGTATTCTCATACTCTACAACATTTTTTTTCCCTTAAAAAAGGGAATATCCCTATGTTCCATTGTCTTCTCATTTTCTTTCATAGTCCAATCCCAAAATCCAAAAACAAAAAATCTTAAAAGTCTGCTGGTTTAGGGTTTGTGGTGATATAAATAGAGATCCATATCAGCTGCCCTCACTCCTCTTTCGTTTTACCCTCTACTGAATATCAATCGTCTCCGCTCTCCCACTCTCTCGCTTATACCACCATGGCCGTCACCTTCACAGATCTCTACACCGAAGCCGGCCTCAAGTCCCTCGAGGCCTACCTCTCCGGCAAAACCTACATCTCTGGGTAAATTTTCCGATTTCAGATTTTCCATCGCTCGATTTCTTGTCCTTATTCGTTTTCTGATCAGTGTTTTCGCTCCGCAGAGATCAGCTGACGAAGGATGACATCAAGGTGTACGCGGCGGTGTCGGAGAAGCCAGGGAGTTCCTTCCCCAATGTAGGCAGGTGGTACGACAGCGTTTCGTCCCATCTCGCCGAAAGGTTAGTTGGATTTTCTATTTGTTTACTGTCTAAAGATTGTAAATTTGTTTGTCTTTTTTTTGTTTGTATTGTTTCTGTTTATTTGATCAATTTAAATTTGATTCAGTTGAATGTAATTCGGATTGTTTGTTTGTTATACAGCTTTCCCGGAAAAGCTGTTGGTGTTAGTGTTAGCAACCAAGCTGCTCCGGCAGCTGCCGCTCCTGCCGCAGCACCTAAGGTTTGCCCTTTCTTCTTTCTTTTCAAATTTTGACATTGTTAATGCTTTCACAAAATATCAATATCATTATTGGGTTTACTTTGTTGGATTCAGTAACAATAAAACAAAGTACAAACGAATTTGTCTTGGTTAGAAGATTTAAGTTAGTTACCGTATAGGATATTCTAGATTTAGGTAATTGGGTGCATTGAGTTGTTATGAAATGTACCATAGTAGTTTTGCATATTGGTAGCAATACTTGGATGTTATTTTGTTTTCCCATGGTAGTAAAAACTTAATTGTCCTCGTTTGAAGTTTGATTTTGGTTTGTCACTTGGTTAAGCTATACTTAGATGTCATTTTATTTTCCCATGGGAGTGAAAACTTATTTGTCCCCATTTTAAATTTGATTTAGGTTTGTCACTTGGTCATGGTTTAGGTCCATTGTAATATAGTGGTAATTATTAAGCTTATCGTAGATATTTTGCATTTTGGTAGTTACCCTTAGATGGCAATTTTCTTGCACATCACAGCAATTTGATTACCTGTCAGATTTGGTAGCTTAGAGGGCATTTTGTTAGTCATCTCATGGTAGCATCAAATTTGTTTCAACATTTGCATTGAGGGATAAATCCTTGAAGCTTTACTTAATATGGTTTCTTTTGTAATTGTTTAGGCTGCAGCAGAAGACGATGACGATCTTGATCTCTTCGGTGATGAAACAGAGGATGACAAGAAGGCAGCCGAGGAGATTCAGGCTGCTAAGAAGACTACCACCAAGAAGAAAGAGAGTAAGTTGGTTACTTCATGTAGAGTTGCATAATTGTTTTATGGAATACAATTAGGTCATGTAGCTGTAACCCATACTGTAACCCATACAATTTTAATAGGATATCATCATTAACTCTACCAAAAAAAATCTACTCTCCAGTGCTAATATTGTAGTACTTCCATGCTCGCAACATAAGTGCAAAATGATTGTAGATTGACTTTAGTGTTGAGAAAAAATTACTTGCAAGGTTCTATATATTGTGCTGAGTTATATCTTAAACTATAATAATATTAAATCAAATTGTGTAGGTGGGAAGTCCTCTGTTCTTCTGGATGTGAAGCCTTGGGATGATGAAACAGACATGAAGAAGCTTGAAGAGGCTGTTAGAAGCATCGAATTGGAGGGCCTCTTCTGGGGTGCATGTATGGTTTCTTTTATTAATATATATTTTTTAGCTTTCTTGAAATGATTCAAATACCTGAAATCTGCATTGCATTGATACAGCAAAACTGGTGGCAGTTGGTTATGGAATAAAGAAACTCCAGATCATGCTCACTATTGTTGATGATCTTGTGTCTGTGGACACTCTTATCGAGGAGCGCCTTACTGTTCCACCATGTGACGAGTGGATCCAGAGCTGTGACATTGTAGCCTTCAACAAGATTTAAGTAATCCTGTTTGTTTGACTTGTAGCAATATGCACGAGGCAATTTAGTTCTTCGACATTACAGTATTTTGGTTGGATATGTTCTGTCAACTTTTATTTTGTTTTAAATGAGTGATTAATCTAGTCCTTCATCGTCTCTGCTTCTGTGGAATGGATTGAAATCAATGTCATAACATATGCTATTCTTGTGGGATGTCTAATCGGCATTGTGATTCAGGAATGCCTGATCCAGTTTTGTTTTGATTAATTGAGATATGGCCTCCATTTTTCTTATTGTTATTGAATTTGGATAGTCAATGTGGGAGCCCTTGCCTTATGCTTGAGTCTCCACATTGGGGAACAGTCGAGGAGCGTAGGAGCTATGACTGGTACTCACCCCAGTTCAAGTGTGGCTCATTCCGGCACCTTTTTGTTTAACATTTAGATTTAGGTACTAATCGTAATTTTTTACTTTTTTTTTTGCTGTTGAAGAAAACTCATTTATAGTGCGGGTTATTTTACAAAAGCCAGGAGTCGAATAGCTGTATCAATGCTGCTTATCTGAAACAGAAGCATCCCTTTGCTGCTTATTATAGAAAGAGCACCGAAGTAGAGGTGTGCTGTAGGTTCTGCACTTCTGCTTGCACATTACTAACTTGATATCAAAGCTTGAGTTTATTGAAATTGCTGGTTGCTGCTGTGGTTGAAGCATAAAGGTAGCATCACTATGCTCAGGCTGAGAGGACACGAAGGACTCCTTTTCTCTTGTTCGGCCGGATGTTTATCAGTTTATTGAGTTTATTAGTCAATTAGCATGCGAACCCTGTGAATTGAGAATGACAACCTCCCACGCTGAGCACCTTCCCAGTTTCTACAGTGACGGCGGCAGTTGCCGGTGTTCACACAAATCCCTGTCCATGTTTTACTCTGCCTTAATCTTGCTTCCGCCAATTCCCATCTCATTCGATGCTGACCGAGTAGCATAGCCATTTTTGCTTGTGATCTCTTACGCTCAAAATGCAAGGCAGGGTTTTACTAATCAAAGTTGGTTGCATAAAAAGCGAGAGTTCAGACTGTTCTCTCTGTAAACACAGGAGGTTGAGTCTTGGGAATTCGAAGTGTGCCCTTGGATCATTCACATAGAGGTTTTGGTCGACTCCATTCCATCTTTATCTCCTCTTGTAGAAACTTTCTATGTAAGTGAATTTCATAATCATCTATTTCCCAATACTTCACAACCGCATGGATAACCACCAATAATGCATGCCATCACTCATTTTTGTGTACGACATTGCTTATTTGTTCTCTATCTATTCTATTCTCCGGCCAATAGAGAAGTCCACGGAAATGGTCCAAAAGGGATGAACTCCAACTTGTTCAAGTAGTCATTATTTGGACAGGCCTTTCAGGTGGCTTAGAAAAGTGAAGACAGAGCCACTCTCAGACTGAAGGTGTTGTCAATTCAGTAGGAAAAGAAAAGGATAAGGTCACTTTCAGTTACAATCTCAAACGTTCCTATCATTGCTGCAACTTCTCAACTCAACAAAATTGAACAGGAAGCATCATTATCACCATGGCAAGTCGGCAACTATTGCTGATCAATATATACTTGCCTAAATCAGCTAGCAGCATAGACAATTCAATTCAAAGACTAGGAAAATCATAAAATGGATAGGCAAGTGCAAGCAACATAGACAATGTATACCACTCTTATTACTTTACTCATCAACTTTCAGTTTTGGGGGATGAAGAGTTGCAACCGAAGCTTTCATTTCTACATATTAGGCACAAGGAATAAGCCCCTTCAAATACATGTAAAGAGACATCCTACATGATCCTCCTACATTTTCATCCCTCCCCTTTCTGGATTAGCAGATGCACAAGCCACAACTCAAGAACAGTACGTTTTTGTCCAAGCGACATGATATGGTCAGAAACAGTGTCTTTAGTGAGATTAGCAACCCAAAGATTAGGGTCCAAATTATCTAGTATATGCAGAACCAACTGCTTCTGTTGCTGGTACCACTAACCCACATCCTGCCATAAGCAAAAGTTGATTTAGGAATCAGAACAAAAGCTCTCCAAAGTGACATGTACGATAACAAGTGGACCAGTAAAGATGGAAACATAAAACCCATGTGCCTTCAAGGGTGATGGTGATTGTATAAGAGATTGAAAGAGTAGAGGCAACAACAAGAAAGTAGGGAAGTACCATTTGAGAAAAATAACAAGATGTGTGGCAACTTTTGTAACGCCTTTCAGTTCAAACACTGCAGAATATGGAGAGGAAATGGTGCTTAGTTGATAACATTCTAGTCAACAAATGATATAAGCTAGCTTAATGGACCTACCTATTCCTAGGGCTCTGACATGTAGGAGATGGCACAACAATAGCCGGGTTTCGATTCATCGAAAGCACAAGCTGACAAGACTGTATCTCTGAGGAATCACTTCTCACTGAACGGAAAACTTCCGACCCACTGTTAAAAGATGACCCAGAATTCCCTTTCCTCCTCCTTGCACCTCTATTAGTGCTCCCATCTGTTCCATCTGAAGCACCAGCAGCTGACTATAACACAAAAGAAATTTCGTAAACAAGATGTTGGATTCTGCATGTGCAATCAGGAAAGTATGTCCTTCGTAGCTAATGTTAGATTCTGAAAGTGTCATGTGTGTACAAACAACAACAGGAAAACAAAATGAGTAACATGATTTGTCTATGCCTTGATGATACAGCTAATAATATGAAGTTAGTGCACTTGTAAATTTGACCAGCTTCTGGATATGGTTGCATGTGTGTTGGCAAAAAACACAAAAACAATACATATAACTTCAAGTTAGTTCATTTGTAAAGTTTATCTTATGTACATGGTGACATGTGTCCTACACTAAATCATATGATCGGAACAAACTAGTTAGAATTCTATTATGGTAGTCAAAACAAATCGAACAGTATTTTTCAATCACTTGTGCACTGGTAATTATGAGACAACATATAACATGTAACAATATAGCCAGTCCATGCCCATCTTGGAAAGAAATATCGCACTGCTAAGAGTTCTTACCACAGTACCATAATGGTCATACAAGAGATTCACAGTGATGATGATATTGGATTTAGTCTAAATCAAGGGACAAAAGAAGATCACAAAAACTGCAACTAGAAGAGAATTTGCATAATTCATACATTAGACAAGCCTTTGATGTGAACAATGATAATTGTTATATCATCTGTTCGGTTTTCATTTTCCAACCATAACTTATATGATTCTCCAGCAATGGCAGCACATGCATCCCGAGGATCTGAATATTTTGCTGCCTGTATGAAAAATGGCATCCAAAATTGTAAGCGGGAAAAGAGTATTAAAGCAGCACATTACAGTATAGTAAAGGGAGAAGAAACTGTTGACTTCTATTCATTCTCTGAGGCCTGACATAATTGAGAAACACAATTAACAATGCTAACTGCTAGAAAGGCTTTAACTGTAGAAAGATCAAGCAATTCACAGATGCTGAAAAGGGAAAAGTGGAAATCATACAAGCAATTGCCTCTTTTGGTATATATAATATATAGCAAGAGCATTAGATGATGCTAATATTTTAGTGAACAACCTATAATACATGTTTATCTGGAGATTCATAACATCAACAGCAAGATAGCCTTATCAAGGGCCGTCCACAAAGACAATCAAATCCAAGATTTACATATCTAAACTGCTAAAGAAGCACTTATTTTTCTTAAGGAATTATTTCCCATACTTTCCATATGTATTATGTCAGGATTTGGGAGCTAACAAATCATAATTATCATATAGCTAACTGTATGAGCATCAATGCAAACAAACAACTGTTTTCCTTGTTAATTGTGAATATCAGGCAATCAAGTCTACCTTGTCCAATTTAGAAGAACTCTAATACCATGAACTAACAACGAGACACCAGAAGTAGCAAGTGATCAAGGTTTTCTTAGCATAACGAGAACTTTAAACACAACTAATGAATCAAAAAAATATCGGTATACCAATGGACAAAAAGATGAAAACATTGGCAGATACACTTAACAGAAGATGGAAGTAAATATTTAAAGCAGTATGTCATGGGTCAAGTAACGTACCATATTCACAACAGCTTGGCTTGAGAGGAACTCGAAAACCCCATCACTTGCAACAACAAAGAAAAGATGATTCGGAGTCAGCTGAACCACTGACACTTCCGGAGTTGCAACAACACCAATCTTCTCAGCAGTACTATCACCCACGCTCCTTGTAAACGCAGTCCCAGGATACATCCCATTCGGAACCCACAACCTCGGAGGATCACCACCCTCACTCTCTTCATCACCCCAACTCTGAATATTCGGATCCTTAAGCCCTTCCACTTGATCAACACTCAAAACCCTGGCTCCGGACAGCTTCACTCTCTCATACTCATCTTTCCTAAACGGTGTTTGGTCACAAGACATATCCTCCGCTACAATCCTATTACCATCCTTCACCGCAATCACAGCTCTCGAATCCCCCACATTCGCAACATACAACATATTCCCAACCACAAGCACCGTAATCGCAGTGGTACCACTCATAGTATCATCAATCACACTACTATGCAACTCATTATTCGTGGTTAAAAAAGCCGAATGGTAAGCCCCCACAGGGTCATAAGGCAATGTGGGATCATCTGCTAACACCTCAACCAGCATATCCTTAACAAAACTAGAACACTCTGTACCTAATTGACCATGCCCATCAAACACACCAAAGAAATGGATATTTGGGTTACCTTGCACCTGGGTTTTGACACAGAAACTGTCCTGATTCTCCTTATCAGGCGAGTCGGGATAGTAACCCTTCTGGGTTAGCACAGTGTACTCCAAATTGAAGCTGTGTGAAGGCACCGGGACAATCTCCAAGGACCTCTCTGTGAGTATGTGCTGCTTCCTCGCTCCACCGTGGTCTCTGAACTCCCGAGGGTCGCCGTCGGAGGACTTGGGGAAACGACCGCAGCACTTGCCATGGACACAACCCATGAGAGAAAATTGAGAGGACCTAGAATCAAATTCGGAGCTCAGCAAGTGCAGAATCGAAATGCCTAAATGGAATATGATTCTGGGTGGGAGTAGTGGAACAGGTAGTCTTCGAATTCGACCTTGCTTCCCATCAGCGTTTGTGATTCTGAGCAGAGCTGACGAAACCCTAGAAGCAAGAAAGAGACCCAGGTGAAAATTTGCTTTGTGGGTTTTGGAGGGTGAATTTGAGGAAGAAGAAATAGATGAACCCAAACCCTAATAAAGTGAAAAAGGTCGAGGCTTGGTGGGTCTTTGTGTGATTGTCAATGGGGTTTATAGCAGAGAAGTTGCTGAGAAAGCAACAAAAGAAATTGGGTCTCTTTTTATGGGCAAGAAAAGAAAGATGAGGGGCTCAAGAACAGAGAAGGAGAATTATTCAAGAAAATGGGAGAGACCCAATAGAGAGAAGAAGAAGAAGGAAGAGTCCAAAAGAGAATGGGGTCTGTGTGACTGGGGAAATGGGGTTTCTTTCAAGAGAGAAGAGGGGAAATGAGGAATGAGATTCTATGTGTGCATGGGTGGGGAGGTGAGTGTGTGTTTTTGAAAGAAACCCATGTTCCAAGAAATCAACCAAACCAGGTAAGGGAAAGGTGCTCACCTTTTTTGCTCATTTAATTTCTAAATTAAGACTTTTTTTTTTGAATTTTTATATGGTAATATTTTGGGAATTATGATTACATTAGGCATCTTATTGCATTATTCATTTTTACACAGTTTTCTTCCATTCTTTAGTTTTGATCAATTTCATGTACAAAAAACTAAAAAAAACTAATACAAGTATAAATAAATGTTTTTATTTCGAACCGTTACAGATATAATTGAGGTATATTATTTTGTTATTTATCAACTAATACGTTATACATCAGTTGAAAAAGTTGAAATTGTCTTTAAAGACGTTACGCCTGATCACATATACTCTTTTTTATATAATTTTCAAATATTGATTTTTGAACTTTCAAACCGAAACTAGTTTTAAGTTGTTCTTTAAGTGGTTATTTTCAAATTTAAATGGTGAATAGCATGTTAAGGACAAGTCATAGCAGGTTCTTGTTGACTTGAATTTTGAGTTGGGCCAAGTTCAAAATTCAACATAATTTGGTTAATCAATGGTGATTCATCTGTTCATGTTCTTTTTTTTCTTTTCCATATATGAATGCCAAGTTTCCAGTATGTGATTATGTGGTGCTATATCCAACACTTCATTGAGTCATCATCCTTTTTCTTATTTATTAACTGAAATATAACAAGAAAGCAACAACAGATTGAGTCATCATCTTACAAACATACAAGGTAAGATTAGTTGTATCTTTTATACTTGTTCCCTTATCTGTTTTATTTGGAAGTTTCTCCTTCAACTGATCTTATGAGAATATATATTAAGATGGGACAATATCTCATCTCTCTTGAACTTTGTTCGCAACAAAATTTCCAACTCAAAAGTGGGTTTTGGGTAAACAATTTCTAATTTCAGATTTCAAGATAAATATGGGGACCAAACCCAAGCCCCACTAGATTTTGGCATTCTATTATTTGATTATTTTTTTTAATCAAGAAAACTATATTCATTACATGTGAGATAGATCGTTACATACCTTACCGCTGCCAGTTAAGGACATAGATAGACAAAGAGTTAGTGGTAGTACCCACAGTGGTACATAAACAATAGACCTATTGCTAGACATTTTAAAACGTAGAAACATCTGATAATCTTCTTTTGTACTACTCCAGAGAACGTTAAAGAAACTTACGCTACTTTAGAAAATAGACTCATATGTCACAAAACGTATGAAGCACAACATGTGCTTAGAATCCTAATATACATAAATGTATTAGAAATTATTTAAATGTTTTAAGAAACTTATAAATTGAAAAAAAAAACTGAAAAAAACTTTAAAAGGAATTACCCTAGGCCCAATAACAGTTTTTTGTCCCCGATTGATGCCCAATAACAGTTAACCTAGCTCAACTTCCATCATTGTTGCAAACAAGGTGAATGCACCAGTCGCCATGGTCATACCATCATGCTCCCACCATCGTGCCTCAATGTCATCCTACCATCATGTCTCACTGCCGATTAGACACTACCAAGAAGAGAACACCCAACGTCGCCACAACCTCAAGACCACAACACCACAAATCTTGACTTAAGAGGGGACACGTGTCATCACACGAGTGGCAGTGGTCAGCTAGACTTGACAAGGGCTGGTGAGGTAAGTTTGTTCTTTTTTCTATGCGTGGTGAATGTGTTCATCCCTTTTTCATGCCAAACATTCATACATATGGATATGTCAATTTCTATACCTTTTTATTTATACTAAGTGATCACGAACAAGTTTCTCTAGTGGACAGTCAAATACTAGGCTTTTTAGCCAAATTGCTACCATAGATTTCACCTTTGTGTCAATTTGTTACCTTAGCTTTTATTTCAGCCAATTTACTACCCTAGGTTTTCATAATTAGCCAACTTGCTACTCTAAATATTATTTAAGCCGATTTGCTACCTTATGTTTTCAAAATTAGCCAATTTGCTACATTTTTGTCATTTTAATTTATTCATTTCTTCATCCAAACATGAATTAATTTTAAAAATCGAAGCTTAAAGTTAACCGATATTGAAATTTTGATAAGTAAATTAGTTAATCTTGAAACTCTAAAGTAGCAAATAAGATAGAATAATAGCAAATTGGCTGAAATAAAACCTAAGGTAGCAAATTTGCTAAATTCTTTGAATGTGATGGTTATTGTCATATTTCAACTAACTTTGGGAATAGAAAGAATGGAACAGGTGAAAAATTCAAGGATAAGGGCACTGGTGAAAAAGAGCACTCAGAGCTACTTCCTAGAGTGATAGTGATGAAGAACATTCAATCAGAAAAGGAGAAAAGAACTTTGCTCTTCCTGGAGTGTTGCACTGGATTTTTTATGATGTTGATTACACTGGTGTTGTCACACAGAATTGTGAACTTACCTTGTGAACTTACACTAGTGTTTTGCATCCACAACATTTGAGTACATCTGCTACATATTCTGACTCAGTTGTAGACAAAGATATACAGTTTTGCTTTTTGCTATGCCAGGCAACTATATTGTTTCCCAAGAAAAAGCATCCACCTGATGTGCTCTTGCTATCTTTAAGACTTCATCCCCAATAAGCATTTGAATAACCAACAATCTATGCATTAGTATCATAGGTATATCTAATTCCACATGAGACTGTACCTGACACATATCAAATGATTCTCTTGATTGCAGCTAAGTGTGATTCCTTTGGATTTTCTTGAAATCTTGGACACACCCCAACACTAAATGAAATGTCTGGTCTGCTTGCAGTGAGATAAAGAAGACTTCCTATCATGCTTCGATATAAGGTTTGATCTATTGATTTCTCTTCCTTATCATGACAAAGTTTGACTGAAACACTCATTGGATTTGAAATGCAATTCTTTGTCTCAAGACCAAACTTCTTCACTAAGTTCTCAGCATAATTTGTTTGAGATAAAAACATTCATGTATTATGTTGCTTCACTTAAAGACCAAGAAAATATGTTAATTCACCACATATGCTCATTTCAAATTCACTGGTCATAACAAAAGTAAACTTTTGAACCAAAGAATCTGAAGTAGAGCCAAAAACAATATCATCAACATACACTTGAGCAACCATATAATGTTCTTTTTTAGTACACACAAACAATGTTTTAACAACCTTACCTCTTGCATATCCTTTACCTACCAAATATGTAGATAACATGTCATACCATGCCCTCGAAGCTTGTTTGAGACCATACAAGGCTTCTTCAGCTTGTACACATGTTCAGGATGATGTGTTTCTTGAAAACCTTTAGGTTGTTCCACAAAGACTTCCTCATCTAGAAGACCATTTAAAAATGTAGTTTTGACATCCATCTGATAGAGCTTGAATCCTAGATGACATGCTATTGCTAGTAGTAATCTTATCAATTCAAGTCTAGCTACTGGTGCAAAAGTCTCATCAAAATCCAAACTTTCAACTTGTGAGTATCCTTGAGCCACTAACCTGGCTTTGTTTCTCACCACATTTCCATGCTCATCACTTTTATTTTTGTAGATCCATTTAGTTCCTACCACATTTCCTGTTGTTGGTCTAGGAACTAGATCCCACACTTGATTTCTTGTGAACTAAAGTAATTCCTCTTGCATTGCCTTGATCCAGTCATCATCTGTAAGAGCTTCCTTCACATTCTTAGGCTCAATTAGTAAGACAAAACCAAAATGAGAAATAATATTGATATTTTCCTGATTTTGATTTAGAAAACATACCAATGCTGCATCCTCAATTACCTCTCCTAGAGTTGCTCGTCTTCTTGTTGTAATTCCTTCTTTTATGTCACCAATAACATATGTCATAGAATGATCCTTCCTTACTTGTCTAAAACCAATTCTTATTTTAGCATTTGTTGGAGATTTGAATCAGCGAACTCATCAGCTTCACTTTCAGTTTCATCCTTACCATTTAACTCAGTTTGATCATGATTGTTAGTTTGGCCATCAACTAATATCATCTATCTATCAAAAACATCATCCATAGACACATTAATAGATTCTAGGAAAGATTTTGTTACTTTGTTGTACACCCTATAAGCCCGACTATTTAAGAAATATCCCAAACAAAAAAATACCAATTTCACTTCTTGTTTCAAATTTTCCCAAATATTGTCTATCCTTGAAAATGTAACATGGATTTCCAAACACATGAAAATGACTTACATTGGGTTTCTTACCTTTCCATAGCTCATAAGGAGTATTGTTGGTGTCAAGTCCAAGCATTGATCTATTTATGGTATAGCATGTTGTGTTGATTGCCTCAGCCCAAAATTTTTGACTCAGTCCATAAGTGTGCAACATCACTCTTGCCATATCCAGTAGAGCTCTATTTTTTCTTTCAACAACATCATTTTGTTGTGAAGTAATAGGAGCTGAAAATTCATGAAAAATACCATTTTCATGGCAAAAGTTAGCAAAAGCATTATTTTTAAACTCAATACCATTATCAGACCTGATTCTGAAAATCTTCAAATTGCTTGGCATTTGTGATCACATAGCTAAGACCTTTGAATGACTCAAAAGTCTCACATTTATTTGCAAGAAAATTTACCCAGGTAAATTGTCACACCCCGGTTCTTAAGTTATGTTACGGTTAATTACTTTTAGTTTTACCTTGGTCTTTTACCGTGTTGAGTAACCGTTTACCGTTAAGGATCCTAGAGTTGACTTTTTGTAGAAAAATTATTTTGGGAAAATTTCTTAAAGGAGGTTGTAGAGGACGTTAATACGAATTTGTAGACATGCTATACGTTAAAATCAGAATTAGCATGGAAAAGTTATCAGATAAAAAGGGTAACCATTAGTTGGTAAATGGGTAAATTTTTATTAGGTTTTATTTTTGGTGTTTAAGTGTTGGATTGGGTGGGAGAGAAAGCCACCCCTTTCCTTTATCTCTCTCTCTCTCTCTCTCTCTCTCTCTCTCTCTCTCCTTTCTTTCTCTTCTCTCCCAAACCTTCCCGACCCGCCGGACTCCTCACCCATGTTCACCGTCGTCTAATCACCACAGACCGCCGGATCAACTCCGTTCGGACCCTTGTTGCCCTCTCTCTTCCTGGGCTGGTGACCGGGTCTGTGACGCCACCAAGCGGGTGGAAAACGCCTCAAGGAACCCGACTGTTCCTTCGCCGGAGCTCCCTCTGGCCACCATAGCTCGTGATTCTTGGCTCATCTTGTAGCTCTCATCAAGATTAGTAATCCCTCAAAAGGAATAGACTCCATTTGATCTTGATGAGAAGAAATGTATAATTGAAGTTCTAGGGCATATTTCACTATTTTGGTTTGATTTCCCTATCTAGGCTTAGAATTAGATTTTGTGCTAGTTAAGGAAGTTATTGTGCGGGTTGAAAGGAATATTGTGTTAAAATTTGGGAAGCATTGGAGGTCACCTGAGCACGGCTGCCGGCAGAGCAGGCGGCGGCGGCGCCCCTTAGGGGAAGTTTTTCATGTTTTTTGAGTTTGTGTATGTGAGAGGAGTTTAATGAAGTAAAGTTTGAAATTTTTGGAGGAGTTTTGATAAGGTTTGAGATTTTTCAATGGTTAAGGATTGTGGTGGTTATTAGAATGGAAATTTGACAGTTGGTTGAGCAGAATTTAAACTCTAAAAAGGATAATTATGGCTATTGGTGATTGTGGTGAAATTAGAGCCTTAATAGTTTAGAAGTAGAGAAAGTGGGCAAGGGAGGAGAATTCTTAGGCATCCTTTTATTTTGGAATATTTATTAAAACTTTAATCTAGTTTGGGGACTTAATATTATTTATTGTTCAGGATGTGAGGAGGATCGTGTGGAGAAGGACTCAGATCGTCGGCAGGCATAGCCGAGCACTGTGAGTGGACCTTTGATTTTAATATCATGCATGTGCTAAAGTTTATTTAATTTCAAAGGCATTTGGAGATTTAATATTTTCTAGGATTCACGAGTTCCATTTATTCTTCTAGAACTCTCTTGCTAATTTTAGTTGGCATGTAGGACATATCAAGTAATTTATATTATTACGTAATATTTTTAAGTACAGTTGGGAACTGTACTGTGTGTTAAGAATTTATTATAATTTTTAGGAAGTGTTGATCTTTTTATTTTAATATTTTACTTCACCGTAAAAGGGCTAGCTAACCATTATTAGCGGTCCTCACCATAGGTGAGTAGAGCGCTTAGCGTGAGACACTATTATAGCATGGGAGGCAACCGATCGGTATTTTTATTATTTGTTAGCTAGCCATTATTAGCGGTCCTCACTATAGGTGAGTAAAGCGCTTAGCGTGAGACGCTATTGTAGCCTAGGAGGCTCCGACCCTAGCCTGGAAGGCTCATCATTATGGTGAAACTTCTTCCCCATTTTTATTATTTATTGGGAACTAATGTGATTGGTTCATCATTTTTATCCTTAAATATTTTTGGAGAATTTCCAAGACCGGCATGCATACTTACTGGGGCTATCTAATGAATCCGGAAGGAAAGAAAGAGCTATCTACACAAGAAATTCACAGACTATGAAACAAGGTACACCGCCTTGGAAAAGACTTATTGTGCGCATCAACTGCGGCACTACATGTGAAACTTCACCATGCATGAATGGATCCTCTGAAGTACTTAGAAGCCTTCGTTATCTGCCAGAACCCCAACTCATCTATCCCGACCGAAGCCCACCATTGAACCTCCAAAAGCAGGACCTGGTGCCTCGATAAATGTAGAAGATCGAAATAGGAGATCTATAGTTTGAAACCATTCCACTAGTTATTGCAAAGGACATCTGCTCTTTTCTAGGGGATCACATTCGACTTTGCATTTGCTGCATAACACAACACCCTTTTATGATGGATGCCTTTGGCCTTCTTGGTTCAGAACTAGACGAGCCGGTGGTAGAAAAATCCACTTTCTTTTTCCTTTGATTGTATTTTTCTTGGCCAGTTGACTTCCACCACCATGTTGACCTCAGCGAATGGTTCAGTGTCAATCTTCAGAGGCTTGTCTTCTCTTTGTCCTAAAATTTTATGCCCTTGTGCTGTACCTGCATTACTAACACCTAAGAAGGATGGCACCTGGAGATGTGCATTGATAGTCGAGCCATTAATAAAATCACAATTATCTCAGTGGGTGGTATTATTGGACTGATCCTTTGGTGGGAAATGTTCATCATTTTAGATAACGAAACCATTCCAATACTACCAACCCAAAGAAATACGACCTCTCTAAGATATACGGTTTATGCCGGAAAGGTACGAAGTTGGACTAATTTGGAAACATTGGGCAATTTACTTTATACCTACTATTTTGCCTGTTTTTTGGTTCCGAGTCTTATTTTATTAGTAGCCATGATTGGGGCCAGTATTTCTCTTAATGGAAAACTTGGGAGAACATAAATTTGATTTATATTGCTCCATACTTAAAAAATTAATATTGTTCTTTATTTTTTTCCACTCACGCTGACGTTTTAAATGCTTCTCCCCTGGGCCATTGGTTTTTAAATGCCCAGTCTGCATAGTTCGGTTCAACGAGTGTAGGAGGTGAGTCATATTTTCCACCTCATCCAGTTTTTCTCTCATATGTTACTAGATTAACCTACTTATATATTTTCTCGTTTCCTTCTGTTAGTTGCTCTGTTAATCATGAGATGTTGCATTACTTAATTTATAGTGTGTTAAGAGTGTATAACAAAATTTAGGAGTGATTTGAAAGAATGATTTGGTGGGATTGTGTGAGAAATTAAATTATGGAATTGTTTGAGATACTATGTTTGTGAGGTGGTGGATGTTTATTTGGGGGAGCGGGTGGCTCCAGGAGAGTTGATTTTTTTGGTATAGAAGTGTATTGGGAGTTGGGTTTTTTTTTTCAAGTAGGGTTACCCATTTTCAAGGAATGTTATGTCAAAATTTTGGTAGAATTTCCTTTGAGGTGGGTCTTGTAGGGCTCATTCCGGATTTCAAGGGGAAATCTAGGGTAGGTTCTGACATAAATCTTGTAAAATCATCAACAACAACCAAAATATAGCTCTTTCCTACATGACTTTCACATTGAGATGGACCCATTAGATCCATGTGCAGTAGCTCCATTGCTTGAGAAGTAGGAATTGAGTTGATACTTTTATGTGCAGATCTTGACTATTTCCCCATTTTACATCCTCCACAGATTTTATCTGTTCTACCACTGAGTTTTGGCATGCCTCTCACAATTCCTTGATTTGACAATTTTAACAAGTCCTGAAAATTTACATGACCAAGTCTTCTATGCTAAAGATCAAAGATTTCCTCTGTGGAATTGGTTCCCATACACATATGCACATCAAGTGAATCATTAGCTAATACATGATAATAATTATCGATTGATTTTACTCCACCCATTATGCAATCTCCCTTGTTGTTCAGAACTTGACATTTCTTTTTGTTGTACCAAACATCTTTAAAATCATCTGTCAGTTGAGTAACACTCAGTAAATTTGTATACAACCTTTCAACATACAGTACATTTTCAAGATTTGGAATGTTTGGTGTGTTGATAGTTCCTTTTCCTTTGATTCCTGCTTGTCCTCCATCACCAATGTAACAAACCATTCTTTGTTACCACACATGTGTCTTGAACACCCACTGTGTATGTACCACACATCATTCTTTTTACTGGATAAAGTAGTCAATGCAACTAAGGAGGTTGCCATAATATGAGTTTCATTTGAGTAGAGAGATGCACTCAAGCAAGAGACTTGAATTTCATCCTTCTCTTCATTCCTTGGCCAACTTTTCACTACTCTTCTTTCCTGCATTCTTTCTTCAGATATCATGTTAAACATTTGACGAATAAGGTTCATATGTTTATTCATTTCTTTCTGTAGAATCTCAAATTTATCAATCTTAGCAGAATATTGAGAAGATCTATTCATGCAATTTGGTCTGATATGACCAATCTATCCACAATGAAAACAAGTAGGAACAAAAGGTTTCCTTGAAAGATACCATTTCTCAGTCGATTTAGGAATGACAGTTTTTACCTGTTGTTTTTCTTTAGTTTCCAACATTGATTGTTCTTCCTTTTTTTCTTTAACAAACCTTGTGACATTGGAGCTTTCACCAGTGTATCCAAGTCCAAATGTATCCTTATGTGATTTTCCTGTACCGAGAATATTTGAGACTATCTTTGAACTTGTTTGAAACTGACTAAATTTTTCCCTTAACTTTCTCAGCTCATCCTACAACAAAACAATTCCAGAGTTTAGTTCATCAATTTTTAGATCTCTTGATTCTAATTCAATTTCTAAATTTGCACCACTACTACTCAATGAACCAGTGTTTTTGATTTTTTTCATTCTTCAACTCAGTTTGCAGCTTTTGAATACTGTTGTTGAACTCATTTATTTCATTTTCCCAAAACTCATGTTCAGACTGCAACATTCTTTCAATTTTCTCCTGCTGTTCTTGAAGAACCCTCACCTGTTTCTTCAGGACATTATTCTTGTTGTTCAAGATTTTTGAGGCATTGTACAGTTGATCATATTTATCGTCTAATTTCCTCCTGTCAAAATAATAATCATCACTAGAACACATACTGTCAGTATCAGAAAAAGACTCACACAAGACAAATCTTATAAAAGAAATAAGAGCAAAGTTCTTTTCTCCTTTTCTGATTGAATGTTCTTCATCACTATCACTTCAGGAAGTAGCTTTGAGTGCTCATTTTTCACCAGTGCCCTTATCCTTGAATTTTTCACCTGTTCCATTTTTTCTATTCCCACAATCAGTTGAAATATGACCATAACCATCACATTCAAAGCATTTAGGTCTATAATTCTTCTGTTCAAACTTTTTATGACTTCTAGAGTCTTTCTCAAACCGATTTTCAGAATTTCTATTTCTTCTTGAATCATAAATTTTTCTAGAAGAACTAGAATTTTGATTGTTCCTGGATTTCAAAAGTTTTTTGAATTCCTTTGTCAGCAAAGCATAATCAACATTTTCATCTTCCTGATCAATTTTAGAAGAATTCTTCATAGCCACACTCTTTTGTTTCTTATCAGACCAAGAGTTATCAGCAATCATTTCTAACTCAAAAGTTTTAAGATTGCTTACCAAATCTTCCGATGATTATTTATTTAAATTGTGTACCTCCATGATAGCTGCCTTTTTGGGAAGGTATTTCCTTGGCAAAGCTTTGAGAAACATTTTCACCACCTTGTGCTCCTCAAACGGATAGAACAAGATGTTTCAATGGCTTGGTGCAAAACCTCAACGAGGGAAAAAGCACTAAGCAAAATTATTCTTTTAATCTTCAAAAGTTTACAAGTGGTAATTCTCACACAATTACACAGCTCATACTGTTACATCCCGGTTCTTAAATTAAGTTACGATTATTTACTTTTGGTGTTACTTTTATTTTTACTGTTTTGAGTAACCGTTTACTATTTAAGACTCCAAAAGTTGACTTTTTCTTCTGTTTGGAATTTGGGAAAACTTTCTTCATGAAAGTTGTAGAGAACGTTAAACAGAGTTCGTGGACATGCGAAATGCTTAAAACGGAGTTCGTATGAGACGTTATGGTCTAAAAATGAAATTTACGGAGTAAGTAAAAAGGGGTAAAAATTTAATGGGTTTTATTGTTGGGTTTTAAGTTGAACCGGGTGGGGAGCCCCCCCCCCCCCCCCCCCCCAATTCTCTTTCTCTCTTCCTCTTTCTTCTCTCTCTCCTTCTCCCGAAGTTCCCCCGACCCGCCGGCTTCACCACCATTGCCCGCCGCCGTCCGGCCACCACTAGCCGCCGGACCAGTCCCGTTCAGACCCCCGCCACCTCCTCTCTCTTCCTGGGCCGGTGACCGGCCGTGTAACGCCGTCGTCGCGAGAAAGTTCGCCGAAGATGCCGATTGCACTTTTGCCGGAGCTCCCTCCTCCGGTCACCATAGGCCTAGATTTTTAGCTCAACTTGTAGCCCTAATCTAGGTGAGTAATTCCTCAAAAGGAATCGGCTAAATTCGATTTTGTTAGGGTGGTTTGTATAATTGAAAATTCTAGGGCTTCGTTTGGATTTTAATTCGATTAGCCTAGTTAGGCTTAGAATTAGACTTTGTGCTAGTTAAGGAAGTTGTTGTTCGGGTTGAGAGGAGTATTGTGCTAAATTTTGAGAACCATTGGAGGTCACCGGAGTAAGGCTGCTAGCCGCCGCTGCTGGCGGAGCAGGCGGCGGCGCCTGTCCCTTAGAGGCTGTTTTTCATGTTTTTAAGTTGGTATTAATGAGAGGGGTTTAATAAAGTATAGTTCGGAATTTTTGGAGGGGTTTTGATAAGGTTTGAGATTTTTTTTTGTTAAAGAATTTGGCGGTGTTTAAATTGGAATATGGATAGTTGGGTTAGCCGGTGTTAAATTCTTCTAAGGTTAATTCTTGACTATCGGTGGTGATGGTAAATTTTGAGTCTTAGTAGATTAAAGATGGTAATTGGGCAAGGAAGAAGCCCTTAAATTTTTAGCTATAGGTTATTTATTGAAATTTTAATGTTGAATGAGAATTAATATTAATTATTGTTCAGGCTGTGAGGAGGATCATTTGGAGAAAGTCTCGTGTCGTTGGTAGGCATAGCCGATCATTGTGAGTGGACCTTTAATTTGAATTTCATGCATGCATTAGAGTTTATTTAATTTTCAAAGGCATATTGGAAAATTTAATATTTTCTTGGAGTAATAAATTCCATTTATTTTTCGGGAACTCTCTTGGGCATTTTACTTGACATGTGTGATATGTCAAGTGATTTATTTTATTAAGCAATATTTCCAGGTACAGTTGGGAACTGTACTGAGTTCAATGGATTTAAATATTATCAGTTTTATTTTTGGATGATTTTGGGATTTATAAATGATTACCGAAAATAGGATTTTCGGTAGTTCCCCAACATAATTTAATGGTTTATTTAAAACATAATAATTTTGATTTGGAGAATATTTTAGCAAGTATTTTCGAGTGGAGTTGTTATTATTTATGATTTATATTTGACATCGAAGTCCCGCTTAATTATATTTATAATTTTGAGAATATTTTGACGTGTGAGACACGTCATTGAGTTTTATTACAATTTCTTATGATGATTTTCAAGTACGGTTAGGAACCGTACCATTCTTATGATCTTGGGGAAGATTAGTGTATTTAAGTGTTTTTGTATGTTATTAGTCACTATAATATATGGTCGATTATACTTATTGCTAGCCGGCCATTATTTAGCGGTCCTCTATCCATGCAAAGCGAGTTACGATCATGCCAAAAGATATGCAGTCGGCTCGGAGGATCAGGGGTGATCTGCCTTAATAGCAAGTTGTGTCTGTGAATGCTTAGGATTGGAAGAGATCAGTGTTTAATTTGGTTTTTCTTTTTGAAGTCAAGGGATTTGGTACTAGTTCGATCTCAGCATCCCTATATATATGTTCTTCATGTACATTCTCCCATATAAACCTTTTCAGTCATGAACTGGGAAGTAGACCATAGCATCTTCAAACATATAGGACATATTGTTTTGATTTGGTGATGGAACGACAAATGCCATATCCAAATTGAAATTTTATAACCTACATATGCTCATACGCGCATAGTTAATCATAAAATCACACCCTGATTCCAATATGTATTTCAAGAGTTCCCGTATCTCAATTGCAAAAGAGCACGGCCCTCTAGCCGAAGTAATAGGATAGGCGACTCAGGCCTCAATGATCGCTAATATTTCTGCATCGAAGACAAAGGAACTCTTGAAAATCTTTCAAAACCCCTAAATAGTAAATACATCACTTTAATCTTATAACATTTGAGTGTCGAAACGAACCATCCGTGTTTACCTTCAGCCAGAGGAGCGAAAGTGGCTACTAGCATACTGGTATAAATCCTGGAGCTGTTACCCATAAAGCGACGTGTATACTTAAAAGCTTTAATGCATATATGGAAATTGAAGATATGATGAGCATCAAAGTAAAACGAGGCAGAAACCGCAGAATCCTTGATTGAAACAGTGAAGGAAATTAGTGAGGAAAATTCATTGCTGATGGCAGATCACAACACATCAATAATGTCAAGCCCATCAAACCTTAACCGATCGAAGAGTTGAGTAAGAACCTTGTTTGTGCGTAATTTAGTCTTTGGCTTCTCAAGAGTCGACTCAGAATTATTGATATACTTTCGAGCAAATGAAAGTATGAAACCCTAAACTTAAGAACCATCAAGAAGAACCACAACATACCCAGCAAAATGATTACTGAGGTTTCTGGGTCGTATAAAAATGTTATATACTAAAGCTTGGTATATCATTTTGAAGAGGTCGTTCAATCAACGATCAAGTGTATAGTAAACATTGTACACTTCTTTTAGCTGCAGAATTTAGTGTGTGAGTGACTGAGTACAACGTACTTTCAGGTTAATAATTATCACATGCAAGCTACATATATATGTTTCGTTTTTATTATTCATATACTTCGTGAAGCCAAAAAGGAAGACAAAATCATACAAACCCTTTCATACTGTTTAGTGACTAGGGTAGGAACTATTGGATCGGATGATATCATTGTGAGGGGTGTCATGACTTCAATGCCACCATTGCATAGGATCATCATGCAACAAGAACTAATTTGTCCATCAAAAAAGTTCATCCAACCCCATGCATGCAAAATGACCCACTAAAATAAAAGAGCTTAAGATTCCAATTGCAAGTTTCTCTACTATTAATATGTTTGTAATACAAACCTTGTTAATTGAGGGTATCAAAGATGACTTTAGATGAAATAATTATATATCTTGATGAGAAAATTACACTCCAGATTTTGGATCATCGTTGTTTCGATTATGGTTGCATGTTTAGGATTTCCTTGTAGGATATATCGGCCTTTACCTCAATTTCTTTTACACATGTGCATGACAAGCTATTGCATGAGAAAAGTGACCAAAGAATCGAAGAAGTAGAAGATCGATCGAATGAAGTTAATACTAAGATCATTTAATTGTGTCAACCTTCTTGTAAAGGAAAAATGGAAACAGTGAAAACACTAATTTGGAATGTGTGGTTTATAGTCGGATAACAAACAAATGATGCTTATATGATAGGAGAGAAGAGACAATTGAGTATTATGAAGTAGCTAGTGGAAGAACGAAATAGAGAGAGATCGAGAAGAAAACAAAACCAATTTGAAGAGAGAAAATGAATAGAATGGATATAGATAGACAGACCTAGAATAGAAACAAGTAAACCTCTCAACAAGAAACAATATGAGCACAACTTTTACACACCCCCACTACACAAACACCTCAAAATTCTCAGGCGTGACAAGCCTAAGTGGGGTGCACTATCATTTCCATTCGAACTTCATGCTTGCTCATACTCTCCCATCCCTTCTTGCTTCCACGTACATCATCATCTCTAATTTTAACACCCAACCCTTTTTGCTTTCTACACCACATTTGATCATCAACACCATCATCATCATGCATCCCCGATCACCCTAAAGTTTTTTTTTTTTTTTCCAGCTAATTCTAACAACAAAGAAACTCGATCATTCCTACTTATTCCGGCGAGCCGTGAACGTCTGGTACACCACATTCCCCGCAGCCGGGAACTCATCCACGGCGCAACTCCGGCACTTCATTCCTAGCGGCACCAGAGCCCCGGCCACGAGCGTCCACACATCGTGGCTCACGCACGTGGTGGATACCGACATGGTCGCCGGCCGGAACACCTTGAACACCCTCTTCAGCACCCGAACGATGTCGTCGCAGTCGTACACCGACCCCACGAACTCATAGCTCGCGTAACTAAACCCGTCTTCAGGAGTGACATGAATGGTGGAGTGCCGATCGCCGTCGATACCATTCATGGAGTATCCACAAGGGTCGAAAGCAAAGTCGCAGATCAAAGCACCGGGAATTATTTCTCCGATTCCGGTTATCTCCGTCATCTCGTTTCCGGCGGTGTCACCGTTCTTTCCATCCCCCGGATGTTGAAAAAAGCTCCGCGCCAGGTCACGGTCCAGCTCCGTCATGCATATCTCAATGGTGTACATTACGTCGCCGTTGAGCGGATACGACGTCGCTTCAGTTGAAGCAGAAAACACATGCCACGAGTGTGAAGGTGTCTTGGAGGGCATGACGGAGGCCTTGCGGTAGCAGAGGGAGTCAGGGATGGAGTCTTCCAAGTAAACGACCTCGTTTTGGAAGGTGTCGTGGGGAAAAGGCTGTGCGGCGGGGAAGATAAAGTTGCCGCGAGTGTAGCGACATGAGGTGAGAGTGAGGCCGAGAAGCGACGCGTGGCGGAGCAGTGGCGCCACTGACTTGAGAAGCTGGGTGGTGCCACATGTCTTGATGATGATCTTGGTAGGGTAAACAAAGAGACTTGACTCCGACAACACGTAGGCGTCGAAGTAGTGATTCGCTACGGCGGAGACCACGGTGCACTGCACGGCCTGAAGGATTTGCTCATCTAGGGTCTCGAAGTCGAGGAGTCTGAGGCCGAGCCCTACATTTTTAGGGTCGTCCCCGAAGAAGTGGAGCTCGAGACGCTTTTCAAAACCTTCAAAGCCAGAGAGAGCCATGGAAGTGAAACTTGGGACGGTAAAACAGGAAAGTGATATGGGAGAATTTGGTGAGGGATTGTGAGGTGTGAGACAGAGGTGGGGTGTGTGGGATTTATAGGTAGGTGGAAGGAGGGAGGGGAGGGAGGAGTGAGAGAGTGAGGAGGAGAGAGAAGCATGCGGGTGAGGCAACCAAGAATCATGATTGCAGGCATTATGAAGAAGTGAGAATAAGGATGATGATATTGATATGCTTAGTGAGTAGTGAGAGAGTTTGGTTACAGAGATTTTTGATTTTTTTTTATTCGCTGCAAAATCTTTGACAGAGATTTTAAGTTTTTAACAGAGAAACAGAAAGCAAGGCAAGTTACAAGAAACGGAATTTATGCCCACGCGCAATATACTAACTTGAACAATCACTTCTCCACTTAGTCCGATCTTCCTCTTCCATGCGGGATAACAAATCCAAAACAATGCACTATTGCCCCCAATTATATATGTTTCTTGTTATATTCACAGAAACCAGCAGAAAACAAGGGAAGCCCTTAAAGGGTTCCTAGGGTTTACTGAATAGGGTTCCTCAACATATTTTTGGTGTTGTTATGGTACTAATGGTATTCTGGTTCGTATTAGGCAAATGAGTTGGTCTATTAGTTTCGTTTTCTTTTATCAAAGCGATTACAACGTCTTCATAAAAAATAAAAAAAAATAAAAAACGATGTTACAATGATGATCAAAACTTGAAACAACGAACGTATATGTAATATGTAATGCTTTCGATTTTTTAGAGCTACAAAACCCTATATAGATGTTTTTTGTATTCACAACTCACAAGTGGTTGTGATTAGACAGAAAATTGTGAACGTTGTGACAAGGACCAAAAAACCTTATGGTGGCAAGATTTGATGAAGATAATTATGTGTTGGCTGCTAAATAATGGGAAACTTGGGTTAAATTTACTGAAGGAAGTGTCATCAAATGGGCTATATATTCAAGGTCATTATACCTAAGTCATAGCTTGTAAATCACAGACATAATAATAAGCTACAAATACATATATGTTCCTTTGCATGACAAGAATCATCAACATATATGCTAAGAAGCTTAGTTTGCTGTTTATAGGTTTTGCGTACAAGAAGGTATACAAATTCAGAAAAAGAAGAGCAAAGTCCGTGATCGATATGAGCACTACAAACATTTGAATCATTTCATCATTTGCATGACAAGAATCATTAACATATATGCTAAGCTTAATTAGTTTGCTGTTTATAGGTTTTGCGTAAAAGAAGGTATACATACAAATTCAGAAAAAAGAAGGGCAAAGTCTCTGATCGAGATGAGCACTAGAAACATGCATTTCAAATGGTTGATAGAGAGACGCGGCCAAAGTAGTATTCATGAATATTTTAGGTCATAATAACAATTTCGTTTTCACAAACCCAGAAAACAAAGAATCAGGCGTGGTGAATATATAATGAGAATATCCTTGAATTAGGGGAGAGACCCAGTAAGTGAAAACGAAATCTAAACCCCATTCTCACACATCATTTTCATTATCCATGCAAATTTATATATGTACCTATATAGGTGGCACGATCATTTTCTTTTGTATTTCTCACTGCACGCACACTTCCTAATTCTCTAAAAAAAATATACTGTAATCTACAGTAGTAGCAATGATATATGAAAAATTCTCTCGTTTAAATCATCTTTCACTCGTAGAATTAGTGTAATTAGAGTATAATGTTGGGGTTGCATATTATGCTTATGAATGTTCGTCATTCGTTGCATCTTTAACTCAAACTTATATTTTACAGTAAGGAGGTTCGTACGAGCCTTGTTAACTTTGGACCTCGAGAGAAAAGGAGAAAGAATGTAAATTACTGAAATGGAATTATTACTGCAAACTTTATGTAACTTATTAAGGCACTAATTATTTACAACTTCAGGAAGTATATGAACCTTATGATCATATACAAACCATATACTTTGAGTTTAAATTATAACATTGCTAAGCTACCGACAAATAGTAACTCTCTCACAATGATTTTCTTGTTAGTTTTGGACAGACATAAAGTAAATAGAGGTACAGTAACTCCGAAGGAAAAGAAAGTAATTAGTGCTTGGTGGGCTTTCAACGCAAGTTTCATAACCATCCTAAAGATCGACCTAAACTAGTTGGCTCTTTAGCTCATCACATTTCTGGTCTCCTTGGCTTTTAATTCAAGACTATGGTTGAAGATTATGTCAATAATTCTAATGATCGTTGATGAAGAAACTTCTCTCAAAGTTCTTTGTTTATAGTAATTAGGTTATAGGATATGAATGGTAGATGTATGGTGGCATTCAGAGTTTCATTTGAGATTCATAGTTTTAGAACGAATTAAAATCGTAGTATCAACAATCAATCTCTGATGAGTGATATTGGTCTATCGTTGTTTGCGTTATCTTGGTGGGACGAGCCTCCCCACTTCATTCTAAAACTATATATACCAACAAGATAATTAATTCGGTCTCCCTAGCTTCCGCTTTCATTGATTTGTATTATAGAATAGTTTGATGTCTTTTGTTTTGTGCTATCGGATTTTGGTTTTAGTGTCATCTTACTAGATTATAAAAAAAAAATTATTAATAAATTTGATGTGGGAGATTCGACCAATAATGAGTCATTACTTCTAAAATTAGCCACTCAATAAGAACTACTTCAACTTATAAGAATGGATTGCGTTTCATGCGTGACTCTATTTTTTCCAAACCCTAGGTCTTGTGTAGCCTTTCTTCACTGCCCGTCACGACTTCCCTCAGCTAGCATTAATGTTTTCGGTGTTAGCTTGCGGTGATCAATCGTGTGGGAGGGTGTATAGAGTTTCAATGTGCATCGGGGGTTTCCTCTTACTGTTCGAGTATAGTAGTATAGGTATGGAGTGAATACATGTAGAGTTCTAGGGTACTTGATTTGAAAGTTTAGAGAGGAAGATTTGGGAAAGCAATGATGGAGAAATGTGAGTTTAGAATCAAATATTTGCAGTTTGAAGAAGGAGAGGGAATGATGCAGAAGTGTATGGCGTCATGAATAAATCTTATGGAGATGTAGCTGGCAGAGCCCCCCATTATGACCACAATCCCACCTCTTTGTGCTGCACGCGCATCACACCAAACTCAACACACTATCTATCTCGATCAAAACCCACAAGCCTCTCACTCACTCACTTACTCTTTCTGCTGCACGCAACCTCATATTTATCCATCTTTCTAATTCTTGCTTGGCTTAAACAGACCTCAACATCACCCAATGGTCAACCACTTTGTTTCAATTTTGATTCTACTCATTCATGTTTTACTTTAAAAGTCTCAACCAAGCCAAAACCCCATCAACAAAAAGTCCCCCCGTCACCTTTTACAAGAGCAAAAGGTTGATATATGTGTCCAAAATCTTCCTCTCGACTTTCAACTCGGGTTTGATTCGTTCTTTTGAAAAAATTGGTAATTTCAAGGGACAAGAAGATATGTGTTGATATGGTTTGTTGATTTAGACCTATCAAATATAGCAAGATTATCGAATAACATCATTCTTATTCTGCTACATTAAGGGGTAAATCGATACTCACCAATATAACTTGAAAGACAGACGATTTGGATACATGAATTTCTAGGAATAAAAATTTGAAACCATTTAATCATGCTCTAAAATCTTCTATCTATAAGCTCTAAATTCGCTTAATATGATTCTATACGGCAACATAGTAGGAAAACTGCACTATTTGTAATGATAATAGAATAGTCAATAAAGTACTCTTTGCTAAATGATGTATGTTATAATACATTATTTGTTGTGATTTAAAGTTTATTATTTATGTTATTCTTTATATTATATCATATCATTAATACAGACTTAAGAGCAAACGCACCTACCTCTTTTTTGTTTTTGTTTAAAGTCTCTAAACTCATGCTTAACATCACTTCCAAAGGCGCAAGTAGTTAGCACTTGAACTCGACAATTTACTAGTCTTCAACATGCATTTAGAAAGACTTAACTCATAATCCTTATAAGGTCCCACTAATGACTAAACCCAACTTTTAAACCCTATAAATCTGACCACATTCTCTTCTCTAGGTTCTCCTCCAACCCCAACCCAAACCAAATCAATGAAATCATATGCGTTTGCATCATCTCCAACCCTATATATATGATTGGTCGCACTCAATTTTGCCTTGTGCACTCTCCGACAACCACCATGAACGACCCCGCAAGCCTATACACATCATCTTGCATGTGTCCCAACTCCATGGCACACTCGGTCCATCCTTGTCTTGGCCCTCATTGTGTTCCAATCTCAATACATTCTGTCCCACCACACCATCCATTCCGAACAACAATGCCGATAACTCTTTCAAGTCGATCACAAGAGTTCATTCACCAAATGATATATGGATGTACAATTAGATCATTTGTTTTGCGATTTTCGTAAACGATCGATATTGATGAGATGATTGTTGAAATGTTTTCGAGTAACGAACCAAAACTAAAGCAGTCGGACGAGCTAGGAAATCTGTAGTCGTCCTGTTAAGGTGTTCATATACCTCCTTTGTAGTGAAGCAAACAGATTTGATAACTGTTGTAGTCTCCGGATGAGAATTATATTGGTGGGAGTGGATTAGACGGATCATGGAAAGGAAAAGAGGGGCTTAGCCGCCATGTCATGTTGTCAAGCTTTTCACTCGAGCATTTTCATAAACACTTAAAAGGAGTACGAAGATTGTGTTGAGGACAGTGTATGTTTTTCTGAAGCACTGAGGAGCAGCCGTGAGTGCCACTGTACCATGCGCGCAGAAATATTACCTAAATGTATGGAACCCACCACTCTCTCATACATAGTGTTTCTGTTAGCTAGTGACTCAGTGCACAGCTGAAAGCAGCACAAGTAAGAATGTGAGATAGCTACAGCCTTGGAAAGTTTTGGTTTCTACTGTTTCATTATGAACTGGTTGATGGGTTTTCACTCTCAAGCTTTGATTCTTTTCGTAAATGGAAATCAAGCTCTTGGTAGAAGATTTGAGTGGTGTGATCCTGCTGATCGATAACTCCTATGACTTTGCTTCTTTCATTATCAAAATGTCTTGCCACTCAACCCAATATATTGGACGCATGAGTACCATGTTTTTCTCATGTAATTTGTACAGTTGCAGCTAAGTAACTTAATTAGTAACATTATTTGAACTAGCTAGATTACGGAATCAATTTTCTAAAATATCTTCAAGAGGTAAGACAGACTTACCTAGATGCATGCATGTATTAACCCAAACTTGATTAGTAATTACTAGATCGCATTCCTTAATTGCATAATATCAACCTTTTTTTGGTCGATCTAAACCCTAAGGGCCTAAACCCAAATATGGACCTATCAATTGATTAATATGTCCGGATCTAGAGAGAATCTCTTTAAACTCTTAAACTAAGGATGTTTTTAGTTCTTGCGCGCGTGTATTTTGACAATCAAAGCCACTCATTCCCTACTTACTTACCCACATATGAATCCTACAAAAAATTGGCCAAAATAAAAAACATTTAACTATTTGATTAACACAATATTCGTTTCAATTTTATCTAACGGCCTACAATTGTTTACATCAATTTGAATGACCAAATGATTATGGAATTAGTTGAAATTTTGTATACATGTTTCTTGCATATGAATCTAGAGGATCAATGGTTGAGATCTTTAAATAAAGTCATCTATTGATGTAAAATAGTAGAAATCCTTAAATTCTTAAAATAAAGAGGACCTCTTCAGATTCTCCCTATATATATATATATATATATATATATATATCCAAAGCGAAGGTTCGCTTTGAAATTAAAGTGTGAAGTTCCTTATTTGACTCACTTTTCGGTCATATTTTCCGCATCTCCATCATTCAGTTTATTGATACTAATCTATAGATCATTCCTGCAAAATTTCATCTGATTTTTTCGGTCATATTTTATGCATATTCATCGTTCAGTTTATTGATATTAATCTATAGATCATTCATGCAAAATTTCATATGATTTAATGATCATTAAGGTACTCAATTAGATTAAATCAATGAACGGACCATAAACATGTCTAACCAGAACTGTGTGTAAATAACGATTACGAAAACTCAAACGATTATCGAATGATGAGATGAAACTTTGCATAAGTGATCTATGCATTAGGTTCTACAAACTAAAAGGTGGAGATGTGGAACTATGACAAAAAAGTGAGTCAAATAAGGAACTTCACACTTTAATTTCAGAGCGAAGCTTCACTCTGAATAGGAACTGATATATATATATATATATACATATATTTAGTTCCCTTCTAGAGCGGGACACCGCTTTGAAATTAAAGTGTGGTGCTCCTCATTTCGCTCACTTTTAGGTCATCACATTTTCACATCTCCACCGTTCAGTGTCTAGAATATAGTGTATAGATCACTCCTGCAAAGTTTCATCCAATTTGGAGATCATTTGGGTACCGAATTAAATTAAATGAATCAACTGAACAAAATATGTTCAAACGAAACCGTTCGTGTAAATCACAATTACAAAAGCTCAAATGATCTCCAAATTGAATGAAACTTTGTATGAGTAATCTACATATTATATTCTAGACACTGAACGGTGGAGATGTGAAAATGTGACCTAAAAGGGAGCGAAATGAAGAGCACCACACTTTAATTTCAAAGCGATGTCTCACTTTAGAAGAGAACTGTGTGTGTGTATATATCCACCATTTGTGGGGAGAGGTACACACAGTTCTCTTCTAGAGTCGTGGAGGCTTGTACCATAGAGTTCTAATGTCTTTGAAAATTAGGACCTTCTTTTAGTTGAAATTTCAACTCTAAGTAATTGTTAATTATGAGATAAGACATGATAAAGTAAATTAATTGTACTCCCACACCAAATTAAAAAGTATTTTTCTTAAGAGCGTACACTCTATTAAAAAAAAAGAAGATTTACAAGTAGTTTATATATTTATAAAGTTGTCACTAATATAAAGTCACTTACCCTAAGTTTGACTTACTGATTAAAAATAAATATAAAGTCACATATCTTTCAAATTAAAATAATTAGTGAACTGTTAACGTTCAATTATTCACCCATGGTCATTTTGTATTGTGAAGAGTGCAGAGACTAAATGAAATCTGCAGATAACAAGTCAACCACATGTTAGAGGAACCTTGATGATTAGAGCTTCCAAAAGGCCAATCAAATTTACAAATAGTGGACACGTACTCCTGGCCTAACTAAGCCTTTTATACTAGTAAAGAAATTAGCATCTTGTTTGGCATTTCATCAAGGTTTATCCTAGGTTAGAGCATCCACTCATGTCCCTCAAGGCCTTAGTTAATTAGCAAGCCAAAAAAGGAAAAGGCAAAAAAACTTAATTGGTGCATATATACCGTTTTTAGGTTTCCATTACAATTAGGATTAAAATGTGTCATACCCTTTTGGAAATGAAAAAGAAATCGTTCCAAACCCTAATCTAGTGGATGGAGGATTGGTTCCCACCAGAAAATGAATGATATGATACATCCTAGGTGTTAAAGATCCTGAAGCAAACAAGGCATGTTAGGGAGTTTTAAGTGGCTATAATCTCACAAGCCACATTTTTGCCCCCACATGGTCACAAAAACATAACACCTTAGTTGAGAAAATGCATACTTTAGGCGGTCAGATCACAAAATCAGTTTAACTCGCTAATAGATTATTCGAAACATAACAAGTATTAAAGACAATTTCAACCATATGGATACAATGTATAAAGCATTTCGGGATATGATTTTCTAGATATTATGTGGTATGGAAAATATTCTCACCCGAGAACAATTCCGACCAAAAAAATCAAAGGTGACCACAACAATAATGGTACTCTCAAGATTGTACACTATTCGAGTTCTCGAGCCCTTCTTCTTCCAGACCAAAGTGCAAAATCTATCTCGAAGGATGGAGATGGGGTTCGAGAGGGAATAATGGAACATCTGAAATATATTAATCTTACAAATACGCCACATCATTCCTCTCGTGCTTTCTTATTCTTCACAAAGCCTTAGAAACCGAATCTATCTCAATTGCTTGCTCCAAGCAAGCATGAAGCATCATTGATCTGCTGCGTGACTTGTTCCCTTTTCTCCACTTGTTTTCTGCTGCCTTGGCTTTGCCTCCCTGCTGTCTTATTCGCTTCCTTTCCAAAGCTCCATGGACCATGATTCCTAGCACAAGCAAACGAATTCTTATCCGTTTTGGATGGCAGATCATGGTTAAGGCTTTGCTTTACTAGTTCAGCATATAGTTCTGCGTATCTAAAGGGTATTTAATTCGAATATGTAGTAAAATATTTCATGAATGAAATGTTACAAGAAAAGTGAAATTTACACACCCTCAGTTACAATACACATAATTCAAACTCGTCAATTATATCACATTTTTGATTAAGTGATAATGTTTTTGTAGTGATAGTTGAGACAAAGAAGAGTAACTTGCCCTAAATCATCGAAGATTTACAAATGAAAGAAACAATTGAACTTCAAAATTCATTTGCATATAGAAACTTAGAAAGTGTCCAATATGGGACGATTGCTTGGCTACCTTTGGACTGTAGCCGTACTCGGTGGTAAAAACCAACCAAATCTCTCTAGTATGGTCTAGATTCTAGAAGGCTAACTGGTGATCATGATGGAGTGACTGAAAGGGCAGGGCAGGGTGGAGGCCCTTAAGAGAAAGGGTAGTGGGGATGTGGGGAGTTCCCAGAGAGATTCATGTAATTGAGAGACCCCATTCCCTATAGGATATTGACTTCACAGCCACCCAATGAAGCCACTGATAATAATTGTGAGTGTCGACTGTGTCTGTGTCTGTCTGAGTAAGCTTAGCTAGGGAGGAATCCGGAGGATCAATCAGTGACTACACAGTCAGGCTTAAGCATGGAGATGTATGTAAGCAAACATGGAGGCCATCATGTTCCCTCTGCTCCAAAACCTCTGTCCTCTCCAAAAGTTCCTATAATCATTAAGCTTTTGCTAAATCATTAAGCTATGTTCTCTCTCTCTCTCTCTCTCTCTCTCTCTCTCTCTCTCTCTCTGTCTCGTTCAAAACCCCAGTTGGGTTCTTGGATTATTTCACAAAGAAAAGATTTTGCTCAAGAGTTTCTCAACAAGCATTTTCATTTTTCAGTTAGGTGATCGGAAAAACTTTTGCATGGTCGGAGAAACTAACAAATGAAAATGCTTAATTGCTCCAATTAATCTAGCAAATAAAGTACCGAAACTAATGGTATTATTACCCTCATCTTAGTTCTTGATTCTTTGCTTAGAAAATTCTTATCTTCAATTAAGTCTGCATGGATTGAAAAGATTAGGCAAAAGGGATGTATATTAATCTAGCTACTTGTAACATAATCATTCCAATGTTGATATGCTCTATAAGTGGATTATGTTCCTAACGTGACATGAATTGCAATGTAAGCAGGATCTCTATATCAACTCTAATAGTACATTACTTGGACAGAGAGCCACAAAAAACTTAGATTCGTACCAATGAGGTTTGGCTCAGTTGGCAAGAGCGGGTTTGTGATGGAGACCTCATTTAAGTTCGATCCCCGCTACCAACATGTCTCATTAGTTCGCGATTTATAAATTCTTTTATGGAAATCCATACTTGGAGGCTGGTGTGATAGGTACGTGTCTGTCAGTCTTTTAAGGTTGAGGTTGCAGGTTTATCCTGGCGATGGTAGTGTAACGTAACCAAACTTTCACCTAAACCTTTTGTAACCAAAAAATAATAATCTTATACTCGTCAATCTTTGAGTTCTTAGATAGGGCTGCATGCTAGCATAAAATACTAAGATCTCTTCTGATGTTCTTTCAAACAGTTAATAGATAAAAAAAATGGATCAAAATTATTAATCCAAGCATCAACATTCATATTTGAAATCCTAACCTAGCTTTGATTAGTAATCCAAGCATCAACATTCATATTTGATAGACCTCTGACTAGCTACACTCCTCATGGAAGTATTTTTCTTCTCTTACTTTCAATTTATGAAGCAGAATGTTCTATTCGTGCTAATTTTTTTGTGTATTTCCTGAAATTAATTGGATTTTCATTTTCTTTTGAATTTAATTTATCTTTCTTAGTTCCTTGAACGATGTATATGCAATGAGGTCAGATGGAATTGAGCAGCCTACAAAAATGACTTGTTAGCACCGAAATCAACCCATTTGATTCAAGATTCAACATATATAATCTCTCATCCGTTATTCCATTATTTTGAACAAATTCTCAATCTAACACTACTGCAAGGTCGTCGGAGCAACCTAAGAGGCGCGATTGCCTCACGCTTGTCTGAAATTGAAATACCTGTAACTTATTTGCTCCTTTTGTTCTAATATTTTATAACATATTTTTCAGTCAATTAGTATTATTTATCTTTATAAGTAGGAGATTGTGAGTTGACTCAAACCAGATTAATTGTTGTATATGAATCGTTTATATGATAAGAAGAAAACAAAAACATAAAGAGCCAACTCTTCAATTTTTATGCTAACACTGAAAAACAAAATGTTGGATGTGCAACAAGGTTTGCCTAATATATAAAGAAAACCAATGTTATATATGTTAGGTAAACCTTCTTTCTTGTTTTGTTAGTGTAGAGGTTGAGGAGAACAACAAATACACTAACCATAATAACGTAACACAAAATACTCGGACAATTATCTTGCTTAATCTTCTTGTCTATTTTGGTTTCTCAAGTCCTCCTTAGTCCAACATGAACCATTCTTCCTCTCTTACCTAACCTCCCTGCTAGCTCCCCTCCCATGCATAACCACCATTTTTAATGCATCCCAATGGCTTCTTTGTCCTTTGACCTTATGCCTTTAGACGAGTCTCGAGCAAGAACAGATCAAACACCTTGGCATGCAGGATGGTCTTGTGGGGAGCTTCATCTCCTCACCTTCTACTCCTTGGTCTTCTGTCCATTCTCCTCCTCCACCCCCAACGTCGGCATTCGCCTCGGCATTGTCCCACGTCCCTCCCCAGTCATCCCCAAATTTCGGGAAGCCCCGGCAATCCAGAACGGTGACCAATGCGGCTCGGGAAACACTAACGATATCCATGTGGCCATGACCGTTGACGCCAATTACATCCGGGGCACAATGGCTGCTGTCTTCTCTTTGTTACAACATTCAACCTGCCCTGAAAACCTCAAGTTCCGCTTTCTGTCTGCGAGCGCTGCGCCGGAGCTCTTTTCGAGAATCAAGTCCACCTTCCCTTATTTGAGCTTCAAGACTTACGCCTTTGATTCAAACAGAGTTCGTGGGAAGATATCAAGGTCCATAAGACGAGCACTGGATCAACCTATGAACTATGCGAGAATTTACCTCGCTCATATTCTTCCAAGTGATATGACACGTGTTATTTACTTGGATTCAGACCTTGTTGTGGTCGATGACATTGCGAAGTTGTGGGGGGTGGACATGGAAGACAAGGTGGTGGCCGCCCCAGAATATTGCCAAGCAAATTTCACACAATACTTCACAGATGCATTGTGGTCCGACCCGGATTTGTCAAAGACGTTCCGAGGAAGAAAGCCATGTTATTGCAACACAGGAGAAATGGTTATGGATGTAGATAAATGGAGAAAAGGAGGGTATACAAATAAAGTAGACAGGTGGATGGCCCTGCAAAAGAGAAAGAGGCTATACAATTTGGGGTCTTTGCCGCCATTTTTACTGGTTTTGGCCGGGAACATCAAGGCTGTGGATCACAGGTGGAATCAGCATGGACTTGGTGGTGACAACTTTGAAGGAAGGTGTAGGAGACTCCACCCAGGTCCCATTAGTCTTCTTCATTGGAGTGGGAAGGGTAAGCCATGGCTGCGGTTGGATTCTACAAGACCATGCACCGTCCATCATCTTTGGGCCTCATACGATCTCTACCATTCTTCGAAAAGCTTCCTGGAAGAATAGAAGAGGCAGTGACATGGGAAGAAAGGAGGAGAGCGTATTCAGCGTACCCGGGTGCGCCGCGCACCCGTCCATCTCCGCCGTCCATTTTGAAAAAGTCAAAAGTCCGCGTCAAATGGACGGCGGAGATAGACGGGTGCGTGGCGCACCGGTGCGCTGTATAATTTTCAAGAAAGGAGAGATGGAAAGTTAGAAACAGATTCAAGTCATTTAACCAAGAGTACATGTATTTGGAAAAAAAAAAAAAAAACAAGAGTATATAGTCCATGTTGTAAATGTTCCACATGTATTTGTTTATACCCAATCAATTAACCAAACAGTTCTTGAAATTTGTTTTAATTTACACCAATGATTTGAACATATCGACCACCTCTCACTCTGTCCAAATGCCATTTTAACCTTGTTATCATGGGGTTTGAAAGGCCGAATTCAAGGAATAAAAACTCCGAGAGATTTCAAAGCAAAGGTATCAAATAATAGACTACAATAGCAAAGTCGATCAAGAGAAGCAAGCGATCAGCAAATTTCCAGCAAATCCCCGAAGATTTTCCTCTCATTTTACAGTCAAAAATGGCGTTACATGGATGACCTCCCATGAAAATTTTTAATGTCTGATAGCCATTTCATCACGAATTACAACTTTAAATTGATCTCCCATCTCTTCAAACTAAGGTTGGCTCATAAATTGCAAGAATCCGTAACTCTCATCATGCATCAGACTTTTAACACAAGATAAACATGTTGTCTGTAAGTCAGACAATAAGAGCACTTCCCCCTTATCCCCACTTGACATTCCTGAGATCCAATATCCTGAGTGCTTCCCCCTTATCCCCAAATTCCCACTTGACATTCCTGAGCGCTTCCCCCTATACTTTTGTAACTGGTACAGCAGATGGGCATCTACCCAATGTATTCCACAGGATGTACTCCCCAGAAGTAACCTGTTTACGAAGACAGATGAATAAATTGATCAACAAGTACAGATACACTCAAGTTCATTTAAAGAATGAAACTACTTTGAAGGATCTGACCAATCTTTGGTTGAGTAAGATATAGAAGTACGTAGCATTACCATAATTACAAATAATATATTTTGTAAGTACTTTATCTGATAGACAAATTCCTAGAGAAAGGTGCTACACAGTAGATAACATAAACATTGATTTCAGAAAAATGAAAAATGATGACTTTTCTAGAGAAGATTTCCATGGTGTGCATGTCAGCACAACTATAGTGCAAACTTTTCTCTACAACAAGCCACAAAAGTACATCAAGCTTGGATATAGCAATAATAGACGAAAAACCTACCTGAGTAGAGGACTCCACTGGTGCTTTAACAGCTGGATAAATGCTTACCTGCATATGACACCAGAAATTAATGCCCCAACAAACAATCAAATGCAACGCAGTTTATGTGTTGATCAAAAGATAAAATGAAAACTGATGATGTGGGCTGCGCACATTGATATATAGAATTTGACAAACTGGATAATTCTGATCTATAGAGAATGCACCCTCCCCCCCCCCCCCCCCCCCCCCCCCTCCCCAAAAAAAAAAAAAAACAATAGGAGCTTCAGATTATATGGTGTAATACAGTATTTAAAAACCATAATGAGGAAAACCAAATGCAACAAGAACCCTCCTATTCTTGCTTATCTTTGGGTCGCTGTAATGCCATGAGAGCCAAACTAAAGGAGTCACAACAGTCAACTTACAGATTTCTGATCAATTAACATTCCAGACAATGATGCTCCAACAATTTTGAAGGAAACCTGTAAACACAAGTCAGACCATGCCTCAGTTAAATTTAGCTCTTCAGTGAATTTGTAGACAATCTAATGTACACAAATCCTTTTAACCAATTATAGGCTGAGGTGATACTAAATTTGAGAAAGCAGATAAAAATAAATACCTTGGCATAGTTGTATGCATGCCAGCAAAATGGCTCCTCCAGATTGGCAGGATGAAGATCCTTGCTCATTTTCTCCATTATGAACTCCTCTACATTAACCATACTGTTATTATTACCATCTGTCTCCGTATCACTATCTTCATCAGTTATGCTTCCAAATGCCAAACTAGACGGAGGTGATATTTGGGGTTTCCATGGTGCAAACTGAACTTTACCTGGGAAAGTTGCCTCGATACTTTTCCCACTAAGACCCCGCCCACCCACTATAATCTTCCATTCAACAGAGTGTTCTGCAGTTGAAACTATTCCAACCGAGGGAGTCCCATCAAAAAATACAACTCTTCTCCTTGGAAAAGGCATAGTTACAGTACAAAACTCCATTGTGAGAGGAGATTTGTAACCATCCATTAGCCGTAGTTTGAACAAAAAATCACCTTTATCCTCAGATACCATAGACAATTGGTAAAATCCCTTTATGGGTGGACCAATACCACAGACTGCTTGGTAGCGCATTAGAGCAAAATTACCTAATGGTGGTGAAAACATCACAGCCTGCTTATCAACACCTTGTTCTGGAACTTGCACACATGGATGAAATGATAAAACTTCAATCTTATCTGAGTTCAGCCCTATCAAAGGGAAGGACACATCAGGTAATCCTTCTAACTCTGCCCGGCAATTTATTTGTCCAGAAATTGATATACTATCTGGAATCTCATCTCGGTCGTACATAGCAGCATGGACAGTCTCATGAATAAAGAATATAATTCTCTGCCTTCCTTTGTATAGGTAAGGCTTCCATGCCGGTTGCTTGAGGTCTGAAGGAGGAAGATCTGATGACGAAAAGCCATTAGCCTTAATGGAAATGATATTGGGGAAGCTCAAATCCACCAGTGTTCCTGTATGTACAATACACAACCACATGAGACGCTAGCTAAAAAAAAGGTTTCTGCAAGCTGATTCACTAATTGGCAACAGTGATAATGATAATAAAGAAAACAAGATGAGAGATACCATAATAAAAAGTACGAACCAAAGGGCATTGAACTACTTATGAAAGTTCGAAGTACATCTTTATCTAATTGCCTAGAACCAGTCTTGTTAGCATCTGATGTCACAGTTCCAGTCACTGCACTGCTAGTGGGGTTTGAGGATGCAACTGGTGGAGCTACAGGTTTTGCTCTTGAGGAAATGCTTGATATTCCTATGCTGCCAGTTAGTGAATCCAATAAACCTCCTACAGATGGAGATGAACTGACAACTACCTCAGGTTCCACCACGTCTCCAGTAATTATGTCACCAATTGCATGTGCCACCATAGATGCCCTAAGAGAAAAGAAAAACAAGAATAACTTAGTAATGTCTTTGGAGAAACTCATACATGCCATTTTTCAGTCAAACCCCATTTCACAAACATTCAAGTCCATTCCGTCCTATATTGAGGAATCAAAAATTAGTCTAAAATAGTATAAATGGAAGCACTTCATCCCACAAATTCAAAGCCAACACAAGCATACTAACGAAAAGGTTATTGATTTAGGCAAACATCAGCGCTACACTTCATTTCAATAAATTTAATGTGGCTTCTGAACACTCCTAAGCTGAAAAGTTCACAAATTGTTTCCAACATCAGTTTCATGTTGTGGGGAAGGAGACACAAAGTAGAAGTTGTGAAAAAAGAGGGAGAACAATATGGAGGATACTTCAAAAATATTATAGCATGATATTCTTCTAGAAAAACACCTCAAGTAACTTACCATACCCTGTGATGGACGGAAGATCAAGCAGAATGGAAGATATACTGTCCTCAACACCAACAGAATTGCCACAATCAGATCTAGTACATAATCTTGCATATGCCCTCACATGCCTCGGCTCTACCAAAGGCAATACCAGGATGCAAAATTGGCCCTTTGTGTGCAAGACTAAAGGCCACAGAAAATTATTTATATCATTATTAACATCCCCTCCCTCTTTGCTCATGTAAACTCCAATTATATGACGTGTAATTGGATCATCAACCCAAGAATCTGAGCCTTTAGCTGACTGACTTGCACGTATTCCACACCCACGAATAGAGCCTTCTCTGCACATTAAAGAAACGTAGTAAAAATTGGCAGTTAAACAAAGAAAGTTACCAAAACCATTAGGGGAAGGGGGAAGGTGACAGAAGTTTAAATGACCAAGTCACTTGTTATCATCATGAATACCATAACCCCAAAACTACATAGTTTCAGAGTGAATGTGAGATGATGGAGCATGTATGCAGACCTCAAATTAACTTGTTTAAACAAAAACATAGCTATTTTAGCACATTTCTTATGATTCAGCCAGTCAGTTAAGCCGGTCTATATTAAGGCATAGCTCACAAACAACTTTTCCCAAACCGAACCGGAGCTATCATAGTAAATTCCGAATGATTCAATCTCTTGCTCGCACAGTTGAATGATGCTTAAATAATGCAATTCCTAAACAAGCAAAACTATACAAATCTTAACAGATACATTCTCATAAATTCGATACATCCGAAAAATTGAAACAAGAGCAAAAAGATAAAGGCTGGCTGATCTGACCTTCTCTTTCTGTCCACAAAAGCAGCAGCTAGCTCGGAATCACTAGGAAGTATAGGAAACACAGCATCATTGCCACCAGAGCTCTCCTTCTCGGTCTTGCAAGCTCCCCGCCACCGCTTCTCAACCACCGGAAACCTCCTGCGCAGCACAAAACCAACTCAGCTCAACGGAAACACAATCACAAACAACCAAATCGAATTTTCGCACAGAACAAATTGAAATTGATCGGAAATAGAGTTTAGTTTTCAGAAGAAAGAAACGTCGAGATTGAAGCGGAGAACAAGTTGTGAATAGAATTAGAGGAGTGTGCAATAAGGAGAAGAGAGGAGTACCTGGAGAAGACGACGGCGTCGAGGTTGTTGAGGATCCAGATGGCTCTGATGCTACTACCTTGTGGCATCACTTTGCTTCTCTGATTCTGAGAGAGAGAGAGAGAGAGAGAGAGAGAGAGAGAGAGAGAGAGCTGGGGTTATCAAAATGTTGAAATTCTTCGATGCGTTGTCGTTAATGCGTTGTCGTTTAACCCCAATTTCCATTCACCATAGGTGAGAGCAAAACAAATCCGTCCTTAAAAGAAGAAAAGTAATTATAATTTACACTCAGTAAACCCTTAGGCTATGTTGAATTGTTTTTTTTTAAAGCAAATGACTTTAGCTCCCATTTTTATTGATCACAACTTAGGAGTAAGTATAACAACATAAACACGATCCGTCCGTAAGGGTTACGTAAGAAATAAACTCTGCAAAACCATGGGGTGAAGTATTATGATCAATCATTATTATCTTGGTAGCAACCAAACTAAGTAACCAGCCACCAAGACACAAGATATGAGAAATAGACAAGTCCTCAACTTATCATTATTGACTACAGATGGGGCAAGCCTAGAGCATAAAAAAAACCTAATTATAGATCAAAACTAATAACTAAGAAAATGCGCTAGATTCCTAAACAGCTCTAGTCTAATTAGTAACTAAAACAATAAATAAAAAATAAAGCAGAAAGCTAAACTAGGGCCAAACAAAGAAACCCTAGCCCAGCCTCCAGCCCAACAGCAGGCTGCACCCAAGCCCAAAGACAAAGTCAGCCCAAGTCATTCGTCTCAGCCCAAAGAGCCACCACAACCGTCATCCTTCCGCGGGACCCAGACCAACACGTCTTCGCCGTCAACAAAGCCGACCTCAACCGTAAATGGTTCCACTTTACGCCAACCTTCGAAACAACAACCAGATCAGAGAAGCAACCAGCCTCTAGATCACAACCAACAGATCGAGGGAGACCACCGACCGCCGCCGTCAACCAAGCCGACCACCAACACCCATCGCCACTATTCAGCCCCGCAGCCGATCGGGCTCCGATCCCAGCCAACTCGCCTCCGTTCCTCGTACCCACCACAACCCAGACACTCATTCTGACTAAGAAAGAAGACCGGAACCAAACCTCTGTCTCCTAGCCTAACTGAGCCGACCAAACTCTCATCCGGCCGCACTACTCATGCCCTGGTGAGGGGAAACGCTATCACTGGCGCCGAGATGCAGCCGGACAGAACGAGAAATGGCACATTGCAAGTTTGTAACATAAAATGGCATCAAAAAGACATTGTAGTTACCTTGCGCAATGTGTAGAATGATTCAAGGTAATTGCACAAAGCAAGTGCTTCATCGAGATCACGTAAGGATCTAAGAAGACCATGGAAAAGAACAATGTCTGAGAGAGACTAGCCACTATCATTCCTACTCCTGTTAAAGGATGCCTCATGTTGAATGCATCCCCTAACAAATTGGCACCAGGAGTAGGGACAGGATAAGCAGCCATTCTTTTGTTTTGCATTGTCCTGATGTTTCCCTTCTCCACTATAAGAGCACCGTACACCTGCGGGGGAATCTGAAATACAACTCAGATTAGTTCAATTCAAGAAATCCTAAGTCAGAACAAAACAAAATTTATATTCAAAAAGGTTGATTTTTTTTTACCTTTGGTGCGCTGACAGACTGCGCAGATTTGAAAAGCATCCATCACACACAATTTTCAGTGGAGCAAGTTCTCATCTCCTCTCCAGCTTTGTTCTTGTAAATCACCCATTTGACAATGCCATTTTCCACTGTTAGTGTTGTGACTGTTGTCACTGATCCTTGTTCCAATTTTATACTACAATGGAAAATCCATGCGACATGAGTACATGATAAAAACTCCAAACAAGTTTCACCAAAGTAAAATACACACAAGAAATGATCCATAAAATAAATTTTTAGAGAGAGAGAGAGATTACTGCATTAGATTGTCTATCAAGCACGCCTTTTAATTGTTGTTTGATCAAAGCTACCTTCACATAAAGCCAATCATTTGAAGCATTCAAGAAGTTGTAGTATTCATATCTCCATGACCTCTTGAATATCAAACTCCCACAGAGTCCCCAGAATCCGACAACAAATCCGAGTCCCAAACTGATGTAAAACCCTTGAGTTATCTGCTTATTATCTGAATCCTCTTGATCACTCGAGACATTTGGGTCACCGGTTCCTTCCAAATTACAAATTTCAAGGGGAATTCCACAGAGCTTAGGATTTCCAAGAAATGAAGAGGCACCATAGTTTTGGAGCAGAGTTCCTATAGGAATTTTCCCAAACAAGTTATTGTATGACAAATTCAAGTACCCTAGGCCGTATATCTTGAGAGGAGTTGGTGGAATGGAGCCGGATATTTGGTTTCTTGATAAATCAAGGGACTGCAAAGATTGCAGCTTGCCAATCTCCGGACTTATTGTACCTGTCAAATAGTTTCCTGCTAGGTTTAGGGAAACCAACCCAAGAAGATAAGTGATTTCGGCTGGAATCTCCCCTGTTAACCTGTTGCTCGAGAAATCAATACTCTTTAGAAGCCCTAATGTACTTTTGTAATTGGACAATCTTCCTTTCCATATAATGGATATTTCGTCATCGTACCACAATCCCAATATAGAACCACTCCCATTTTGACTTATATATGAATGCCTGATGGTTAACTCTGGATTTCCTTCCTGAGCCAAATTAGTCCAATTATTTAGACATTTGGGTATACTCCCAGATATGTTGTTCATTGACAAATCCAAAACTTGGATGCTTGTGAGACGGCATAGTTGTGACGGCATGCTACCATTGAAGTGATTAGATCGAAGAATAAGGATAGCCAGCTTTGAAGCTCCAACCCCTAACCATTCAAGTATAGGTCCTGATAATTCATTGTTTTCAAGATCAAAAGCTCTTAAGTTGGTGCAATTCTTCAAGGATGAAGGCAGCTCTCCCATAAACATGTTGTCGTCTAGTTTCAAAGTTTCAATTGAAGATAACGAGCCCATCGTAGATGGAATTTTTCCAGAAAAAGTATTGTTACTCAAATCAAGAAAGACTAAATTTTCAAAATGCTTCCAACAATCCGGAAGTTCTCCGGATATATAGTTGCTTGAGAGATCAAGGTAGTTCAAGTTACTAACGTTGGTTGAACACAAGAAGGAATATAACTTTGAAAACTTATTATTGGAGAGATCCACAGCTGAAGCTTTAGAAAGGAATGAAGGGATTGGACCTTGCAGTTGGTTCCAACTCAAGTTAACTTCAGGCTGATACGCAAACTCGAATCTTAAATCTGCCAGTGTTCCTTTAATCTCATTGCAAGAAAGATCCAACTCTAACTTATTATGTGATAAATCCCAAAACCAAGTTGGAATAGTATCAGAAATTCCAACATCAGAAAGAGAAAGCTGGCGGAGATTTTTCTGTGTTTGAAGCCATTTTGGAAATAACGGCCCCATCTTGCAAGAGTTCAGCACTAGGGATTCCAATTGAAAAGGAGGAATCCATTCAGAATGGAAGTCTAAAACTAAGAAGTTTGAGGACAAATACAAAAACCCTAACTTGGAGAGCTTTGAGAAATGAGCTTCTGTGATCACTCCTTCCAAATCATTGTGACTAACACCGATTGTCTCTAGCTTCGACATGTTCCCAATACTTTCTGGGATTGTTCCATTTAACTTATTTCTACGGAGATATAATTCCCGTAATGCCTGAAATCTTGTCATATCAGGGAATGACCCTGTAAAGTTATTATTAGTCAAATCCAGAATCTCTAAGGAATTTTGAGCACAGGATGATTTTAAAAAATTAGAAATGTGTCCGCTGAGACTACAGGATGAAATAACCAATTCTTGCAAACTACATAACTCTGCAAAAGAATCGGGAATCCTTCCTTCAAGTTGGTTACCGGAAAGGTTGAGATGTGTAAGAGAGCTCATGTTTCCAATACAATCGGGAAGTGAACCACTTAATTTGTTGTGAGAGAGTTTAAGAAGAACAAGGGTGGCATTGATGTTACACAACCATTTGAATACTGATGAAGTGAGACTGTTTTTAGAAAGATCAACAGAAGCAAGAGTTTGAGAAGTATTCTTGTCAGAAAGAGTAGTACTGGAAATAATTGGAGGGGGAAGTTGGCATCCATATAAAGTCAAGTTTCGTAGATTATGGAGCTTGTTTACTGTTTCCGGCCAATCAAAAACATTACTAAGATTGACAAAACTGAGGTCCAAATATTTTAGAGAAGAAAGATGAGGGAGCCAACTGAAGAATTCTATGGAATTAGTGAAGTCACTGGAGGAGAGATCGAGATACTGCAAGTGAGTAAGGTTTCCAAGCTCATGATATGGAATTTCACCGACGAAGCCAGCTTCAGAGAGATCAAGGTATCTTATATGGGACAAAGAACCAATGAAACCTGGAATTGGGTTCGGTTGTAACCTATTTGAACTTAGGTCTATATATACTAAATGCTGCAACTCAATAAGTTTAGGACTAAGTGTACCTTTAAAAGGTATGTAATCAAGGAGTTCGCCTTGCGAAGACAACACCTCCCCTCCAAGATGAAGCTGATCAATATGGCCAGTCAGGTTGTCACAGTAGACTCCTTCCCATGCGCAACAATCTTGATTTATAGCTTCAGCTCCCCACGAAGAGAGTCGAGTGGAGTTAATCACCAGGTCTTGTTTGATAGCAAGCAGCGCTTCCCTTTCCCTCTCTACACACCTCGTCACATTAGCACAAGCACCACAACTGATATGCAGGAGAAGCACTATAGCTGAGATTACATGAACATGCAGGAGGCACATCCTTCCCAGCTCCATTTTAGTTATCAATTAATAAAACTCGAAATTGAGTTAATAAGATACAAGTGCAAGCATACAAAACATGCACTATAATGCTAGTATTGATATCGATCAGAATAGCGCAATCTCTATATATAAACCTTAGAGAGAAGCAGGCTACAAAGAAAAGCATGCCAAGCGTAGAAAATTGGATCCCTATATCGTCAAAAAATATTGAGCATACAACAATGGAATTGACCAAGTATCACCTTGACTATTGACTCGACTCAACTTGAATATCCATTCTTGAAAAAAATGGTATTGATGACTTAGACTTTTGATTGTAATTATCATTAGAAGCTTCCAATTTCCGTATCTTAGTAGTTGTATAGTGGTATTTGTTGTAGAATTTTCATATATGGTAGATGCTAGATCCGATTACGGCCATTGAAGTAGTAGCACTTCTTCTAGAGAGTTAGATGACTTGGATCCGTTTAGGATCCTCTCCTACTTCGAGTCTGGGAACTCCATAGTGTGAACGCAGCATATGAACTCATTGTGTTCTTCAATGATGGTGAAATATTCCTAATGAGATACAAGGACCGGGAGGTGGTTCGTTTAGAAACAAAAACTGTCTCAAGAACTGGGATGATTCAAACTCGGTCTCAATTTTATGCAATTGCTTACTACACTTGCTTTGTTTCGCTTCATGCATGATGTTTTAAATGGAGTGGAGGTGATAAGGTACCATAGTAAATGATACTTTAGAGGTTTATGCATAGTTCAGCTACAGTTCGTTTATGTTGCAAGCCCTTTTTTTTTTTTTTTTCTTTTCCGTTATAACTTCAACATGTTACATTTAGTTTTGCCAATCTCCATTAGTTCAGCATATGTAACTTTTGCATTACGGAATGTGCTATAGTCCTGAATGTTGGGTTAGTCCCTCCTTAATGGAGGTGAGAAACCATGTGTTGGATTACACATGAGGAAGCAAGAAGAACTATTGCTTTGATGACCCATCAATTGAAGAATGCTATAGCTACATGGTATAGCTATAGGATCGAGCATGAATTGTTGAAATGGAAGAAACAGTCATGGTAATAAGGTGGTGGGTGTTGCCTTCTTTGAATAAGGAAGAGACATGCAATTAATATTGCATGAAAACATTGAACGTGAAATATGGAAGGCTTGAATGCTGTCAATGTTTTCACAATACAACATGCCATGGAGCAATGCCTATATAAAGACATCAGAGTACAAGTACAAGGCATCCGAACTTGCTCCAGTTCGAGATTAAGGCTAGGGCAGAGTCATCCAAACTAGAGAGACTTTGTGAGAGTAGTGAGATCCTCACTTGAGAGACTAGTGAGAAGAAAATTCCTCTTGAGAAAGAAGTGTGTTACTGTCACTTTAGTTAGTCTAGAGTGAGTGTTTTTTGTAATCTCATTATTTAGTATAGTGAAAGAAAGTATTACTGCTACCCCGAGGACGTAGGCACATTTGCTGAACCTCGTTAAATATTGTGTTTTTTTTTTGTTATTTCCGCAAATCACACGAGGGATGAGAAAGTTAGATCCTGAGATAACCAATTATCTGTCGGCCTTGTATTAGACAACCACTTTGTTAATATATGCCTTGAACCAACCATCCGGGGGTACCAGCTATTCGAGCCCACGAAACCTGTTATGCTGGGTTATGGTTTCCTGTTGGGCTTAGTATATAGGGTTTAGGGTTTAGTATATAAACGACCAAAACCTAATTGTATTCTGGTATTCAGTGTTTTCCTCAAGATAATAAAATTGTTCTCCTTCTTCCCGTGGACGTAGCTAACACATCGTTAGTGAACCACGTAAATCTGTGTTCTTTCTTACATTCGTTACAACAAACTGGTATCAGAGCTCCATGAGGGGTTCGAATTCTGGGAAGAAAGATGTCTGGTTTGAATGTGAAGATCGATAAATTCACGGGGAGAAACAGTTTCAGTTTATGACAGATCAAGATGCGAGCCTTGTTAAAACAACAAGGGATGTGGGCGCCGCTTGTGAAGAAGTCGGGGGATCCAGAAATCGCTGAGATGGCCAGTCTGGAGGAGAAGGCACACTCGACAATTTTGTTGTGTCTTGCAGATGATATAATCACCGAGGTCGCAGAGGAGGAAACTGCGGCTGGTCTGTGGTTGAAGCTTGAGAGTCTATACATGACGAAGTCTTTAACCAACAAGTTGCTTCTAAAGTGACGTCTGTTCATTCTGTGAATGGAAGAAGGCACGACTCTAAGTGATCACTTAGATCAGTTAAACACAATTCTATTAGAGTTGCGTAACATTGATGTTAAAGTTGATGATGAAGATGCTGCCCTAATTCTGTTGGTATCTCTACCTTTGTCGTATGAGAACTTTGTGGATTCTTTTATTGGTGGGAGAGATACTATGACTCTGGAGGAGGTTAGATCATCTCTTCATACTAGAGAGATGCGTCATAAGGCGACCGGTACAAGTTCAGACAGTCAGGCTGCGGGGTTGGTAGCCAGTGGAAGTATGGGACAGGGAAGCTCGGGGAAGAAGAAATTCAAGAAACCAGTTTCAAAGGGTTCCAAATCTAATGATGTCTGTAACTACTATAAAGAGAAGGGACATTGAAAAAACGAATGTCCAAAGAAGAAGAAGCAGCATGAGAAAGCATCAGGTACTGCTGTTGTAGCAGAAGTTGACACCAATTCTGAAGAAGATTTGGCCTTGGTTGCAGATGCACACACACATCACAGGGATGTGTGGATTTTGGATACCGAGGCGTCTTATCATATATGTCCACGCAGAGAGTGGTTTTCAACCTATGAGCAGATAGATGGAGGCAATATTTCTATGGCTGACAGTTCTGCATGCAAGGTGGTTGGAATAGGCTCAATCAAAATACAGACACATGATGGTAAATTTTGTACATTGAATGATGTTAGGCATGCTCCACGCATGACGAAGAATCTGATTTCTTTGGGTCTACTAGACTGCAAAGGGTTCAGGTACAAAGGGTCATGTGGAGTTCTAAATGTCTACAAGGGTTCCAATGTGGTTCTGAAAGGTGTCAAGCGGGGTACTTTGTATTTTCTGCAAGGTTCTACGCTATCAGGTTCTGCTGCTGTTGCATCATCGGAGGTTCACAAGGATGATATGACCAAGCTATGGCACATGAGGCTCGGTCATATGAGTGAAAGAGGGATGCAAATTCTGTCAAAGCATGATCTTCTTGGTGGCCACCAGGTCAAGGATCTTGGTTTCTGTGAACATTGTATCTTTGGGAAGCTACATCGTAGAAAATTTCCTAAAGCAATTCATAGAACTAAAGGCACACTTGATTATATCCATTCTGATTGTTGGGGTCCTTCTCGTGTTGATTCTTTGGGAGGTCACAGATATTTTGTGTCTATGATTGATGACTACTCAAGAATGACTTGGGTGTTCGTGATGAAGCATAAAAGTGACGCCTTCAAGAACTTCAAGCAGTGGAAGGCATTAGTGGAAAATCAAACAGGGAAGAAGATCAAGAGGCTGCGAACTGATAATGGTCTAGAATTCTGTTATACTGAATTTGATGAGTTCTGCAAGACTGAAGGTATTGCAAGGCATCATACAGTCCGGAATACACCACAGCAAAATGGTGTATAGCATAACATATGAATCAGACACTTCTGGAGAGAGCTAGGTGCATGCTCTCTAATGCTAGATTAGAAAGAAGGTGCTGGGCAGAAGCGGTGAGTACTGCATGTTATCTGATAAATCGTGGACCTCACACAGGTATACATCTCAAAACACCTTATGAGATGTGGTCTGGTAAGTCCGCTGATTACTCCAATCTGAGGGTTTTTGGGTGTACTGCTTATTATCATGTAAGTGAGGGTAAGTTAGAACCAAGAGCTAAAAAGGGAGTGTTTGTAGGCTATGGGGATGGGGTTAAAGGTTTCAAAATCTGGTCTCCATCTGAAAAGAGGGTTATACTTAGTAGAAACGTAGTATTTGACGAAAATTCTATGTTTAACCCTACTGTGAAGTCTATTGTAGTATCAGAAAATTGTAGTGTTGAGAGACAGGTGGAGCAACAAGTCACTGAAGATGAGAGTGAATCACAACAAGAAGATCAACACTTACATTCAGAAACAGAACCAATGGTAATTACTCAGCATAGTTTGACTCATGAGCGATCTAGGAGAGCAAACTTTGGGAAAGCTCCCACGAGGTATGGGTTTGAGGACATGGTGGCCTATGCACTACAGGTTGCTGAAGAGGTGGATCCCCATGAGCCATCCACCTACAAGGAAGCAATTACATGTACAGAGTCAACCCAATGGCTTGCTGCAATGGGAGATGAGATGGAGTCACTTCAGAGAAATCAGACTTGGGAATTGACCAAACGACCTGATCAGGGGAGAAAGATCATTACTTGTAATGGGTTTTCAAGAAGAAAGAAGGGTTGTCACCTGCTGTGGGCATTAAGTATAAAGCTAGAGTAGTTGCAAGAGGGTTCCATCAGAAAGAGGGAGTAGACTACAATGAGATTTTCTCGCCAGTGGTCAGACATACTTCTATCAGGGTGTTACTAGTCATAGTTGCACATCAGAATCTGGAGCTTGAACAACTAGATGTGAAGACAGCTTTTTTACATGGAGAATTGGAAGAGATATACATGACTCAGCCAGATGGTTTCCAAGTTCCTGGAAAAGAAGACTGTTTGCAAGTTGAAGAAGTCCTTGTATGGACTAAAGCAGTCCCCTAGACAGTGGTACAAGAGGTTTGATAGCTATATGATAGAGATAGGCTACATCAGGAGTCTGTATGATTGTTGTGTCTATTACAACAAGGTAACAAATGGTTCTCTCATTTATCTAGTCCTGTATGTAGATGATATGTTGATAGCTGCAGAAAACAAGTTAGATATCCAGAAGTTGAAGGGTCTCCTTAGTGCAGAGTTTGAGATGAAGGATTTGGGAGCAGCCCGGAAAATTTTGGGAATGGAGATCTACAGGGATAGAAGTCAGAAGAAGCTTTTCTTATCACAGAAAGGTTACATCCAGAAAATATTGTCCAGGTTTGGTATGTCTACATCAAAATCTATAAATACTCCAAGTGCTGCAAATATTCATTTGTCTAATGCGTTTGCACCTAAATCTGCTGAGGAGAAGGAATACATGTCTCGAGTTCCCTATGCAAGTGTAGTAGGAAGCTTGATGTATGCTATGGTTTGCACTAGGCCTGATCTTGCACATGCTGTTAGTGTTGTCAGCAGGTTTATGGGTGAGCCCGGAAAGGAGCATTGGCAAGCCGTGAAGAGAATTTTTCGGTATCTCAAAGGTACGCCTGATGTTGGTCTCATTTATGGAGGTGATACAAAATGTTTAGTAACAGGCTATTCAAATAGCGATTATGCTGGAGATGTTGACATTAGGAGATTTATGACTGGTTATGTTTTTACTCTTGGTGGTTATGTTGTTAGTTAGAAAGCTACTTTGCAGCCTACAGTGACTTTGCCTACTACTGAAGCATAGTACATGGCTTTGACAGCAGCTGCAAAGGAAGGAATATGGTTGAAGGGACTGGTCAATAGTCTTGGTTTGCATCATGATCAGGCTATAGTATATTGTGACAGTTTGAGTGCAATATGTTTAGCAAAGGATCAGGTTCATCATGAGAGGACTAAGCACATTGATGTCAGGTATAATTTTCTGAGAAATGAGAGCAGAATTAAGGTGAAGAAAGTGGGTACTGCTGATAATCCCGCTGATATGTTCACCAAGTCGGTTCCGCACAGCAAGTTCCAACATTGTTTGGACTTGCTAAATGTTACAAGCTGTTAGTTGCCTTTTGGGGGCAACAACTGAGGCAGAGGAGTTATTTGTACATCTGACATTACTGTGTTGCATCTGGTACATCTGTTATTTGTGAGAGGATTCAAGTCAAGGTGGAGATTTGTTAATATATATCTTGAACCAGCCATCCGGGGGTACCAGCTATTCGGGCCCACGAAACCTGTTATGCTGGGTTATGGTTTCCTGTTGGGCTTAGTATATAGGGTTTAGGGTTTAGTATATAAACGACCAAAACCTAATTGTATTCCGGTATTCAGTGTTTTCCTCAAGATAATAAAACTGTTCTTCTTCTGCTCGTGGACGTAGCTAACACATCGTTAATGAACCACGTAAATCTGTGTTCTTTCTTACATTCGTTACAACACACTTCTTTCCCAACACTGACATGGAGAGACATGTTGTATGAGGAAGAACCCAAGCTTAAATCACATTTTATTGTTCAATAAATAGAAGCTTAAATTGCAATTTTTATTAGAAGTTTGTTCAATAAATTTTCTTCTTTCTGCGAAAATTTTAGTGAATGTAGCAGCTTTTTTTAAGTCCATGTTCAGCTTGTGTTTGTGTGTGTGTCCTGCTGAATTGCAAGGCACTATATATAGAGCCTTACACCTATATTGGTTTCATATTTATCTTCTTTATGTCAAAGCCTAAACTATATCACAAAATTTTTAGTTTATGGATTCTTGTGTGATTACTCTGGTAAAATTAGTTTCAAGTTTCAATCGCTTACTCATGTCCCATGGTATTTTCATTGCAGTGTCAAATTGGAACAAGGGTCAGTGACAACACTAATTGAAGAAAAAGGCATTGTCAAAGGGGTGATTTACAAGAACAAGGCTGGAGAGGAGATGAGAACATATGCTCCACTGACAATCGTGTGTGATGGCTGCTTTTCAAATCTGCGCAAATCTCTCAGTGCACCAAAGGTAACTATAGACTACCAATCGTTGGAAACTCAACAACTTTGAACTCAAATTTATCACAAGAGTGCTTGTTCTTCCGTGAGACCAATATGGTTATTTGTTACTGTTGCGGGTTGAAAGTCCCTCATGTTTTGTTGGTTTGATCTTGGAGAACTGTGACCTTCCACACGCAAATCATGGACATGTTATTTTGGGAGACCCTTCACCCATCCTGTTTTATCCAATCAGTAGCACCGAGGTTCGTTGTTTGGTGGATGTACGTGGAACAAAAGTGCCTTCAGTAGCTAGTGGTGAAATGGCTAAATACCTGAAAACTGTTGTGGCTCAGGTATGTTTCAATAACTATCTTAACTTTATTAAATTTGATACACATATACCCACCTGAATTGAACTAATCTGAGGTCTACTTGTATTTCAGATTCCCCCACAGCTGCACAATGCTTTTATGGCTGCAGTAGAGAAGGGAAACATTAGGACAATGCAAAACAGAAGCATGGCTGCTAATCCTGTCCCTACTCCTGGTGCAATTTTATTAGGTGATGCATTCAACATGAGGCATCCTTTAACAGGAGGAGGAATGACTGTTGCTCTTTCAGACATCGTTCTTCTCCGTGATCTTCTTAGACCCCTACGTGATCTCAATGATGCACCTGCTTTGTGCAATTACCTTGAATCATTCTACACACTGCGCAAGGTAAACAATCCATTTGGATAACTCATAACTAAAATTTCTTTTTTATGCCACTGTCTGTTACAATGTGACATTCCCTTTGGCTCCTTGCCATGGGCGGATACACATGAAGGGCTATATAGGCTGAAGCCTAGACAATGACAATTTTTTTGGCCAAAAACCCTGAAGTGTATAGGTATATATATTTACATGAATTACATCCCATAACCCAAACAAGAGTGAGAAGAAACATTTAGTTCCCCATCTTTGGGCATAATAGTCTTCTAAATCTAATAAGAGATTAGTTCCCTACCTTGTAGTCTTGTAAATATATCGTTTGAAATCTTGAGTTTTTAAAGCTCTGCATATTTATTTGTCCATAAAGAAATTCAAAAATCATAATCAATAAAAATATAAAATATCCAGAGTTTCTTGATGATATGATGATTCTGTACATTGTAAAAAATTGTCGATAACATTGATAATGAATCTATGATTGATGAGTTTGAAGTGAGCGGATTTTGTAAGATACGTTTTACTTAGTTTCCCCCTCCCGGGAGGTTCCAAACCCAAAATATATATATATATATATATATATATATATATATATATATATATGTGTGTGTGTTATATGCCCTTGTAAAAATAGCCTAGACAACTCTCGGATCCTGGATCTGCCACTGCTCCTTGCTGATAGTGTACTTGGTTTTGCAGCCTGTGTCATCTACCATAAACACACTGGCAGGTGCTTTGTACAAGGTGTTTTGTGCATCACCCGATCCAGCAAGACAAGAAATGCGGGAAGCATGTTTTGGCTATTTGAGCTTTGGAGGCATATGTTCATATGGACCAGTATCTCTTCTCTCTGGTCTTAACCCTCGTCCGCTGCACTTGTTTCTCCATTTCTTTGCTGTTGCCATCTATGGTGTCGGCCGCTTAATGCTTCCATTCCCTTCACCTAAACGCATGTGGCTTGGAATTCGATTGATCTTGGTATGGCAACAAAAACCTTTCCACTACTTTCTTATCACATGTTTGTCTATTACACATTTCCATGTACACATAACTGGCTGCTTATACAAATCTTTCTGGCTTTCTTTTTCAGAGTGCATCAGGTATCATATTCCCCATTATAAAGGGTGAAGGGGTTAGACAGATGTTCTTTCCTGCCACAGTACCAGCATATTACAGATCTCCTCCCGTTTATTGACAAAATGGAAACAAGTCTTGTAATCTAGATTAAGGTTGGTATTTCTACCCAATGGGTAAAACCTGTGGGTTTATACTCACCCAAATTAGTTTATGGGCAAATACCCAATGGGTAATACCCGTTATACTATGTGCTGGGTTTGGGTAATTACCCACCCATTTTTAAATGGGTAAAACCCTTACCCACCCGTTACCCATTTTGTATTTTATTAAAAAAAAAAAATCGAATTTCCCAGATCTTCATCCGGTTCGGGTCGGAGTTCTGGGTACAGCCGAAGGTGAGAACAGTGAACTAGCAGTGTATAAGCTCCACATTGGCAGAGAACCTGCTCCAAGCCTTTATCCAGCTGAAGCCCAGAATCAAAACCTTACTGTTCCCCCTCCACAGAGTGGGTCTTCATCACTGGATGTCCTTCCATGTAACCCCCCACTACTCCAGCAGACATATTCACAATGGAACCACTCACTACTTCAACACAATGGGTCATCACCCCTGCTCCAACAAGCATATTCACCATGGAACCCAATGGATCTGCAAGCCTTTTCATAATGGAACGAGTCACTACATCAACACAATGGCTCTTCGGCTCTGCCTCTCCCTGAAGGGAACCCCCCATTTCTTCAGCAAGACAACACCCAAACAGGTTTTCCTACAGATTGGTCCGAGTCTGGTCTTCTCCAGCAAATACTGTACAGCAACCAGCCTATAATTCCAATTCAAAATCCTCTCCCTCAAGGGAACCCCCCATTTCTTCAGCAAGACAACACCCAAACAGGTTTTCATACAGATTGGTCTGAGTCTGGTCTTCTCCAGGACGTGATTCGGCTCTCGAACCGGCTCGGCGGCAAGCCGGAGAAGGAGGGCGGTGACGACGTGGAAGGCAAGGTCGGCGTCGACCCCAGAAGAAGCGGGGGGCGACGTGGTTCTGCGTTTTTTCTCTTTTTTTTTGGTCGAAAATGGTTCTGCATTTTTTTTTTATCGAGAATGGTTCTTCGTTTTTGGTTGACCTTGGAGTTGGGTAAATTATGGGTACCCATGGGTATTACCCATACCCAGAAAAAATACCCATGGGTTTTTTTCAATTACCCATTCCCCAGAAAAAATACTCATACATAATACCCATACCCAGAATTTAATACCCAAAGGAATATTTACCCACGGGTACCCACACCCGTGGGTTTTAATGCCAACCTTAATCTAGATTAACATGGAGGGTCAATGCTAATATTAGGAGATAGCAATATATGTTCTTGATTCTTTTAAGATTTGTTTGCAGCTCTGTATCTGTTTCTGATACATTGTAAATGCCAGTTTCTCTTGAAAGAATACTATAACCCAAGTTAATCATTAACAGGCTTGAATTTCAAAGTTCAGTTTCAAATAGCAAATTGCAATTCTTTTGGCCGAACCATATGAAGAACTCTGAACCATTCATCAGCATTAACCGAGTTCTAATAATAACAATGTAAGAATCGAATGAGAAAGAACAGATGTACTGAAGATCTTTCCATTCCATAGCTATACTAAGTCTCCACATGAGCAACGGACATTACAATTGCAGCATTTCAAAAAGGAAACTCATTACTGCTCGATTAGCTGCCTCTTCAACATGTCTGGCGTCCAGGACAAACCGAAAAACAACAGAACAGGAAAATGGAGTCTTTCAACAAGGTATTCGACTTTCATAGCTGAAGAAAAGATATAATTTTATTCGTGGCAACTGACAAAATTATCTTAACAGTTACAAACATTTATTTCAATTTACAAACAAAGAACATATGTTATCGAAAGAAAAACCAAAAATAATTTATACAGATACTTGGGAGATGAGAATTTGGCTCCTGTCTTCTACATTTCTTCCTGTTCATATTCTGGATTCAGGAAGCCAGCTTCAGTGGAATAGTGGATGTACATAACTTTAAGTGGACTTCATAGGTCCACACAAAGATAAGAAATTATAGAGCCGGCCCTCCTTTTGGTCCTCTGGCTAACCTTCCACTTCTCAACCAGGACCTTTTTTATGTTGGGACAGCTTGAAACCACGGTGGCAACTCCAGCAGAAGTTATACCTTGGCAATAAACCATGTGACAGGATGAAAGCATTGTGCAGTTTTTGACAAGATGGTTTAAACCAACATCTGTTATTTGACGGCAATGTGACAGAACAATGTCCTTGAGGTTTGGACAGCCTTCACCTAATTCAGCCAATGACATATCGCCCAAATTCTTGCGAAAAAGTAAAATAATATGTCAGGTTGAAAGAGGATACAAGACACATCCAAAATATTTATCTAGCACCGATATTGTGTGCATTGATAAATGAATGGAAGACATCTACTATTACGAACTAACTAAAGATGCCTCCAGGGCCTCAGATACAAGTAGATTAGAAATACTTCTCCTCCTCCACATGCAATGGTAAGGAGCATATCATTGGGCATTTCATACCACTAGTGGCCCAAAAATAAAATACATGAAAGAGCATAGCACAGTTGTCACGTGAGCATGTGGGGCATGCAGGTAATAAAGAGGATCGAAGGAGATAAAGAAAGGGAACACACCTGCAGGACACTTACATCTAGGTAAGTGAGTTCTGCACAACCTCTTGCAATAGCTATCAAACCAGCATCACCAATTTGGTGGCAGCCACTGACATTTAGATATTGAAGGGAGCTACACTGACTAACAGCAATAAGGGCCTCATCTCCCACTCTAATAGTAGAAAGAAAGAATATGATATAAAATGTTAGACTAGCATTCAATAAATACATACACAAAGACTTCGAAAAGAAGCAGTGTGCGGAAATAACTAAAGAATGAAAGCACAAAAGTTGCAAAGAAAAAATGTACCTGTCACAAAATCGGAGGCTAAGGTCGGTTAGGGACCTACAATGCTCTCCAATTGCTACAACTCCCTTGTTTCCAATCTAGACCAGGAAAAGGGGGAAAAAACACATGTCAAATGTAAACCACTAAAAACTTTCAATGCAAGATAATTAAAAAGAAATGCTTACACGTAAATCTTTCTCAGTAAATGATTAGACTTTCAAAAGGAAAAATGATTAATATGCAGGACCAAACTTATGTTCTAAACTTCAAGATTCTTGGGCAAATCCTCAACCTAAGGTGCAAAAAGATGTACTAAAACTACATGTGGTGATAACAGGACATCTTGGCAAGATGATTAAAACCATACGTGGTGGATGAATGGAAAACGATGTAAGCGGTGACGGGTAGTTGGGTATGAACACAAAGTGAGTAAAAGGGGGACAGTACCTCATAACATCGACGAATATGAAGTTTCTTCAGATTCCTGCAGCCTTTAGCAATACTGCAAATAGCTTCATCTCCAATACTTGAGCAATCTACCAAGTGAAGAGCTTGCAAAAACTTACAGCCTCGTCCAATCTCACTAAGTGCAAAGTTACCTATCCTCTGGCAGTACAACAATGCTAATTCAGTAAGACACCTGCACACATTCAAGAGTAGTAGATTAACCAGCTATATTAGAAGCAACCAACAAAAAGTGTGACTAGGTATCACCATTGGAATGCATGAAATTACTCTAATGATAAAGCAGAATACTGCAGAACCTTACAGAAAATTCAAAAACATATGAGCAAGTCTATGAAACCCTTGCTAATGGAAGTCATGTTAAAAACCAACTACCTCATTGTACTTAGAAACACAACCATCAAATCCCCCCCACTGAAATAAACATGCAGTTTTTGAAGGGTATAACTACTGGACTTCAATAATTTTCCAGCACCACGATTAACCAACTGTTGAACATTCATGCAAACGTCCCCACATTATCAACGAAAACTAATAAAAGCATCTGGATATTTCTCCCTAAAATACCAATTTGAGTTCATTTGTGAGACATACGGGCAAGATTTCCCTATGGATTCAAGACCCAAAGTTCCGATATTGTGGCACCCATTCACTTCAAGATGTTTAAGTTCCTTGCAGCCTATTGCAATTGACTCCAAAGCCTTGTCACTCAGGAAGTAGCAGTCACTTAGAGTAAGATTTTTTAACTTCTTACATCCACTCCCAATAGCACGTAACCCTCTGCATTGTAGAAACAGAGTTACTTAACGGATAAAGTGAAAAAAGAAAAACATCAAATCTCCATAATTTCCAGTTCAGGTTGGTCATATCAAATGAATTTAGTGCAATTACTGTAAACTTAAGTAGGGCTTCAGCACTCTTTCGTTAAAAATCTTCTCATAACAAACTCATGTTTAATTTTCACAGTTGCATTATATCCCAATAAATAACTCAGGTTTAAATCATAAGGAATAATGAGTACTAACTTATCAGTAAACCGCTGGAAGGTATACAGAGCCAAAAACTCCATGGATGAACAACAAGTTCCCACAGCTATCAAAACGTCATCTGTGACATTTATGCACTGTAACTTCAAAACTTTCAAAGCAGGACATCCATGGACCACAGCTAGCACCCCCTTGTTGTGGATGGACTCCGCATCCAACGACATGCTCTCAAGGGACTTGCAGTGCAACCCCACTGCTTCCAAAGCAACATCAGTTATCTTTACACAAGCCGCAATGCCAAGTGACTTTAACGACTTCCCAACACCACTGGCTAACTCTACCAAACAAGCATCTGTCAATCCCTCGCAAAACTGCAAGTTCAAATCTTCAAGCTGCTTGCAACACTTTCCCACAGCCGCCACTCCCTGATCTCCCACATAGCACCCCTGCCCAATAAAAAGTACATCAAATCCAAGTATCCGAAGCAAGAATTGAACATTAATACAATACGACGCCGAAAAGAATTGAAATTAAGCTCGAAACTAAATAAAGAACAATGCCGGAGTAAAAACTCACCTGCAAATCCAATGATTTCAGCAACCCACACTTCTCAGCCAGCGACGTCAATCCGACGCTGGAGACATTAGAGCACCAGATGAGGCTCAGCTTTTCGAGCTTCGGAAAGCCTTGACCTAGCGCAGCCATGCCGGCGTCGGATAAGCTATTAGTCTCAACCCCATCCTCCTCGCTCTTATTGTAACTCGAAGACTTCTTCCCACGCCTCCTCGACAAGCTCCCCTTCAAAACCACAAAACCAAAAACGACGACGTTTCGTCAGAAGGAAATGATTTCCGAATTGAAATTGAAATCTAGGGATTTCGGATTGAGAGAGTGAAGATTACGAGGTGAACGGGGAGGGAAATGTTGAGGCGCTCGTCAAAGAAGACGTGGCGGACGTTGACGAAGCGGCGGGAGAGGAGGTTGACATAGACGTCTGGGTTGCCGGTGGCGCCGATGCGGAGGGTGGTGCGGCTGAGGCGCTCGAGGGCGAGCCAGCGCTTGGAGACGAGGGAGCAGGCGTCGTGGCTGGGCTTGGAGTCGAGGCGCCGGAGGATCTCGACGATGAGCTCTTCGGGGAGACACGTGTTGATCCGGTCATCCCCTCCTCCGCCACGCATCCGTCGCATTTGGTTTGATCTCGGAATATTTCGATTTCCGGGTTTGGGTTGATTTGGGATTTGGAAATGGAAAAATGCGTGTCGGGTTTGGTTATATAGTGAGGAGGTGGTTAGGTGGAGCCGGCGGTGTAAGCTGGGAGTGTGGATTGGCCGGAATGCCCCTGCGGTTTCTGAGTAACTGCCGCTTTACCGATTGCAACGACCTTTTCACCCCTGTTCACTTTGCCACCATTTTAGGCAAGGTACTTTGTTGAATCGGGTCGGGTTTTGGCGGGTGTGAATCGGGTCGGGTACTATTTTGGTGGAGAAATCACACGTGTCGGATAGAGAAGGAAATTATCTTCTTGTCTTTGACAATGCAAACTGCATAGTACAAATTGATAGAACATCCAAAACACCGATATAAACCGATAAATTTAATTAAGTTATCTTTTCGATTTTATTTTTTCAAAATACATGTTGGTGTCTAACAGCCATTATGCAAATCAAACTCTCTTAAATTTTAACACCGAGTGAAATGAATGTTGAAGTTGAATGAGATTTTAAGTTTATGATAGATGGAGTGAATGACTGCTTTGTACCATCTTGGAGATTGTTCAAGCTGTTGCTAGACATCATAAGCTTAGCTACTAGTTAATGTATGTTACTTATAGGCATGTATTTCGGGAAGCTACCTTTACTTTCAATGTTATTGCTTACCTTAAGCATTCTAGAAATTTACCTTTGCATATATATGATGAAATGTTCCAATTTCCAAATGTGGCTTCAAGAGTTTTACTCTTTGATATTATAAACGGTGGTTGCCCTAGAAGCTTCTTATGACACGGTTAATTGGAACGATAATGGAAATAAATAGAATCATTCCAGTATATGAAGTGATATGTGTTTACTAATATATATATAGGTAGTGAATGATCTACACTGTATTATTGTGTTTCCTAACATATACATGAATGGACTGGGTGAGGGTCTAGCCTTATTACAATGAATTAATGTCACATCTTGACTCTTAAATTTTTACTTTATTTATAAGTTAGGTATTAATAAGAATTATACCGTCTTCGTAAATAAGTTTATAGATTCAAAGGTCCCTAGAGGGGTTTTGAGAGACGTTTATTTCGGAGGAATTATTTGTAGGAGAAATATTTGAATACGGTAAAAAGAGTAAATTTTAGCTAGTAAAAATGTAATTTTTATTAGGGTATTATTTTTGGAGTGTTAATTTTTGGAGTTAGGTTATTATTTGGTGGTGTTGAACTAGTTTGGGAATAGAGGCCCAAAACCATTTCTCTTCTCTCTTCCTTCCCTTTTCCCTCCCGAGCTCTCTCTCCCTGTCGGATCTTTCTCGCTCCCGTACGCCGTCGTCCGGCCACTGTAGGCCGCTGCATTGGTCCCAATCGGTCGGTCGTCAACCTAGCTTCCTTCTTGGACCGGTGAGAGCTTCCCTAACGCTGCCGTGAGGGAGATATCACGTCTGAAAGCCCGACTGCCCGTGGTGTTCTGTCGCTGGAACTCCCTCCTCCGGCCGCCATAGCCGGAGCCACTTGGCTCGTTTGAAAGTCCTCCTCCCGTGCAGCAATCCCTCCAAAGGATTCACTCCCTCTTGAGCTATGTAAGGAGAATTAGTGAGTTAAAATTCTAGGGCTCAATTTTATGTTTTGGTTCGATTACCCTATCTAGGCTTGGAATTGGCATTTGTGCTAGTTAGGAAAGATGTAGAGTGGGTTGAGAGGAAGATGTTCTTAAAATTTGGTAGGCATTGGAGGTCGCCGGCCGCCGCTGTTAGGGGAATTTTCATGATTTTAAATGTGTTATATTAAGGGGAGTCTTTGATGTGAGATTTGGAATTTTTGGAAGAGTTTTGGATAAGTTCGAGATTTTTCTAAGATTGGTGAAATTTGACGATTAATGGGGTAGAATACAGCCGTTGAATTATTATTGTTAGGAATGTAGAAGGTGATAATAAGGCTACCGGTAAGTGTGGTGAAGTATAGATCGAAGCGAATTAAGAATATCGAAGTTAGGCAAGGATAAGCGTGTAAAGCTCACATTTAATTTTGTCTATTTTTATATAAGTGATGATTTATAGTTGAAGATTTAATTATGTTTTTGGAACATGACGTGAGGAGACTCGAGCAGAAGAAGTCTCAGACCGATATCAGGCTTAGGCCTAATTAGTGAGTGAACTTTTGTTTTAAATAATATGCATGCTAGGTTTGTGGTGGAACAATTTTTTTTGTTGGGACATTTGTTATCATTTTATTTTGACGATTTTATTTATTTTAGAAAGTTACCGAAAATGAGATTTTTCGGTGAATTATAAATATATTTATGAGGGGAGTATGTATATAAATGCTAGCTAGTCTTATATGTTTGTCCACCTTATGATGTTACGTGAGCGTTAGACGCGAGCGTAGTTGTGAGACCTAGGAAATATTTGAGTAGTATGAGATATAAAATTGTAATCTCGTTACGTGTCGAGGACACTCATGAACCTTTTTAGATATTTTGAAGAAGAGGTACCCCAATATTGATATTCAATAATGAAATACTTTTCGTGGTTAGTTCGCATTAATATTCGTGGAGATTTTCAAACATCGAATGTATTTCTTTTGCATTTTAATATCTTAGGTATAAAGAAATTTATTAAAGATGTAAGGATTTAGCTTATGATTTGAGCCGATTATTTTACTTACAACTAAATCTGGGTTGTAGCTTTGTAGTATATTAGGGTGGAGATTGAAAGTCATAGAGATCACTCCAGAATTTCTAGAACACACGATAAGGTTCCTCGACCCAAAAACTTGTGTCGGTGACCAGACCTCATCTTCACCGTTCCAAGACGACACGGTGCTGATCAATTTCATCCAACGGGTCTCATCGTCGAGCCTTAGCTTTGGTCACTGATCGTGCATGTGTGGAGCGAAGAAGAAGACCGACGCCGAGTGTTCAGCAGCTCAGATGGTTTTGCAGCAATATTCAGCGGCTCTGGTTGCTGGTGATAACATGTATGGTAAGGAAATTGGACTACTCTCCGTGCTCAACACTTTGACATAATTGGTTTTGCTTATTGATCGATCTTGACCAAGTTAGTGTTTTGGTGTTTTTACTCACCACAAATCGATGAGGCCAGTACCTTCTACATCATCCTCGGTGTGTATCTTCTCCTTGTGTTGGTCTTCTGCTGTCACTAGGTGAAGTCAGGTTGAAGGAGAAAAGGGATTTGCAGTTTGAAAATTTGGCATTCGCCAAGGTAAAGCCCCACACAGCCTTTGGTAATTGATTCCCAAAATTTGAATGAATGACTGAGTTTAGGATTTCTTATATGCTTTCTCTAGGAATTATGATCAAGGAGAGAATCAAAGGAGATGCAGATTAATTAGATGACAGAGAACAGAATAAAGGTGAACTGATTCTATGTCGTATCCCAATTTGATACCAGATTATGATGTCAATGGAGTTTTCTACTGGATTTGAATAATGCTTTGAGCTCTAGCTGATAACAAGGTTAGTTAGTCCTTTGGAAACTTTTAAATTGTGCCAGTATCTGTTCATCATTTGTAAATGATATAATAGAAAAGTGGTGACCTACATTTGGTTGCAATTAAGGTAAAGATTTATAAGTGAGCATATAGTATTCAAAGGGAACTGGTTGAGAGTAATATTGATCAAGTTTTGCTCCTTTTGGTTCGTCAAGTGAATTATAAGGCATGTCTGGACAAATGCTTTCATGCCCTTTGGTTAATTGAATTGTTTGGTTGATTGATTATAAAATGTAGAGCTAGAGAAACTGAGTTGCTCTAATAGTTGAACAAAGTTGTACTATTATTATTAATGTGGTGAAGTGAGCTGGAGTGTTGGGTGTCCTGATAAATTTAGGTGCACCAAATATGAAAGGAACTCATATCAATGGAAAAAGCCGTAGATATTTGTTGATCAAATTTTGGTTTGGTTCTTGTGACCTGAAGCTTATTTGGTACTGTGGAGGTAACTTGAAATTGGAATAAGCAGTAGTAAAGATATTCAGTTATGAGCCATGACAAGTTGAGTGGATTAGGCAAAGCTCGGTATTCATGTTTGGCAGGTATATATATGTTAAATAGTTGCAATATGAAAGATGATCATAAATCCTTAAAAGGTTTCATTGAATATGGGAGATAGTTTCTGAATTGGAATTGTGATGGTAAAGAAATAAATTAACGGGTGTCCATAGCAAATTAAGGGACATGTATGGCTTTGAAGACTAAGTTGGTTTCTTCTTTCAATATCTTGATAAAGTGAGATGGCTTTGATTATATTACTGTCATTGGTTTAAGGTAAATTAATGACACAATTGTTGTCGGACTAGGGACTCTAGTTACCCAGAACTAGAAGATGGTGGTGTTGGCCTAGGAAAGCAAATGGAATTGAAAGCGGCAATATTCCAGGTAGGGGATTCTGGACTTGTCTCAGTTAGTGGTTTTATGCATATGATATTAAAGTAAAAAGATTTATGCATGAAAAATATATTTTCGATTTCTTGTGAATTACTATTTGATGACCTGAGAGTGAGCGGGCCATAATGACTTCCTTGGGTTTCGATCCCCTAAACCTCTGGAGGTGTTGTACGAACTGGAGGACGTTTAACATCCTTTGAGGTGTGGCGTCGCTCCTAGGCGGTATGGCGTAAATGGACACTCTCGCTACACCTTGCCGATGTGTACGATAATAATTGTGGTAAGGTTGTAGTAGGCTTGAGATAGATCGGTCATCAGGTTTGTATATCTACTTTGGGCCCTACTTGCTTTTTTACAAGAAATGATTATTTTAAACTGTAATGCATTATTTTCACTACTAGCCATGGCAAATGTTTAAATTGTTTTCACACCTAGCTGGGGTAAAGTTTATTGAGCAGCGATAACGAAAGCTCACCCCTACAATAGTTTGTGGATGCAGGTACTGTGTACGAAGACGGGACAACTGGACAGCGTTGGGTGTGGCTTGGTACTCTGTATTTCATGTCATTGACGAAGTTAGATCTGTATGACAGGTTCCTTTCTTTATCTATCCTTGTATAGCCCTTTGAACGAGTCTGTGTTTATTCGGGAAATTTCTTCTCTTGTAAGCTTTCGAACGTTGATCTCGAACCGGGCTAATATTGGAGTCTTGTTTCAGAGAGGGATTGTTTGATTTGAAAGATACCTAAACACTTTATAGTTTCACCTCATTTTAAATAAACGGTTCTACTAACATTTTTTTTGAAATTTTTAATTTTTCCTTTGCTTTGCGGGTTCTCAGAACTTGAGTGATGAATCCTAACTTGGGTTCTATGAATGCGCGGCACTGTAATGTGCTCAATTTGATGAGGTGCAAATCGGGGCGTTACAGTAGTAGCCCTATATGAGTGTTTAATTTATATAGGGTATATGAATACATATTTATACACATGTCTGTCCACCTTAATGGGGTAGTGTATCAACGCGTTAAGGCATGACGTGAGCGTTAGATGCGAGCATGGTAGCCCTATATAAATTATTTTAAATCTATAAAATTTATATAGGGAGTATGGACGTGTATAAATACATACATATATTGGTATATATTTTTGAGTTGAAGAGACTCGATATTTATGAGATAAAAGATTTATCGCTTGAGGCATACATTCGTTTTCTTTGAAAATTAAATTGGGAAAGCATAAATATTGTTAATTATTTTTTTTATTTATTCTTTTTATTTTTGTTCACTCACTCTAACGTTTGCGAATGTTTTCCCTTGGACCTTTCGTTTTAAAAATGCCCAGTCTGCAGAGTTCGGGTTGGCACTAGTAAGAGGCGAGGCGTAGTTACCAATTTCTCCACCAGTTTTCACCAGTAGGTTATCTGTTTAATCTACCAGTGTATTTTCTTACTTCCTCTAGTTTTTAGTAGCTCTGATTACCCTTGGGATTATTGTATAATATTTCGATGGTGTGTTAAGACTTGTGATATATTTTCGATTATTCGAATGATGAAGTTTGTTATATTATTCAGACATTTATGTGATGAATTGGAGGATGGTTTTATTGTTATTTGTGGATGGTTGTTTCGTTATAGAAGTGGTTGCAGATGTTTTATTTAGGAAGGGTTGTCCATTTTTAAGAGAGGTTATGCCGAGTTTTCAGTAAATTTTTCTTTTAAGGTAGACCCCGCAAGATTTACTTCAGGTTTCAGGGTGAAATTCAGAGTGGGTCATGACAATTAATTCTTGAAAAAATTTTAAGGGTAAAATATTGTATAGTCCTTGTGGTTTGAAGTCGACATCTGTTTGGTCTTTATGGTTTTATTTTAATCTGAATAGTTCTTAAAGTCAGTATTTTTCATTCAAATAGTCATTATGATTTTAATTTAATCTGAATAGTCTTTAAAGTCATGATTTTTCATTCAAATAGTCTTTATGGTCTTTACCTGAGAAAATTATCGGAATGACTATTTGGATGAAAAATTATGACTTTAAGGACTATTCAGATTAAAATAAAATCATAAGGAGTATTTGGATGAAAAATTGTGACTTTAAGGACTATTCAGATGAAAATAAAACCACAAGGATTAAACAGATGTCGACTTCAAACTATAAGGACTAAACAAATTTTAATTCAACTTTTAATTAACTTGATACCTAAAGGAGGAGATGAGTTTAAAACCATTCCACGCCCATTATTTTCATCTCCGTTCCACTTGTCTTCGATTCATGACTTATTTTATAACATTTGTATCTGATTCATGACTTTTTTCATTCCAGCTGTCTATGATTTATGGAGTACTTGCATTTCAAGTAAGTAAACGTGTCATTTTAGTTATCTTTGATTCGTGACTTTTTTCCATTTCAGTTGTCGCTGGTTCATATTTCTTCCAGTCCAGTTGTCTTCAATTTATGACATATTTCAATTCCAAGTAAAACATGTCATTCAAATTGTTTCTGATTCATGATTTTTTTTTCCATTCTTGTTGTCTCCAATCCATATTGATATGGACGAGGAGAAGAGGAAGTAAAGCTCGGCTCGTTATCATGCCCTATTTCGATTTCAAGTAAACATGTCATTAATGTAATTTCTTTCTCCTTTCAAAAGAATAATGAGGCCAATGTGTCATTCAATATATAGAGTATTTTTTCCCCAAAAACCTGATCTGACTCTAACCTAGTTTGTTGTGGTGTTCATGAGTTCATCTTTCTTTCTTGTGCGCGCCTACAAAAAATTATTCTACTTAGAACATTTTTAACACTCTATTTTAATTCCTTAGCTATTTTAGAGAGCGTATTTAGTTTTTTTTTAATGTTTTAGGAGCTCCAACAGACTACCCAAACTTGAGCTATTATAACTTTTAGCTATCTCGTTAGCTATATTTAGATAACGAGATAACTCAAATGAGGCTAACTATAATTTAATACATTTATTTTAAGATATTTAAAATGATATAAAAATATATTTGAACTATTTGATTTTTATTTAAAAATTAATATTAATATAATATTAACTAAAATATAAAACATCGATGTATACACATGTCAAAAGTGGTTAATTTACCTTTCAACAGATTTGGATTAAATTAGTCCTGTCCTTCGAGATCAGCCGGGTATTATTTTTCTTCGACTTGTCCTTCCTGTCGACACGTTGTCCTATCCTTCAAGTTCAACCCGGTCAACTTACAGGTTGATAAATTCATAAAAACAAAGTATTTTTGTTTTGTTTGTATCTCTAGCAACCATTTGTGTCACTTCACATAAACACGCAGGTGTAAAAAGTGAGATTGAAGCTGCATTTGATGCAGTAAACGGATCCGCACTGGTGAAAAAAAAGTAAAGACGGGCTCTTTTCCACCATCGTTCTTCACACCAAACTCAAAGCTTGCTGTAAATTTTCTTCATTTCAGAGAAAAGAGCGAGATTGCGAGAGAGAGAGAAGGGAATTTGATTCCCATCGGATCATCATGTCGTTCTCGTTCTTCAAGCCGTCGAGGCCCAAAACCCCACAGGAGGTCGCCAAGGCCATCAGCGACAGCCTCTCTGCCCTCGACTCCCAGACCGTCGCCGAAGTCAAATCCCTCGAAAAGGTCCTACTTTATTTGCCTTTCTCTCCCAATTTCAATTCTTTTATCTCAATTTACATTTCTGATGCCTAAAGTTATGTTCTTGCTGTCAATTTGTTGCTTCATAATATACAATTAATGTATACTACTATGTTGGGTAATGTGGTTTAGCATGTATGAAGTAGATGTTGTCAAGCAAGTTAGTTTAGACTCGAGTGTTGACATTTATGGTTAGAAGTGCTTTGGTAAGTCGAGAGTTGAGCAGACATATTGTAATCATTGTGAAGGGATAGTTCATTTACGAATATGATTTACTTATTGTGACAGGCGTTGGAAGAGGTGGAAAAGAATTTCGGGATTATGAGATGTATGCTTGTCGGAGATGGGGAGACGGAAGCTAATACGGAACAAGTTTCGCAGCTTGTGTTCGAGATATGCAAGGAGGATGTTCTTGCTCTTCTAGTTCACAAGTTACCAATACTGGGATGGGAAGTAAGTTATGGTCATTTCTCTCATGCTGTCTGGCATATATGAAACATTTATTGCGCAAGATGACATGGTGTCTTCAATACAGGCAAGAAAAGATTTGGTCCATTGTTGGTCCATCTTATTGAAGCAAAAGGTTGAGGACACTTTTTGCTGCGAACAATACATTGAGAACCATTATGAGTTGCTAGACTTTCTTGTTGTGAGGTGAGTTTGGTATTGTTTTTGTCAGCACTACCGTATAAAGTAAAAAGCTTTTTCTATCCATCCATGTGTTTGTTCAGGTTTCATCTCTATATATTAGATCTCTCTCTCTCTCTCTCAGTTATGTGAGAATTGGTGTGGCTTTCTTTAATCTTTAGAGTTTCCCAGAGGGAATGCGTTCAGAATGCCACTGTGTGACCCGTGTAGCATTTATGTTGTTTGTATTAGGAAGATGGGGTAAGGATGATGTTCTTGCAAGAAAGCTTATGGAATAGGAGTTCTCAAGTATAGGATACAGAAAAATTGATTTAATGCTGTATATTTGTCATCATTCTTTTTCAATTGGTTTAACTTTGCATGGCACTTATCAATTCTTTTTCAAACAGCTATGATAACAAGGAAATTGCCTTGAATTGTGGAGCTATGTTGAGGGATTGCATCAGATTCCCTACTCTTGCACAGTAAGACATTTCATTATTTCTCTTCCCATGCCATTTTATTCTATTTTTGTAAAAGAACCCACTCTCGGTAAGAGAAGAAGATTTTGAATGATTTCTGAAACGTACATGTTTCGTTGTGCAAAGATGTTTGAATCATCCAAGTCGACCTAAACACAGCTTTTGGATGTGGGTTCATTCAAATCTTACCACCCATCCAACTCCCGTTTTGAACTTGTGGTTCTTTTCTGTAAAAAGATTTCACAATAGCTGATACCGTCCTCTGCTCTTTTTTTGTTTATGCTTGTTCTAGTTGGTGAGCATGTTTCTTTATTTCACACTTTTGATTTTTGTAGTATTTTTCAGATACATATTGCAGTCTGCAAGCTTTGTTTTGTTCTTCAAATTTGTGGAGTTGCCTAACTTTGATGTAGCTTCTGATGCATTTTCTACCTTTAAGGTAAGATTTACGAGCATCTATGAAGTTGTACCTATTTGAATGGTATTACACTCTTAGGTTCCTATCTTTCTTTCATACATCGCTGAGCTAGTTCTTGGCAGGATTTACTTACTAAACATGGAACGGTGGTATCTGAATTTTTGACCGCGCACTATGATGAGGTTGGCTCACACTTTGTCGTTATATATTTTTCTGTAATAGTCTAGCCAGTGGCGAGTGTTGCTGCTTGGCTTTTAATATGATTTTCTTGATCGGATATTCTAGACCTAGGATGTTTCCTTTGCCAAGATGGATCTTGGAGGACAGTTTGATATTCTGAATATGTGTTAGTCTGGGGACAAAATAAATCTAAGCCCCTTAATTTTACATCTGCATGGCGTAGGCATTGAAGATAGCTTTCTTCACTATTGTCTATGTAAATTTGTAGTGCATTATATTTTTAGCTTGTCTGATCAGAATTTCTTGTTCCAGTTCTTCGATCTGTATGAAAAACTGTTGACATCTCCTAACTATGTGACTAGGAGGCAGTCTTTAAAGGTCAGTTATGGTCAAGAAACTTTTTGAGTTTGGTCTGCAATTCTTTTGAACTATTGCATTTGCTAATGATAGATATTATTTGTTGATTAGCTTCTTACGGATTTCCTATTGGAGCCTCCTAATTCTCATATAATGAAACGCTACATTTTAGAAGTTCGGTTCTTGAAAGTCATGATGATGCTGCTGAAGGTATTGAGTTTCTTTTAGTTATTCTATGACTCCTATCACTGTGCTATTTACGTTTGTAACCACTGGGTGATACTATACATTCACTTTTTGATACTTAGGTTTTTGTTTAGGCTGTAACACTGAATAAAAACCAGCTTTCAAGTTTTAACGTGTGTCCTTGGAAAATGAAGTTTTTGCTGTTGCTTTTTTGTGCTCTCACATATTTTTTTTATCATTGTTGCTATTGAATATGAGCAGGATTCAAGCAAAAACATCCAAATCGCTGCCTTCCACATTTTCAAGGTGCTGGCCCCCCTCATTTTTTGTGTATTTTGTATGTCTGAATGGGTGTGGTTAGAAACTTAGAATATGGATTTCTTTGTGGCTATTAGTTGAACAGTCATGAGAATGGTGTGTTTGAGTTGAATGTCAAGATCCATACTATCTCTAGTTTCCTCATGTTTCTCTTTTTTATAATTTAATTTTTTTTATTTTCGCAGGTTTTTGTTGCTAATCCTAATAAGCCCCGAGAAGTCAAGGTTATTCTGGCCAAGAACCATGAAAAATTGACAGAGTTGCTCCAGAATCTTTCTGCTGGAAAAGGTGATATTTTTCTGGCCATCATCAGCTGTAGTGAAATGTGATTGAGCTCCACAAAAGATTATGAAAATCTAAATTTCCTGTCCTTGTTATTGTTGCTGATTTATGGTTTTCGAGCAGGTGATGAAGATGACCAATTTGAAGAGGAAAAGGAGCTAATCATCAAGGAAATTGAATTAGTAACCCAACAACCTAATCTTGGACACTAGTTTGTATCTCCTAGTTGCCTTTCTTCCAAAGTCCTATGTTCGAATTTTAATGCTTCTTTTGTAACGATCTTCTGACAAACACTGTTTGCCAAACAAAAAAGAGAGAACAAAGAAGGAACTCATAGAACATGATGGTTTCAATGCACTAGCAGGAGTGGATGTATCAAGATCTGTATCCCCTTGTAATCTTGTTGAATTAAAAGAGAAAAGAAGGAAATTCTATTCAATACACACATTATTGTAAAAGTGGTGTGGTTGTTATTGGGTGATTTTGATCACTGTATGAGTTTATATTCCATAGTTTCTTGTTCCACAGGTTTTTCCATTTGAAGATTTTTCATTACTTGATTGATCAAACAAATCCACTATACTTTGATGTCAGATGTACTGCATGTCTACATCAAAGGTTGGTTCTTGCAGGTGACCACAATCTATAGGACTATAGGAGTATGATTCAGAGAAACCTGCAGAAAATGAGCTTTACCGACGGAAGACGAAGGTTTGTCAGTAAAGCTAACTATCGGATGAAAGGTTTGTTGGCAAAATGTGCCATTTTTTAGGCAAATTGGTCGCTAGAAATGGTTGATGTATTTTTCGAAAATCAGAAAAGACATCAACTCAGACCGGATATATCATATATCACATTTTTTTTCTTAATGTTATGATCAATTAACCAAGATACTTTATTTCCGTTGATCACAAGATACTATTCAATGTGACAAATGCTTCTATGTGAATAGCCAAAACTCTTTTGGAGCCTCCACACAGGGGTTTAACGTTTTTACATGTAATCACTTGTGACATTTTAAGATTTAGTTCAAAAGGATCAAGTTAGGGTTTGTGGCAGCAATTCCAACTTGCTTCAAATTGAAATAATTCAAAATTTAAGAAGAGTCGTTAAATCATGTCAGCTGGCGCATTACAATTCATATGTGAGGGACTACTCAGAATAAGAGGTTCATACCCAACATTGTTACATCGAGATATGGTTGTAACAAACCCTGCAGACCATAAGCGACTATTTTTTTTAAAGGAAAACAAGCGACTCTTTTTACAAAATGACAATTTAAACCGGCATCTATTTTCGAGTCTTGACCCCTAACAATCTCATAAACTAAATAAAATTTACCCATTTGCTATTGAATTGACCGCCATGGTGCCCCACTGCCTCGACCCTTTTAGGATACTGTATTACTATTTTTTTTTATTCTGAGATATTAATAGCTTTATTTCATTTCATTAATGAAGTAGATATTATTCCAACTAGCTTTTCAAAGGAAATATTAACACATTTCTATGTGTATTAAATCCTTAGCCCCAAGTAGGCCTCATCATGGGCCGGGCTAGGGCCGGCCCTATCCTAAATTTTAAGGCTTAGGGTAGGGTCGGGTAGGGCTTTGGCTTGGTCAACAAACTTTAGGACCGGTTAGGGTCTGGCCGGGGCTCAAATATCCAAGTCTTTACCCACCCTTAAAGCTTATTTTGTTAGGGCCGGTTAGGGCCGACCCTTTGAATAGGGCTAAGTAGGGCCGAAAAGGCCGAGTATGACGTTATTTTGTTTAACGAAATAAATTTATGAGTTCTAATTTTTTTTTCTCAAATATTACCTCAAGAGATATATGTGATACACGACCCTATTTTTAGTCATATTTAACATACATCTACATTATATTTAACTTAAGACATCTAGAATTATTAATCTAAGTAGTTATATTCATATATTTCAATAACTATCTCTCTAAATCACCAAAAATCAATCGTTATTTAACAAAGAAAAATACAAATTAAAGAAATAAAACTTACAAGATTAATTGTATTTTATAAAAACTAATAACATATTAAAAACAATAGAAAATAAGTAATTATTAAGGTCTAAAGAGCGGGCTTTTAGGGCTGGGCCGGGTTTGGCCCTAAAAGGCTCAATAGAGTAAGTGCCGTAGGGTAGGGCCGGGTTTCATTTGCTTAACTCTTGCCGTACCCTAATTGAAAAGGGCTAGAACCGGTCCTAACGGAGGACCGGGTAGGGCTTCGACCCTATAAGGTAGGGCGAGTTTTAAGGCGGGCTAGAGCTGAAGGGCAAAATGATGAGGCCTAGCCCCAAAAAAAAGAAACCAATTGACTCTAATATGGACATATAGACAAAGATAGGAGTGATCACTTTAATTTCTTTTTAGTGTATCTATTAAATATGTTCTTAACTTAAATCGTAATCAATTATTGGAAAATCAAAATCAAAATCAAAATAAAAAGGAAATATTTATTTCTCGTTACGGCACCAAAACGTGCCTATATATACGATTGATGAGGAATTCAAGGACTCCCGACTCATCTTGGACTCTGATCCCCACCGCCGGCCTTTTAATTCCAATATCATGGATTTCTTCAAGTCCGTCTTCTCCGACGATCCCGATCCCTCCGATGACGACTCAACCTCCCTCTCCCAAACCGACGACGTCGCCAGCCCCGACCCGGAGCAAACTCCGGACTCGAACTCCCATACCACCGGCGCGTGGAGCTTCGGAGGTCTGATGACGACCCTCGCGACCAAGTCCGAGTTGGTGCTGCAGACCTACGGCCGTGATCTGGCGGAGCTCGGCTCCGGGCTGAAGAAGGAGACGGCGGTGATCCGGGAGGTGGCCTCACGCGCCGTGAAGGAGCTCCCTACTTCGCTCGATGTCGGCGCTTCGGTGGCTCAGGTGTCGCTGGAGTCGGTGGGGCAGGCGATCGACGACATCGGGAGCACGGTGTGGAAGTCGACGGCGGAGATCATCTCTCACGGTAGGGAAGCTATTAAGATTGATGATGTTGAATATGATAATAATAATAATAACTCTGAAAATAATGAGAGGAGATTGAGTAGTAGTGGTAGTGGTTTGAGGAAGTATAGTAGGTTTGAAGCTCAGGTTAGGGCGATTCAGAGTAGTGTTAGTACTTATTTGGAGGAGCCGGAGGATTCGGAGAGCTATAGGGAGTGGAAATTAGGGTTTGTGATGGAGGCGAAAGCCGAGGAGATTGCGAATTTGATGAGGGAGAATGGAGTGACTGGTGAGATTCATGAGGAGATTGTGCCTGGTAAGGTTGATGATGGGAGCTTCTGGAGCAGGTACTTTTATAGGGTGTATAAGTTGAAGGAAGTGGAGGATGCTAGAGCTAAGCTTGTGAAGCGTGCGATATCCAGTGAGGAAGAGGATTTGAGTTGGGATTTCGATGACGATGTAGAGGAGGAGGAAGAGAAGAAGGTTTCTGGCCCTAGTGGGAGTGTGGAGTTGGAGAAGGGAAAACAGACTAGTGTAGTGGTGAGAGAGTCTGATGATGCTGCGGGTGTTGAAATTGTGCCGAGGCAGTCTGTAAGCAGTGACAAGTCGGAGGTGAAATCGGATTCTTGCAAAGAGAGTGATATCTCGATTATTTCAAGCCAGCCCTCGATGCCGGGAGAAGAAGATCTAGGGTGGGATGAGATTGAAGATATTGGGAGCAGTGATGAGAAGAAGGGGGAGGATGTTGGGAGCACAAGTAGAGTCGTTTTGCATAAGAGGCTTAGTGCTGCAGAGGAAGAGGAGGATTTGAGCTGGGATATCGAAGATGATGATGAAGATGGTGTTACTAAATCATGATAAAACCATGTTCTTTATGATAATTGTTCATTTCGTTCATATAGCTTATTATGTACATAATTGTTCTCAACATATGTTCTTTACAGTACATAAGTGATTGCATTCACATCAATGCCATATTTTATAGTTGAATATAGAAATTTTGGTTTCGCGTGAGTTCACCTTGATGCATTCTTTGCACCCTTTTGAATTTCTCGTCTGAGGAACATGTTGGTTGTATGATACCAACTAAAGACGGTTGCCGTTCTGTGATTTACCGACCAACAGCTGGAGCAAAGGAAAAAGATTAAGATGGTTTCATTCTCTCCCATTCCTCTACTGGAACTAGTAATCTTACTCGTGTAAGGTCTCGTCCATTGATAACTTGCTGCAGGAAACAAATTGAGATACTCCCATGTCTTGGTACTGTTAGTAGTACACATGATAAGACTAGTGAAACACAACCTACTGATTGATGCATCAACTTGCACGAAGAATGCTGCTTTGTGTATCGAGTCCCCAGGTAAATAACTAGAGAACCACAGTTTATCGACGATATCTTTGGTTTTCAGAACAGAGAAAATATGCATATGAAGACCTCTCGTGAATTCCGATGTAGGAAATTAGGTGAATCATAAACGAAACGGGAAGTCACCCCCTAGCACCAGCTGCTATATCGGCAAAACCACAGAAGGAACACCTTTCATAATATAGGCAAGTCATTGAAGTGACCATCTTCATTTGCTTATCTTGCAGAAACATAATACCCTAAATGAGTGTTTTTCTCTTTGAACATCAAGTTCAAAGCTCAACATGTTTATGCTCCCTCTTCATGTATAAAGTGCTGAAGATAAGCATGCATTGTCCTGCCTATACCAGGATTTTAATTTCTGATATGAATTGAAAATGGTGTTTTGCATAATGAGGTTGCAACTGCACGCTGCAAGTCTCCTTTTATCACATCCCTGTAGACATTTCGGGAGGAGCAAGGAGGAGTTTCGTAGAAGTAGATGGTATTCGGTGTAGGAATAATTTTGGACTCAAACACAGTCTAAGACTTGAAGTCATTGTCAGATAGGATATGGATTCATTCAACAAGAACTATGATATATGTATTGTGATTGAATAAGGCCTATTCAGATGTTAACATTGAGTTGAATAAGGATTCAGCTATGGGATTGAATCCAATTTTGATCATTATATAAAGGAGGCTAGGTCCTGTGTTCTTTATCGCTTTTGCATTGAGTTTGGCATTCCCATAGGCCATAGTGCTGCTTGATACAGAAACACAGAAGACCTGCATCCATATCTTATTCGTGTGCGCAGCCAATTCAGAAGTTCATCACAATGGTGTCATCATCGAAGATAGCAGTCAAGGCAGACTGGAGGTCGAACTATGGTATGTTCCTGGTTATTCCATGAAATCTCTAAATCTGCATAATGTTCTTGTTTTTCATAATTGTGTGTGTCTTGATAATCAATTCCCTGTCTGAATGTTTCTTGATAATCAATTCCCTGTCTCTGATGGAATCCTTTGGCAACCAGACGAGCTTTATAACGATCAACGGAACCATCTTGATGATGTTTGATACGGAAAACCCACTTGCAGCCAACAATATTTTGCGTAGGATGAGGGGAAACAAGAGTCCAGGTTTGATTCTTCATTAAAGCATTGATTTCTTCAGCCATGGCATCATGCCATTCCTTGGATTTGGAGGCCTGAGAGTAGCATGATGGTTCGACATCAGTAATAACAGTGAGTAAAGCACGAGGAACCGGATATCTTACAGTGCCATCAGATCGGATTTTGGGCTTGGAGATGCCTGCGCGCGATCGGGTTTGTATGGTGGAAGGCGCGGCTACAACAGAGGAGGATGGAGCAGCAGAGGAGGGCAGAGCGGCAGCGGTTGGCTCCGGCAAGTCTGTGGGCTCGGGTGGCGCAGTGGAGGATGAGTCCAACAAGAGGGAGGATGGACACAGCGGAGGAGGAGGAGGAGGAGGTGGTTGTGGGTGTGCTCGGTAGCGATATGTGTGATGAATGGTGGGCGGAGGAGGAGGAGGGGGTGGCGGAATCTGGCGAGCACGGCGGTGATATGTGGCAAGGGGTGGTGGGGCGGTGTTTTCGGAGGGAGGCGGTGGGAGAGAGGGCGAGGGAGGCCCCGGGGTCGTGGAGGGAGAAGGGTGGTCGGATGGAGGCAGTGGGTTCGGTGAAGTGGGGATGATGTTCGGTGTTTGGGTGAGGAGAAGAGGTGATGAAAAAGCATTGGAATCAGAGTTTGTGTTAGAATGGGAATTAGAAGAGGGAGTGTTGGGCTGATGGATTAGGCAAGTGGGCCTGGGAGGTCGGTCTGAGGCAATGGATGTGAGTAGTACAAACTCAAGCAAAGATTTAAATGGAAAATTTGTTTCGTTGCAGATAACATTACGAGATATATAAACACGACCGGAGGAAGGATGAAGATATTTGTAGCCTTTATGACAAGGGCTATAACCAATGAAGACACATTCAAGACTACGACTCGACAATTTGTTGGACACATAATCACCTAGGTAAGAATAACATGAGCAACCGAAAACACGAAGAGAATAATAGGAAGGAGGACTTTGATGGAGACGAAAATAAGGTGTGTCCCAGTCAAGGGTAGACGTGGGAAGAAGGTTAATAAGAAAGACATCAATGAGGGCGGCTGTCACGTCCCGACCTTTAAATTTTACCTTAATTACTAGCATAGTGGTAATAAGAGTTTTACTATTTTCGTCATTAAGTTTATAATTTGATTGGTCCCCAGAGAGGTTGTGGGGGACGATTATTTCAAAGGATTTTATTCAAAGGAAGAAAATGTGATGACGGTAAAAATGGTAAATTTTAGCTAGTAAAAGGTAATTTTTATTGAGGTATTATTTTTGGGGTGTTAAATTATGGAGTGGGTTTTTAATGGGGTGTTGGACCGGTTTGGGCCAAGCCCACTTTTCCTCCCGCTTCTCTCTCTTCCTCCCGACTCTCTCTCTCTCTCTTCCCGATTCTCTCTCCCTGTCGGAACTTCCAGCCGCCCGTTCGCCGCCGTCCGACCGCCCCAGACCGCCGCACCGGTCCCAATCGATCGGCCGTCGACCCAACCACCTTTCTGGATCGGTGGCAGCCTCTCTAGCGCTGCCGTGAGAGAAAAACTAAACCCGAAAGTCCCGGCTGTCGTGGTGGTTTTCTCGCCGGAACTTCCTCCTCTAGCGGTCATAGCTAGCGATCCTTGACTCTTTGGAAATCCCTCCTCCGGTGCAGCAATCGCTCCAAAGGACTCCCTCCCTCTTGAGCTAGGTAAAGAGAAATCGGTTTTGAAATTCTAGGGCTTTATTGATGTTTTCGTTCGATTAGCATAGTTAGGCTTGAAATTGGTGTTTGTGCTAGTTATGAAAGTTGTATAAGAGGTTGAGGAGAATGTGCTGTCAAATTTTGGTGGGCATTGGAGGTCGCCGGCTGACGCTGCCGGTGGAGCCGCCGTTGAAAAAATGTTTTGAATGAGAAATTTTAATAGGAGTTTAATGGTATGAATTTTAGAATTTTTGGAGGAGTATTAGATCGGTTTGAGAATTTTTAAAATTTGGTATTTTTGGCAGATTAATAAGTTAGAACCCGGCCATTGGATTATTTATGGTTAGGAAGGTGGAATGTGATTTTCAGGATGTCGGTATTTGTGGTGAAATTTAGTTTGTGGCGAAATTAAGATTTAGGGCGATAGACATGGTTGAGCACGCGAAGCTCATATTTAATTATGCCTATTTTCTTTAAGCGTCGGTATTTTAATTAAGGATTTAATTATGTTTTTGGAGCAGGACGCGAGGAGGCTTGTGAGTGGACCTGTGTTTTAAATAATGTGCTTGAAATGTTTTATTGTTGAATAATTTCCTTTTGTTGGAAAATAACCGAAATTGAGAATTTCGGTGATTATACTCATATATAGATGTTTATGAGAATACTATGTATATAAATAAACGCTAGCTACGTGTTTTTCCGCTATAATGAGGTAAAATGTCATTATGGTGTGACGTGAGCGTTAGACGCCAGCGTCGTAGCCTTGTATGACTTTCTATTTTTCGTATTTGTTCATAGAATTCGTACAAGGAATATGTGCGTATATATATATATATATTCACTCGTGTTTTTTCTCCATAATGAGGTAAAATTCCATTATGGGGTGACATGAGCGTGAGACGCTAGTGTCGTAGCCTTGTATGACTTTCTATTTTTCGTATATATTTGTTCATAGATTTCGTACAAGGAATATGACGAGTGTAAATACATACTAATATATATAATTCTAGCCTGAGAGAGAGAGAGAGAGGCTAGACACCAATTAAAAATTTTTTAGTTAAGCTTTTAAGCTGTCGCTTGCAAAGCCATTTCCATGAAAGTATTTTTTTTTTGGGGAAATATTAATGTTTTGTCGAAATTACTTTTGTCCACTCACTCTGACGTAATTGAATATTTTCCCCTGGGCCCTTCGTTTTAAAAATGCCCAGTCTGCAGAGTTTGGGTAGGGTCTAGAAGGAGGCGACGAACCATAATCACTCATCTTTCCGCTACTTTTCGCCAGTATGTTATCTGTTTAATCTACTATGATTTTGTCAGCTTCTGTTGATTTTCTTTTAGTAGCTCTGAATACTTTCAGAAAAATATTTGTGTATTATTTTATTAGGTTATTTGGGTTAAGTTGAAGATTGATAAATTGTCTCACCAAAAAAAAAAAAAAAAAAAAAAAGAAGATTGATAAATTGGTTAAGAGGGTGGTTATGTAATTTTTCCAGGTTAGGGTTGTCCATTTTCAAGGGAGGTTTGCCGAGTTCTTCGGTAAAGTTTCCTTAGAGGTGGTCCCCGCAAGACTTACCTCGGGTTTCAGGGTGAAATTCGGGGTGAGTCTTGACAGTGGCTTCCACCCAAAGATACTGTGGAGAATTAGAGGTGGAGAGAAGACTACGAATTGTGGAAAGAATATGACGATGCTTACGCTTAGCAAGACCGTTTTGCTGTGGAGTATGAGGACAAGAGAAGCGTTGTTAGATGCCATTCATAGAGCAAAAATGAGAGAAAGCTGTATTAACGTATTCTGTACCATTGTCACTTTGGAGATATTTGATAGATCCCTGAAATCGATTTTGGAATAAAGCCACAAGATGTTGAAAATGTGTGAGTACTTCATTTGATGGAAAGGGCAATCAGTGCAATTTACTGAGCACATTCATTACAAAAAGATTTAAATGAAGAGTTTGAACCAAGAAAAGACGCAAGACGAGATAAGACCGATGACGAAGGGTGACCAAGACGATGGTGCCAAAGGGAAGACGACACTATAGCTAGAGCATGGGGAGCTTGGGAAGAAGGACCGAAAACTGGAAGAGGATAAAGACCATCTTTACAAGAGCCCTGAAACAACAAAGAACCAGAGCGTACGCAATATATTTGATAAAGATTTGGAGCAAAAAGAAAGAACACAAGATTATCTTTAATAAATTGAGCTACAGATAGAAGATTTTTACGAATGACCGAAATTTGTAAGACATTATTGAGAGAAAAATGAGAAGTCCCCAAGGATAGGGGTAAAGTACCCGTATGAGAAACATGCATAGAATCACCATTACCCATATAGACATTGTAGGGACCTCCATAATTCTGTGAATTTTGAACTGGCATAGAGGTCATGTGATGAGTGACATCAGTATCAGGGTACCAAAAGGGATCATCAGGTTGAGCAAAATGCGTTAGGTCCAGTAAAGCGATGAGGGCATGAAAAGATGACATACAGGTAGGACACCATTGTTGTCCGGGAGGAGGACCAAGGAGCCCGGTTTGAGAAGGAGGTCGCATTTGCTGTTGTTGGGCCCATGGGTTGGGCTGGCCAAAGCCCATATAAGGCTGATATGAAGGATAGGACTGGGGAAACGGTTGACTGTTGTAACCTCCAAGTCGAAAAGAGGGCTGGCCATATGATCGGCGCTGCTTGCCAGACTGGCGTCCACTGCCGCTGTTCCTAGAAGACGGACGACGACCGGAGCGGTGAGAGGAGGCAGCCGAATTGTTGGAGGAGCCAGTGTTGTGAAATAGAGCAGTGGCATTGGGCATGACAGGGGATGATGTCTGTTGGGCATCAAACGCTAGAGTTCTAGTGCGGAGATCAGAGAAGGTGGGTAGAGTACTCTGTGACAAGGCAATACAAAGCATCAAATAATCAGAACCTAGACCATGGAGAGTAGCAATTACCAGATCGGCATCGGAGACAGGCTGATTAATAGAGGCAAGTGTATCTGTAATCGACTTGGCATGTTGCAGGTAAGCATCAACAGATTGGTTCCCTTTTTGAAGCTCATACAATTGAAGTTTCAAGCTTGTGGCATTTGCAGCAGATTTTTGGTTGAAGAAATTGGCGAGACAGTCCCAAATTCCTTTGGATGTTGTCTCTCCAAGGCAGATGCGAGCAACAGGTTCGGTGAGAGAGGTAGTGAGAATGTTAACAATCTTCTGATCTTCGATGTACCAAGTTTTGTGCACCGGATTTGGTTTGTTGGAGGCCGGAGTGTCACCACGGGCCGGAACAGTGATGGTGCGAGATGGTTCGGAGATTGAGCCATCGACATATCCCCATAAGTCAGCACCATTTAGGTAGGATTGGATGGGAACAATCCAAACCAAATAGTTGGATTCTGTGAGTTTAGGAAAGGAGGAAGTATTTTGGGAGATGGAGGAGGAAGCGGAAGCCATGGAGGGACAAAATTGATGAAGAAAGAGAAAGGCAAGGAAGACGCAGAAAAGAAGGAATAGAGAACACATGTATGGATCTTAAGACTAAACTGATACCATGTAGAATTGTGTTTCCATTGATTGAAAAGGTTTACAGTAGCAGGATATATACAAATCCTATAGCTAGTATTTTTGGAATGATTACAACTATGGTAAGCAAGTAATACATATCACAATTTGTGATTCTACAATGAAATTAGGAAGATACTAACTGATTAGAATCAGGCTTGATTTGGAGAGAATCCATATCAGCTTTAATCATGATGTTGTAAATAGATTCAAAATAAAGTTATTAGATGGTTTTGTTAGGATTCTGATTACCATCTAATAATGGTATCAGAGCTGCAGGATTTTTACAAAATCACAAATCACAAAAGTCTTTTGGTTTTCAGTCAAGAACAGGTTTTTCGAAAAATATTTTCTTTAAACCAAAAACTTAATCAACAGGCTTAAAAGCATGCTTAATCTGTTTTTACAAAGCCCTAATCCTTTTGTTTTAAGTTCTAGGCCCATAATCAAATCCCAAAATACAGTCATGATTGGTTATGACTGTGATTCTGTAACCATAGGAGGTGGAGAAATGATAAAGAATTCTACATGGGATGCATCAGAACATATATTATTGTTTGTTAAATCCTAAACTTGAAGGAGAGTAAAAAGAAATGAGCTCGACAGATGACTCATGGCATTACTATGAATGGCAATAGGATGGCAAAAAGTGTGATTAGGTGGACTATGTCTAAGATTGTGAGAGGGTCTGAGGAACCTGATGATGCAGTAGACTACATGGCTGCTATTGCTGAGAAATTTGAGGAGGTGTGAAGGTGCTAGGCTTAATAAGGAGTTCCATGAACTTAAGTATATGATGGAGCTAGGAGTGTTAGGGAGCATATTATGCATAAGGTACTCCTAAATGGTACGCTCCGAGATTTGAGGATGGGAGTTTCAGATGCACAACTGGTGCATGAGGCTTTATGTTCTCTCCGATCCCAGCCACATTCAGTAACCAGAGAACTACCTACAATGCCCTTGAGACCAAATGGACTATGAACAAGCATGTCTCTGTGTGTGTGGATGAAGGAAATAGATTTCGTAATGAGGCTGGACCATCTACTGCAGTCAACTTGGTGGAAAAAGTGGAAGAAGAAGAATAAGAACAAGGTTAAGCAAACCACCAAGTTGACTGCAGTAGATAGTCTAGCCTCATTACGAATTCTATTTTCCTCATCCACACACACGGAGATAAGCTTATTCAAAGTCCATTTGCTAGAGCGATCCCTAGCACCCAAATCCCTCATTCTTTTATTTTCCTTTATTTTTGTTTGTCTTCGTTAATTTAGTTTGGTTTCAAGAGCATTGTTGGTAGTTCTCAGGTTACTGAATGTGGTTGGGAGAAAATATAAAGCCTCATGCACCAGTTGTGCATCTAAAACTCCCATCCTCAAATCTTGGAGCGTACCATTTAGGAGTACCTTCGGGAATAAGGTTGAATCCAACCTCTGGTATATTTGTTGGTAAAGCTCCATGGCAATTATATGTCTCCGGTTCATATTCTAAAAAGAAACAGCACACCGTAGGAAAAGAGTTTTGGTTCTCTATTGTGTCATTTAGTATTCTCACTAAGCAATGAGGTTGAACTTTGGGAGATGGCCGAAGTATCTAATAGGAGGGTGGATAATCTAAGATCGCAGACAATAACTGCAAAATGTCTCGACCCTCAAAAGCAAATCGCAAAAGAGCCTCAACAAATTAACTGATTGAATTTCCCCATGTGGCATGGACTGCTGCCACAGAAAAACCAGAAAACATATATAGTCAGGAGTCCGGACACAGCCTTTTGCTTCTGAAGAGGATCAAAAGGGTGGTAAAGTACTAAATTTACTTTGGATCAACGTACATATGTTTAAGTTTAGCTACATTTTCTTTTTTGCAACCTTAGTTTTCTTTCTACCTGTGGTAGTGGATGAGTTGTAGGCAAATGTAACACCTGTCTTACATTTCTCAAACACTGATATCTTGTATATACTCTTTCTATTGACTTTCCCAAAGCATAGGTAAGTTCAAATTTATGGTATAGAGTATAGACTATGAAGTATAGAGTCTCTGTGTTGAATGTCATGGCAGTTAAGAAGCTCAAACTTGAACTCAGAATTTCTATGTAGTATATGTTGGTTGCTCTCTTTTGTTTCGTTACAGTAAAGAGACATATCCTATTAACTAAATTGAAGGGCAATAGGGATCTCATCTGTGCTGAAGGGGTTGACATTAACAAATCTTGACTGTGCTGAAGGGAATCATGTTCGAGTTAAATTACTGGTCGCCGGATGCCTCCCACAAATTCAAAAAGTCGTCTTTGAAAGATATATATTAATCTATATATCTGTCTGCTTGAATGAACCCTCCCTGGCCAAGTATGGCATGTACATGAAGATACCCAAGTCTTCTAGGAACACCAACTTGATGAGCTTTTTTTTCTGAGATTGAATTGATAAATTCATGCTTTGGACGTACAACGTAAAGACATAAAAGACGTACAAACTTCATATTTCATGGAGGGGCTGAGATAATTTCAGCAGCAAATCCAGCAATTGGTCAGGCACAGAACACATGAGCACTATATTCATACCTAAGCATGTGAACAAGAAATGCCTTTCAACTCACCTTGATACGTACCCTCTAGTAGTGACTGTGCACTTTTCCTGGGCAACTATTTTTTTCCACAATCTGTGCCGGACTGCCACAGAAGTTAACTATTGATTTAGACTAACTTGTTAATCCTGTGCAGCATTACATAATGTTAAAACAATAATGCACGTTCACTATTAGCAATAATGCCACATTGGAATACTCTAAATCATACTTAAACCGTCTAGATGAGTCTATAATATATCTAAGTAGATCATGTAAGTGTAGGAAGTGTCTACAGGAGTCATGTAACAATAGTTGACTCCAGATTGATCATGAAAGTGTAATCAACTCCAGCATGATCTAGAATGTATAGTCCATCAAGGTCACTGGTGGTACCAAAGGATGTCCGGTAGGAAGGCCGGTCTATATATATGACATATACTTAAAGGCTTCAGTTGTACACACCTGCATAGTCATTCTATGGACACAGAGAGAACAACAACAAGCAAATGAAACATTAACATGAATGACAATAGCAACAGCTGAAGATTATTAATTACAAAAATGCTGTTAGACCATCTTTGGAGAATACATTCACACCTAGGGCCAACGATGAACACTCTTACAAGGGAGGAAAGTACCAAATGAACATATCGATAACTACAAATAAAAATAGAAAAAGTCCCATTAAACATCAATCAAGGAAACACTGATACCTATGTTTAGGTTATGTTTATTAACCTGCATAAAGAAATGCGAGCAAGTTTGATATAATGGAACTTGCAGAAGATGAAGAAGAGAAAATGTAAAATATAAGGAAAATTTTCATTAACCCTAAATTTTGACATTTTTTTTCTTACTAACAAAAAGAAATTCTAAAATTCTTATCGGCCTAATAGATTCTTAATGACTATTCCTAATAATAAAATTGTTGACTTTTTATGTTTTTTTTACCCTTGTCTTATCTCTCGTAACTTTCTCCTATCCATTCTCTCTCTCTCTCTCTCTCTCTCTCTCTCTCTCTCCGATCTCATCAGCGACTCATCGATTTTCTCCGATAAATTCTGCCCGGCGGAGCTTGGTGGAGTTTCTCCGATGACGCCAAAATCGAGGAGGATTGCAGAAGCTGGAGAAGGTCGCGGAAGGAACCGACGACATAGATCTGGATCGCGACGGAGGTTTCTCTGACGAGGAATTCAGAGGAGAGCGGGGTGGAGGATTTGCGAGGCGAGCTGGAGATGGTGAACTTGAAGTCCGACGAGGAGGAGGAAGAGAAAAAGAAAAAGTGGGTTTGCGACTACGCGCGGGGGGGGGGGGGGGGGGGGGGGTGATTTCTGGTCTATCTTTTTGGTCAATGTAAAGAGGGTGCCACTTCTTGGGACAACCCACAAGAGTTTACAAGGTATGAAACTGTAAAAGACCCATCTTTCTCTTTTGGTTCATCAATTTTAGAGCCTATTAGTGATTTGGATGAATACAATATGCTATAGTGAGATGCTTTTGTGTAAATGGGTCACTGAATCAACAGAAAGGCTAAAACTTGGAAGCAATAATTGCAATCGTTTACAGCAAAAACCAAACATAATTGCAACAAACAATCAAGGAAGGTACTTGCAGAAACCGAGAGGGACTCACCCAATATGAATTCTTAGCTTAGCAAACAATCATTTTTTTAACTTTTTAAAGCACGAATCATTTATACATAATCACATTTTGCAAAAGAGTTTATGTATATCAGAATGTATTTGTGTATACATTAGTAAATCTTCTAAATCTTTCTCATACACAATCTTTGTGATTGTGTATACATTGATTTCTGATCAACAAGAGCAATTGTATACAACTTTTCTTTTTATTATTAAATATCACTTTGTACTTGAAATCATGCATTTGAGTGAATATGGAGTTTGTTGGAGAAAATATGGAACATATGGAGTTTATTGGAGGCAATAAAGGGTTTTGTTTGTGGAAAATATGGAACATATGAAATTGTCAAAGGAGAAATGGATGGAAATGTATAGGCTTAAGAGCATCTCCCAATCTTTCATATATACTGCCCCCAATAGGAGGTCCTACTACCCCCAATAGGAGGTCCTACTGCTCTTAATAAGGACTTGTTTTAAGTGTCTGAAGCACATTGTTAAGTTAAAGAGTCATACTACCCCTAATAGGAGGTCCTACTGCCCTTAATAGGTGGTCTTACTGCCCCCAATAGGGACTTGTTCTAAGTGACTGAAACACACAGTTAAATTCAAGGGTCATACTGTCCCCAATAAAAGGTCCTACTGACCCCAATAGGAGGTCATACTGCCCCTAATATGGACATGTTCTAAGTGACTGAAGCACACAGTTAAGTTCAAGGGTCCTACTGCCCCCAATAGGGATATGTTCTAAGTTACTGGAGTATACAGTTAAGTTCAAGGGTCATACTACCCCTAATAGGAGGTCCTGCTGACCCCAATAGGAGGTCATACTGCCCCCAATAGAGACATATTCTAAGTGACTGAAGCACACAATTAAACTCAAAGGTCATACTGACCCCAATAGGAGGTCCTACGACCCCTAATATGTGGTTCTACTGCTCCCAATAGGGACATGTTCTAAGTGATTGAAGCATACAGTTAAGTTCAAGGGTCATACTGCCCCCAATAGACCCCCCCGACGAACCTCCTACTACCCCAATAGACCCTAGACATGGCCTCATACTGCTCCCAATAGACCCCCCGACGAACCCCCAACTGCCCTAATAGACCATCGACATGACCTCCTACTACCCCTAATAAACTCTCCGACGAACCCCTTACTTTCCTCAATAGACATCCGGTCACCGGAGTCCCATCAACGGTCACTAGAGTCACGGTCAACAATCATCGGTTGCGAGAATCCAGTCATAATATTTATTTTAAAATATACCTTATATTGTTTTTATAATGGTCTATTGTAGTTTATTTAAATCATTAAAAGTATAATTGTCTTTTTCCTGTTTAAGTTAGCTCTTAGGAATTTTAAGATCTGATTTTGTTAGTGGAAATAAAATTCTTAATATTAGGGCTAATGAGCATTGTCCCTAAAATATATACATGATGCCTAATAGGTTTATTAACCAGCATACTGAAAAGTAGAAGATAGAAAAAGAAATGCAAGTTTGCTATAATGGAAAAATATTTAAATCTCAATATAAATGTCTTATTGATTTTTCACTACTTTATATAGAGATTGTAACGCGCGCACAACTCTAAACAGTAGAGACAAAGAGAGAGAGATATAGAGGTTTTTCTTCGATAAAATCACTTACAACACTATTTGAATTGAATTTTATGTGGAACTCCCCAACAGAAAATAACATTCATGGAGTCATCCTAATAACCCATTAATATCGCTTTGATCTTCTTTGAAGCTGCAGTATTCTTCCCTAAAAGTAAATTTATTTCACATGCTTGGATTTTTAAGGAATTATCAACAAATAAATTTCAATACCTAGAGCTGAGATCAGTGGAGGATTTACATGAATGGTATTATAAGGGATGACAATAAGTATGAGAAATGCAGAGACAAAAGATGTATATTAATAAAAGAGTTGTATTGAAATAAGTTGAAACACTAAACCGGAAAGGGCTCGAATTCAATCACGACTGGCAAAAGATGTTAAAGCTAAAAGTATACAAATTTGGTACTTGTATGGTAATAATACAATTGATAGTTCACATTTTCATATTTCATGCATGGTATATAAAGAACAAAAACTAAAAGCCGGAGAGATCGATATAATACTTGCTAGAATGAAGGCTAGTCAAGTACACAGGATACTCAATTTCTTCAACTTTGTCGTCTGCTCTTTGTGAAAATAAGACAAGAGTTGATGATACTTGAAGAACTACGACCGGTACTCAAATATAGGGAAAATGTAAAATTGAACAATGCCAGTGAAGAAAGAAAAGCAATACCTACAGTCGCATATATATTTACATATACCAAACCGAGGCTCATACAATCAGCCCTAAAACTAACCCTAAAATCTATAATTCTGGTAGATCATTGATCCGGTGCTTGGGAAATGGTGTTGAGGTTTCTCTATTGTCCTTACATCAGCTCCTTAATTAAACGCTCCCTCAGTGCCTTAAAGCCTTCAGCTCCTTCTTGAGGACTTATTGCATACGTGATAAGTTAGAAATCCAATTATAAACATATAAAGAAATCCAATTATAAACATATAAAATTTAACGATAATAATAATAATCGTTGAATGGTTCAAGCAACACGTAGAGTCGACAAATTGCATACGTGACTCATGAGTTGACAAAGTTGAAAAGTACTCAACAAAATCTTAAATCTCGACTAAAATCAATTATTAAATGTCGATCGATAATCAGATATCAATTAAATTAAATTGATTATCGAAAAAGGAAGTCGGACATGTTTACACCTAAATTAATATTTTACTGGACAGTAAATGTCTAAGTGAATATTAATTAAATTCTTAATCCACGTCACACCGACGAGCCCAAAATAATTAAGTTTACAAGTGATGGCCCGCCAGAGATCATGCGAGTTGGATAGCAAAGTTCGCATGTGAAAATGACTTCGCATGAAATCAAGAAACGGACTTTGCGTAGAGGTATACATGAAGGCGAGGCGAAACGGACTTCGCATAGAGGTACATGAAGGCGAGGCGAAATGGACTTCACGTAGAGGTACATGAAGGCGAGGCGAAACGAACTTCGCGTAGAAGTGGAGTCCTAACATGAGGCAAGATAACTCTGCGTAGGAGACTTCATGAAGAAGTGAGAGGCGGAGTCCGCATGCACGCGGAGGTGTATGTTGAGTTGTAATTCCTCATCCGCGAGGTGCCACCGAAACTCCCCGCTTGTTTGGAAGTCAAGATTCCGCTCACCTTTTTTCCTCGTCCGTGAGGTGGCATGCTCCTTATTGAGGACTTATCGGTTGTAACTAAATCAATTAATTAAGACTGATTGATTTGATTATGTTAAAATTAATAATTAAATCAATTAATCAAAATTGATTGATTTAATTATTACCGTTAAGGAAATACAATTAATTCGGTGTCTTCATTACATGCCATAAACAGAGGTATGTTAACACTATAAATACCCCCTCTCATATCAAGAGGAGGAGGACCGAAAAAAGGAGAGAAAAATTCACTCCCGAGAACTTAGAAGTCTCAAAATCCCTCGAAGAACTATCAAACTCCCAAATAGCCAGTTCTTCACCAAATCCAAATCCCAAACACTCGTCACGTGATCAACTCTCGTGACCCCTTACGTCTCAAGAACAAGTGCTTATCACCCTTGAGTCAAATTCATATTCAGAGATAGAATCAGAGGAGTTCACAAAGATTTGTAACCCGTATTCATATCAATAAAATTATATTATTCTTTGTACACATGTTGTTCTGTAATTTGTCGCAGATTTTCCTTGTTTACACAAGTGGCATGCCTATGGGACTACTTTGCCTCTCATCTCCTTCTCCGTAAGAAAGTTCAAATCCGTTCGAGCAATGGCCTCCAAGAACACCCAAGCCTTCTCAACGAAGAAATCCAAACCAACAACCTCGAGGTCAAGCAACGAATCCTCTGGTCATGTTACCCGTAGCATGGCAAGGAATCAACCCACAACATTCGTGGCTTTGCCTTCCAATCCTCGCAAACTTGTCATCACTTTGGAGAAACTTGGGGAAAGCAAGCATGTCTCTCGAAATGAAGAGAGGGAAACTCCGAAGAAACCAAGGGAGCGGTTGTGCTCACCTACCTTAACAGGACCCACCCCGAATTTCACCCTGAAACCCAAGGTAAATCCTGCGGGGTCCACCTTCAAGGAAAATTTACCGAAAATTTGGCATAACCTTCCTTGAAAATGGACAACCCTTACCTGAAAAAAAATCCAACTTAATACTTCTATAACCAAACCAAACAGCCTCAACACCTGGAGCCTTCCTGCTCCCCAAGATCAACACATCTCCCAATAACAATTACTCAACTCTAATAATCTCACAACCAAGAATAAAGACTATTAATAATTTACTATTGGACATTCAGAGCATATCTAAAGTTGAACGAAAAACAACGAATAAAGAATATGCGGAAGCAGCCTCTGACTATGTCTCAACTCCATGTACGCTCGACCTCACTTAGACTGAGCCTGCAATCTAGGTATTTAAAACCAAAGGGCCCAGGGGAAAGTAATTTAAAAAACGTTAGAGTGAGTAGACGAAAATAAACATAAGATAAGAAACCAAAATTTAAATACTTTCCCACTCCCAATATACCATAAATTCGTTGCATGCAAATGTTAACAAAAATCTTTCATAAAGAAAAATCTCAAGAAGATGGACTAGCCCCGCTAGTCAAATTAATGACAAAGATAAATAATAACCTTCGTAGAAGAAGGTACCAAAACAAGGGACTAGCCTCGCTAGTCAAATCAACAACGATAAATAAGAAACAGCTATAGCCATACAAGTGAGCCTCCCAGACTCAGTTGCCTCCCAGGCAATAGTACTCCCATACTCCCTACACCTTCAGGTTATGATACCAGAGAGGAGTAGGCCTTGCGTGATGTTGTCGACTACATCACATCACCCGAAGGCGGAAAGGGCTTGAGTAACCCCACTTAAAATGTGGAAGTTACATCGCCTCGAAAGGCGGAACGACATGCTAGCATGAATAATATCGATCCAACAAGTATGGCATGAAAAAAGAAACATAAACCATGTGAGTTTCCCCGAAACTCATAATTAAAGCATAAGTACGATTCCTAACCGTACTCAGAGAATTCAAAGAACAAAGAAACTAATTAAATTCAACGACGTGTCCCACACGTTAAAATGCTCAATGAAATAAATAACTTCAATGATTATCATCTTTCCAAAAACCAAATAATATGCAATTCAGTATGAAACCTCAAATCCGGAAATCATAAAGAAAATCCAAACTCAAATCTCAAATTATCAGTCCGAGCTCAAATCCATAAATTATGACCAACATTTAATCCATGCATCAATCTCAATTAATTTCCAAGATCATTTCATATGCCGAAGTTATAATATATGCTCGGAAAATAAAATACTAATTTAAAAATCTTGCATGCATATTAAATAAAAACCAAAATGTCTACTAACAGATTTAGGCCTAAGCCTGACGAATTCCGAATCACCACTCAAGTGGGGTCTCCTCGAATCCTCTGAGAATCAAACTCAGCAAAATCAGCTTTCCAAACTTCAATTAACCACGAACAGAGCAACTGACGCACACCAACTCCACATGCACGTCCAACCTTCCCAAAAGGTCATAACAATAAACCTGCAGTACGACAACTCTACTGCATGAATCAAAGCAATACAAGTAGAATGTCTCATATTAACAAAACACACATAGCCATTTCTCCATCACCCAACTTCCTCCTTTCTGCCATTCAAGCAACACAGTTGGATTCTGTTGCTACTGCCAAGCTCACCAGAACCCAGAAACACTCAACCACCACTATCGCCGTCGTCGAGCACAACAACCGCACACACTGCCCAAAATCTGCCATTCTCCAAAACTCTACCAATCTCAATTCCATGTATATATAGAGCTAAAGCTCGAAGAGAAGATCAAGTGTCATACCTCGCTTGGCTTTGCCGGTGGCCGGAAAACACCAAGAACACGGCCTAAAACCTAAAACATTCCTTTGCTCGATTCTCTCTCCTTCGCTTGGAACACCAGTACTACAACGATGTTCAGGGAGTTGAGGAGAAGCTACTAGCACCGGACATGCTCACCGCCGGGGTCAGGATCGAGAACTCACCGACGAACCCAACCCCTCCTTCTTCTTCTTCGATTCTCTCTCACTAGACAGCGTCTCTGAAAATAATGACCACAGAGAAACTTATGACGTAGAGATAAAGCCGTCGCCACCAGTTAGACTCGACGCCGGTCGGGTTGACCCGTTGACTCTGTTCGGGTCGAGAATGACCCGTCTGGGTCTGAATTCTTTCTTCTTCGCCCCTTTCTCCCGAACCTTCCTTTCCTCTTTTAATTAAATAGGTCGGTTTTACCGATCCCACTAGAACCTTCCTCTCTCTTCTTATACCCTTTACCGAAATAGAAACCTTCTGTTTTTAGACCATAATTTTCTCATACGAACTCCGTTTTAAGCATGCCGCGTGTCCACAAACTCCGTTTAACATCCTCTACGACTTTCATGAAGGAAGTTTTCCCGAATTCCAAACGGAAGAAAAAGTCAACTTTTGGAGTCTTAAATAGTAAATGGTTACTTAAAACGGTAAAACGTCAAAGTAACCCAAAAGTAAATAATCGCAAATTGACTTAAGAACCGGGATGTGACATACCTTGGATGATGAATCAAGCACGGCTTCATACCATGGGAGTCCTAATGGTGATGAAAACAACACATACGACATGCCGTTGGATGATTCGTCACAACCTATCCACATGCAAGTCATGGTAACAGGCGTGTCCACCATTGAAGAGCAAATAGCCAATCTGATGGAAGCGGTTGAGAAGCTCACCAAAACGGTAGAAGAAAAAGACATGCAAATTGCCGAGCTTTATAGCAGGCTCGAAAATCAAGATGAAGAAAAGAAGGAAAAAGTAGGTGAGAGCTCCACGAACGATGACAAGGACGAGGATCGCTCGCTTGGATCTATGTCCTTCCAGCAACTGCAGGACATCATCACCAACTCCATTAGAGCTCAATATGGAGGTCCTTCTCGTGATTCTCTCACCTACTCCAAACCCTACACCAAAAGAATCAATAGTCTAAGGATGCCGTTGGGATACCAGCCGCCAAAGTTCCAGCAATTCGAAGGGAAGGGCAATCCAAAGCAACATGTTGCTCATTTTATTGAAACCTGCAATAATGCTAGGACAGAGGGTGATTACATTGTCAAATAATTCGTTTGCTCTTTGAAAGGCAATGCCTTTGAGTGGTACATGGACTTAGAGCCCGAGTCCATCGACAGTTAGGACCAAATAGAACGCGAATTCTTAAATCGCTTCTACAGTACAAGGCGTACTGTGAGTATTGTTTGAGCCAAGGGGCATTTTTGTCTAAGTAATAATACTTTTCTGGACTGTAAAATGTCCGAGTGAATATTAATTACCTTCTTAGTCCATGTCATAACCGGCGAGCCCAATTTGTCCAAGTTTACAAGTGATAGCTAGCCAGTAAGGCCACGCGAATTGGATTACAAAGCCCACGCACTATTATTACTTCGTGCGGACTACAGATCTCGCGCACGTAGTGACTTCGCACGTAGGCGAGGCGGAGTACATCAAGGTGAGCTGACAAGACTTCGTGAGGAACCCACAGGCGGAATCCGCGCGCACCATATTAATCGTTGAAGACTTTCACTAGTCTTTGACATGTTTCGGGCCAATCTCTATGGTCCTTTTATTTAGAAAACCCTCTAAAAGCCTGCGAGATGGAATCAGTAGCCCATGCAGAATGCACGAATTGGACATGTTTCATATGTTGATTAGTCCACATGGGTTAAGCCTTGTTCTCGTGGGATTAGAGTTTCAAAGCCTGACCTGGATTCCAAGTTATCTTTCTTTTGCCGCAGTCGGACTACTATATAAAGGGCTCAAGGATTTAAAAATCTCTTAACAAATACCAACAAAACCTTTCAACCTAGTTGAAACCCTTTTTCGAGCCTCTAGAAAACCCTAACCCTAAGCGCATCGCCGCCTAGGATTCCTCAGAGCCCTCCAGACTCTACCCTGATTTCTCTCTTACCTCCCTATTTTTGCTTTGCTCGCGATTTACCATGAGTATCGATCGCCTTGTGCTCGTAAATTTCTCCTCTGAGGTGGCACCTGGAAACCCCCCTCGCCTGATCAAGAAGCCAAGAGCACAATCAAACCCTTTCCTTGTCCGTGAGGTGGCACGCCCGCAACATCTCCCTTACTCTTTGTTCGCTAGTTACCTCTGCTCTGCGCGCTGAGGATCGTGACCAAAACATTGGCACGCCCAGTGGGACAGGGAGTGCAAGCGATTCACCATAGGGAAGTCGGGAGAATCACTATACGTGAAACCTCATATTTTTTGTCTCAGGCACAGATCACCACGATACAAGCCCCATAACAGTGCGGCTTGCCGTTCCCTCACTCAAGAGCAGGTTCTCGCTCAGTTTGGTAACCCATATTTCAGCGAGGCCACCATGGTAGGCTCTTAGCCGACCCAAGACACAGACTTTGCTCCGTCTATGGAGCAAGTCTTCCAGATGTTCGCACAACTCACGGAGCAGATCCAGGTTTTGACAAACCAGGCCTCCACCACCCAGCATATCGTTACCCACCTTGCTGAGAAGGTCAACGACCTTGCTGAACAGGCCAAGAGGGACAAGACCCTCTGGGAAGCAGACCAGCATAATCTCGCCGTACTCACCGAGGACTTCAACTAGTTTGTAGGCAAAACAAGGGAAAACAAAGATTTGGTCAACGGTTCCCTCCAACGGATCCAAAAGGATCTCAGCCAGAGCACGGAGACCGTGAAGCAGCATGCAGAGATCCTGTCACTCACTCACGCGATAGTAGATGAGCAGACTCGTCGCTTGGACGACCAATATACCAAGTTACATGACCCGCAAAGTGCTTCTTTCTTTGGAAGCAAGAACAGTCTAGAAAAACTAGACAAATTCAAGGAGAAACAAGACCAGCTAAGTTTGCGGGTCCTTGAAGTTGAAGACTGGATGAGGTTGCAAGCACCAAAGAACGTTGCCCTATATCCTCCTGGCGCAAGCATGAACGAGGGGACATCTAAATATATCCCGCCTAATGAGCGCGCTAGGGCAAACCCTAAGGTTGGGGCTCAAAAGACTTTGCAGTTCAAGTCATGAGCTGGAACTTCCAAGAATCCGCCCCTGCATGGCTCTGCTACTCCCTTTAAGGGAGCTCACTGCGCCAGGGAGCCGGGACACCAGCCGAGAAGGTTCTAACCTACTCCAGCCCCAATCCCAAGAGTAGTGGACATGCTGCCAATTTCTCTGCATGGCTAAACCATGAAGAGAGAGCGGAGGCTACGCCTGTGACGGCAGCCGACTGGCGCCAACTTATCTCCACCATAGTCAAGGAGAAAACCAGAAAAGACGATGCTGACTTGCACTATCGCGACCCCTACCCTGATAGTGTGGCGCAATACCTTTTCCCCCAAGGATTCAAGAACATAGTCTTCACTACTTTCTCCGGGGAAACAAGGGAGGATGCAGCAACCCATATGTCCAGCTTCAAAGTCCAGTGCGGCCAATATGGGAATAATGATATTCTCAAGCTTAAGCTCTTCGGGACTTCTCTGTCCGGAGCTGCCTTCAGTTGGTACTCCAGGTTGAAGCCAGGATCTATCACGGACTGGCCTACCATGGAGACACTATTTCAAGAGACCTACGGTACCATTGAGCCAGAGGTTAGCCTTGACTCCCTCACCCAAATGAGCTAGCAAAGCATAGAGTCTGGAGTTTCTTTCCTCCAACGTTTCGAGATCTAGCAAGCCAAGTGCGATTACTTGCTACCTGAGCAGGAGGCTATTAAGTTGGCTATTCGTGGCCTCGAGCATCGCCAACGGCTGAAGCACCATGGGGAGCGCTTCACATCCATAGGCGATCTGATCAACAAGGTCGGCAGTTACGAGCTAATCCTCAATGAAATGGATGAGAAGACAAATGCCTCCAAGGGAACTTACATTCCAGGCAGAAATAGGACAGTGGGGACACTAAACCTCTAATCCCCTACGTTTGACCCTTACTACCAGAGGCAAGAGGAAGCTGAGGCCATGCAGGAGTATGATGACGTCGAGGCAGTCGAACTGACTGGGAAACCGTTGGCTCATAAACTGAAGAATCTCAAAATAACTCACGAGGCAATCACAATCCAGTCTTTTGCATGGACTAAACCCGAATACGAGTCTTACACGTATGACGTGAAAAACGCCTATCTTGTCTTTAATGACTTGATCGAGGCGAAGTGAATACGCTTGGACCACAAGATCTCGTCAAAGGAGGGGCTAAAGGACAAGAAGTATTGTAGCTTCCACAACGTCTACAATCATGACACCAAAGATTGTGTCAAGCTTTGCGACCAGCTGCAAAATTGGTTAAACTCTGGCGCCTTAAAAATGAAGACGCCAGAGTGCACAGCCTCTTTGGTGGATGTGGACCCCTTTCCCGCCGTGGCCGGCATGGTCGAGGTAAATTGGAACGACCAACCTAAGGAGAACAGCCACCGCCGCGCGCCGAAGCCAAGCCAGCGAAGAGTCACCTTTGACTTGTCGGACCATCCAGAGGATGACAATCCGCGCTGCGCATCTAAAAGAGGCCGCGAGGAGGACAATGTTGGTGCAGTTCGGCGATCCTGCCGGTACACCTATAATGTCAACCTCGCACACGAGGTTCTAAATGACCTTATTGATGACGGACTCGTCACAGTGTCAAGAGCCTTGCCCTACATTGAATATAAGGAAGGTCGTGTACACTGTAAGTTCCACGATAGCCAGGGACACAAAACTCGCAATTGCTACCAGCTTTGCGAGCAAGTGCAAGACTCGCTCGATCTCAAGTACATTCGCTTCGAAGACAAGGGCGACTTCATGATTGCAACGACTGACATTGCTTGGCCTCTCATCGGCCAGCGTGCGATCATTTTGGACGTATCTCCAACCACGGGTCCGCGCGAACCGCCAAGTCGACACCGTAAGAGACCGGCGAATGACTATACCGTGCTGGCGAACCAAAGTGGGAACCACAAACCAGCAAGGCAGTTAGTCACCAGATTGCAGCCCGATCATCCTTCAATGAAAGATAAGGGCAAAGCTATCATGCAGGACGATACACCGTCCCCCGTGGAGAACTTCCAACCCATGAGTCCCAGAACTCGCAAAAAGCTGGAGCAGAGGATCAAGCGCCTCGAGACATTCGTCCAATCACACTGGACAAAAGTACCTTCATCTCCATCCTCAAGCAAGATGGATATATCTGACTCCAGCAACGGGTATCAAGAAAATAAGGCTTCAAGCCCTCTCCAAGGCATCTTGACCGACCCTTACATTCCCCCAACATCCCAGTTGGAGATCAAGGAGGGGATATGGTACACGCAACAAGGGGGCAGGCCAGTCACCATCTCAAGATCCAAGAAGCGGTAGCTCTAGAAGAAGTATGGCAGCATCCTGCGTGCCCTGCGAGATGTAAATGATGGCTTCATTCGACCCTCGTAGCTCGCGCAGAAACCTGAGAAGATGTGGAGAGAAGCCGAAGGCTTGCACGCTGTCAGGACCCGCCCCGAATTTCACCCCGAAACCCGAGATGAGTCCTGCATGGACCACCTCCAAGGAAAATTTACCGAAGACTCTGCAAACCTCCCTCTAAAATGGACAACCCTAACTTATAAGAATTTAAGAACCACCTTTTTACTCCAAAATAAATCTTCCGCTACAACCCAAAAGTAGCCAGAATATAAATTACACAGAAGAATTCCAAAAGTATTCAGAGCTACTAAAAATAAAATAAAATACAGCGAAAGCTAACAAACCCCTAGTAGATTAAACAGGTAACCTACTGGCGAAATGTAGCGGATAGATGGGTGACTATGTCTTGACGTCTCCTGCTAGACCTCACACGAACTCTGCAGACTGGCAATTTTTAAAAACGAAGAGCCCAGGGGAAAATATTTAACACGTCAGAGTGAATGGACAAAGCGATTCCGACAACAAATAAATATTTCCCCAAAAAAATGCTTTCCAAGAAAACGCTTCATCAGCGGCAAAACAAGAGCTACACTGGAAAGATTCTGAACTGAGGTCCAGCCTGGCTAGACTCCCAAACTTTAAGAAATTGCCTCTCAGGCCAGGATATTATATATATAGTATGTATGCACACTCGCCTAACCCTTTGTACGATATCTATGAACAACTTGAATAAAGTAGATATCATACGAAGCTACTATGCTTGCGTCTAACGCTCACATCACCCCACACTGGAATTGTACCTCAGGCTGGGGGAAAGCGGTCGAGTGGTAATATATACGTGCTTACTCCTTGTACGAAATCTTTGAATAATTAAATACAAAATTAGAAAGTCGCACAGGGCTACGACGCTCACGTCACCCATACCGGAATTGTACCTCAGTATGGGGGAAATCACGTATAGCTAGGTAGCATTTAATCATATACATACTATTCTCATATAAGAGTATAATCACCGAAATTCTCAATTTCGGAAAATATCCAACAACAGAAAAATCATTCAAAACGATAAAGCATTTCGAACACAATATTTAAAACAAAGGTTCACTCACAGGTTAGGCCTACGCCTGATGTCGGTCGGAGGTCTCTTCCGTTCGAGCCTCCTCACGTCATGTTCCAAATAAATAAAACCTTAAATAAAATACCGACGCTTACAGCAAAACATGCATAACTAAATATGCTTCGCGCGCTCAACCAAGCCTAACATTCTAAAATCTTAAATCCACTGCCAACCTCAAAACTCCTCAAATTTTACCGACATCCTCAAAAACACCTTCCACCAAATAAAAACCAATGGCCGGATTCTAAATTAATAATCCGCCAAAAATACCAAACTTCAACAATTCTCAAACCTATCCAAAACTCCTCTAAAAATTCTAAAACTTATTCCATTAAACTCCTCACATTTTTCCCCACCAAAAACATTTTCTCGACAGCGGCTCCGCCGGCAGCGGTGGCCGGCGACCAACTCCGGTGACCTTCGATGGTCACCAAAATTTGGCAGCATCTTCCTCTCAACCTCCTCTACAACATTCTTAACTACCACAAACTCTAATTCTAAGCCTAACCAACCCAATCGAACACAAACACACAATAAAGCCTTAAAATTTCACAAACCGATTTCTTCTTACCTAGCTCGAGATGGAGCGAGCCTTTTGGAGGGATTGAAGCACAGGAGGAGGGCTTTCTTTTGAGCTACTGCTCGCCGGCTATGGCGGCCGCAAGAAGGAGTTCCGACGAAAAGAAACTTCTGGCAGCCAAAGCTTTCAGGCGGCTTTTCTCCCGATCGACGGCGCTAGGGAGGCTGTCATCGGTCTAGAACGGCAGCTGGGTCGGAAACCGATCGATCGGGACCGGCGCGACGGTCTAGGGCGGCCGTACGGCGGCGGTCGGGCGGCCAGATGTCCTATAAAAAAGAAGTTTGATGCTAAACCTATGTAGAGTTAGACATATCAACTGCAAATGTCTGAATTGGATCACCTAGCGCTAGATTACTAACCAAGATGGTAGTAAATTAGTCACTTTTCAAAATTATTGGTGAGCATGACTGACATAAATGCATATTACTGCGTTGTTTTCCTACTATCCACACGCTCACCAAGACAAATATTTCACTTTGGATTCTTAAACAATATAGGATAAAGATTATAGTCCTAAACAAATATGTAGGAACAAAACCACATTAAAAAACAATTCACATAATTGACTTGCTGTAAGCACACTTAAGTCTGGCCAAAGTCAAATTGCAGTACTTAGAAGTTGCATGACATCCCACAGCAAACTCGATCGAAAGAACTAATAAGAGTAGAAAGGTGGAAAAGAATATACTACATCCACTTTAGCCTTGGACTCCATATACCTATGTCCACAACTGAGAGTTCATGTCCGCCACATGCAAACTAAGAGTCGCTCTGCCTCAGCATCCGCAAGATTGTAAGGAACAGATTCAGAATATCGAGGTAAAGAGTGATGGAGGCCCAGATGTACTCATCATATGTAAAGCGCTTGATGAGGTTTTCGGTATCGTAGACTATATAGCCAGAGAAGAGAATAGCACCAGCAGCACCGATGACAGCATTAGAAGTAGGACCAAGTGGGAAGAACATCTACATGAGAGCGGAGAATCACCAAGTCAGATAAATAGTTCCATGTATTTAAAGTATGGTATATGTTCAGATGAAAAAATCTAACAAACAGGACTAATTCATGGCAAGAGTCTGACCTGCATGAAGCTGGTCAAGAGGAGAACCATGAGGCCAGTGAACAGGACTGGTCCAAGGAAGCTGAAGTCCTTGCCCTTCTTTGAAGCCCAGAAGGTGTAAGCAGTCAAGGATGCAACCACACCTGAGGTTAGAATCAAAGCTTCAAGCACAATCGCTCCTGCAAGCAAGCAATGCACATATATAATCAGATGACAAACACGTCAAAAATAACAAACTAAACCATTCATACCAAAAAATAAAAACCTGTATAAAGCCTACAAAGTTAACTCAAAACAAAACCTAACTGAAAGCAAATTGTAACATAGCACCAATACATTCACGACATAAGAGTAATGAAACTCACCATCAGTATTAGCAACCGCTACACCAACAGTGACACTCAGACTCAGAGTGAAAAGTCCAAGGAAAACAAAGTTCAGAGGATGCCTTTGCTGGTACACATGAAGGGGCCACAACACTGCAAAGAATCCAAACACAAAAGTAAGATAATGCAAAACTATCAATGAAACCAATGGATAAAACAACGAGCGAATACAGTTCTTTTCATCACTGTTATAACATCAATCTATGTCAAAGTAGCCATTCTTGAGTTCTGCATCAAAACAAAGCATTTTCCCAAGCACATAACAATCATGCTTTCACAGAATAGTATACTGTGACCGTAAATTTTATCCTACAGACCTAAACAAGCAAGATATCAATCCCTTCAATAATTGAATTCTTATACAACAAACCAATACAACTGATAACACGACTAGCAAACATTTCATCAAAACGAAGCATTTTACCAGGCATATGATAAACACTAACCACAAAATATGATCCTACAAAACCAAACAAGCAAGCTATCAATCCCTTTAAGAATTGAATTCTTTACCAGGCAACCAATACAATCGATCTAAACAGTATAACCTAATCACCGCAATCAAAGCTTACATACACCACTTGAAATCGCAAATCCTAAAACCTAGACACTCAGATCTGAATTTCTTTCCTGATCTACAACCTCTAATCTAAAATTCGCACAACCAGAACCAACATTTACACAAAAAATCGCTGAAACCACAAATCGGAAACGAAATTAGGGTTTGGAAGGTACTTACAGACGAGAGGAAGGAAGGCGAAGAACATGAGAAGGCCAGGGCTGCCCTTGAGGAGGTCGTTGACGGGAGTGTAGAGCACGGTGACGAAGGAGATGGCGGTGGTGAGGAGAAGCTGAGCGGATAAGATGCCGTAGACCTTGCGAATGAAACCCCATCGGAGCTGATTCTCGCCTTTGCTGATGCCGGGGTACAAGAGCTCGCCGGACTCGATGTCGACCTCCTCGAGCTTGCTGGCGGCGCCGGCGGTGGTGCTCACCTCCGCGTAGTGCATCGTGTTCATGGCTTTTCTCTCGCTTTTTCTCTGCGGAATTTTCAGAGGGAATTTGGGAGGGAGATAGAGAGAGAGAGAGAGAATAGAATAGAATAGAATGCTCGTTTTGGGGTTTGTTGGGGACTTGGCCGTTGGATCTGAATACCCAAGTCAAAGTCAACGATAATTTAATTTCTTAATTCTATGTTACCAAAATGGTTTAATTCTCTTTGCGTTTGGTATAATCCTCTTCGCATTTTTGGAGACGAAGAATATGGTTTTTTTTTTTTTAAGTTGTATAGTTCTCACTTCACCCTCTTTGGCTCTACACAAAATTAGCATTTATTGGATCTCGTAGATGCGTAGTACAATTCACACTTTCTAAACTCTATCTTCGATCTTTCTTGTACAATTCATTTTAAATTTTAGAGAAAAGAAATGATACATTTTAAAGCTCGTACATATTAGTGTTTATCTGTAACGGTTATAATTTATCAAAAAGCTTTTAAATGATTTCCTATTTCAGAAAGCAAAAATATCACTGAGAACCTCTCTAACCTTTTGTTCTCAGAATCTGAAAATTCCTGAAAATTTCATTTAATAGAGCGCGTTAAGACTTATTCCATGTTTACAACTCATAATGGTAGATTAGGTAATCTAAACTAATCGGTATACGACACGAACTAACTAAAGAAAGAGTATATATAGATAAGGGGTACAAACTTGAATCTTATTTTTCTAGTTTTATTCCCACCAAGAGTATATATAGTTTTATTCTAGTTTTAATATGATAAACAAAACTTTTACTTGTATACGATTTTCTGAAAAGAGGATTAAAATAGGAGTTATTTTTTTTCTTTAGGAAATATTATAGAACCGATTGCATTTCCTCATAGAAGAAAATGTATTAATTAACCTTCAATCCGATCAAAAATTAAAGATCCTACCGAGTTCTTTCATTTTTTGATAGAGCAATTTCGGTTGTATTAGTCTGAAAAAAGAAACAGTAGACCAAATTCTTCTTATAACAGTAGTCTCTCACAAGCTTCCACATGCTTAAATAAAAGAAATAAGAGCATAGGTATGCATTTCTTATAAATATCATATGTATCATCAAGTTGTCACTCACTATCCATGTACCACTCTTTCTGGATTTCTCTACTCACCAACTACTATAATAAGACTCACTAACCACTGAGAAATATACCATTCTTCTTGAAGCCAATTGGCTCAATTCCAATCACCCACAGCAAAGCCTAAAAGGAACACAGTCCAATTCTCTTTTCTATTCCACTACGCAATACAAGCGCTCTTTCCGCTAATTTTTGATACCTGAACCTGTCTAGACTAGCATATGTGAATAGTTGCTTAAACATCAACCCGAGTGAGACTTGTTTCAGCCAGTTTTCAATTCATTCTGCTCAGGCACCAAAAGTGCATACAAAAATCACTTTGAAAGATTGAATCATATCAAAACACAAAATGGTATCAGGAAACTGATAGTGGACGAACAATAATACTCTCTTAGAACAAGGGCCAATTACATATAAGTCCACTTTGAGACATTTTTTCCTACATAGATCCACCCCAACATTTTTACCCACATAAGTCCACCCAAGTCTAAATAAAGTTTTGTATTAAGTATTAAAGTTCAACATAATTACAGACTGCCATCCAACAAAAAAAATTAGATTTTCTCTTTTATATTTACAAGAATGCCACTAGTATAAAAAGTCAACAATCACTCTCATTTCGGAACAGTGTCCGGCGAGATTTCCAGCTGACCTCCGGCGAGGTTTCCGGCCGACCTCCGGCGAAGTTTCCGACCGACCTCCGGCGAGATTTCTGACTGACCTCCGGCGAGGTTTTCGGCCGACCTCCGACGATGACAAAAATTACTACTACAAGCTAAAAAAGCTACTACCACCAACTATAAAAGCTACTACCACCGCCTACAAAAGCTACTACTGTGAGGTTTCTGATGAAAACAAAAGCTACTACCACCAGCCACAAAAACTACTACCACCAGCTACAAAAGCTACTACCACCGTCTACAAAAGCTACTACTGTGAGGTTTTCGACGAACACAAAAACTACTACCACCAGCGACAAAAGCTACTACCACCAGCTACAAAAGCTACTACCACCAGCTATAAAAGCTACTACCACCGCCTACAAAAGCTACTACTGTGAGGTTTCTGATGAAAACAAAAGCTACTACCACCAGCCACAAAAACTACTACCACAAGCTACAAAAGCTACTACCACCGCCTACAAAAGCTACTACTGTGAGGTTTTCGACGAACACAAAAAAGTATCCGGCCGACCTCTGGAGAGGTTTCCGGCCGACCTCTGGCGAGATTTCCAACTGACCTCCGACGATGACAAAAATTACTACTACCACCTACAAAAACTACTATCACAAGCTACAAAAGCTACTACCACCGCCTACAAAAGCTACTACTGTGAGGTTTTCAATGAACACAAAAACTACTACCACCAACCACAAAAGCTACTACCACAAGCTACAAATGCTACTACCACCGCTTACAAAAGCTACTACTGTGAGGTTTCCGACGAACACAAAAACTACTATCACCAACCACAAAAACTACTACCACTAGCTACAAAAGCTACTACCACCGCCTATAAAAGCTACTACTACCGCCTACAAAAACTACTACTGTGAGGTTTCTGACAAAACACAAAAACTACTACCACCAACCACAAAAGCTACTACCACCAGCTACAAAAGCTACTACTATCGCCTATAAAAGCCACTACTGTGAGGTTTCCGACGAAACACAAAAACTACTACCACCAGCCACAAAAGCTACTACCACCAGCCACAAAAGCTACTACCACCAGCCACAAAAACTACTACCACCGCCTACAAAAGCTACTACTGTGAGGTTTCCGACGAACACAAAAACTACTACCACCAGCCACAAAAGCTACTACCACCGCCTACAAAAGCTACTACCACAGCCTACAAAAGCTACTACCGTATACAACAAAAGCTTAATACTGCTAGTAACAAAAGCAAAGCTTAATACTGCAGTATTCTTCATGAATTTCTTCCTCTGTTTTGGATCTTATCAAAGTTGGCAGAGTCACCAACATGTGCACCAAAGAAACTCTATTTGGAATCCAACAATACATAAAAATTAGAAATGATTGCAGCTAAGTCCACTAACTTGGACGAACATATAACGATCCGTCAACACAAATTCCGCCGACCTCACCTACCGGAGCTCGTCTGAGAGAGACCTAACTGCCGAGGCGCCGCCGCTGACAACAGAGGGGAGGGAGTTTGAGAGAGCTCCAACCTTGACCTTCGATCTATACTCCTTGACAAGGAAAATGAGAATCGGAGATCAAACCTGGCCGCCGAGGCGCCGACAACGGCGATGGAGTGGAGGGAATCCTAGAGAGCTCTGCCATGACCTTCGATCTGAGATCCTTGACGAGCGCCGAGCACCACGCGCTCCTCAACGGTCAGCTCCGACTTCCGATGAGATGGTGTCGGGGATGGAGAGAGACGAGGAGGAGACTGTGGAAGGCCGAGGAGGTTGTGGAAGGCCGTGGAGGCCCCAAGGCTTAGGGCTCCTGCTAGGGCTGAAATTCTGGTCGGTTGCTCGCCGGCAAGAGAAGAGAGAGAGAGAGATGATTTTGAACGGTAGAGGGTAATTTAGGTATAGAATAAAAGTAAGATGACCAATCTGGATCATAAAATGGACCTATATGGGTAAAAAGATTATGGTGGACTTATAAGAAAGAAAATGTTGAGAATGTGACTTAGATGAAATTTTCTATTAGAACAACTGATTCTTACTTGTAAGACAATGGTTGGAATTTGTTTAAATGCAGTGAAGCCTGAGCTTAAAGCATGTTATCTTCTTCAAGTAGTGTCCTTTCTGCTTCTCTTCTCTCTGAATCAGCCAGATGCCGAAGGAATCATAAAAACAAAACAATAATTTTGTTAGGGACAAGTAAGAAGCATGATCCTAATTACTCTAAGAAGGTTACTATTGAAGAATCCAAGAGTTAGTTCCTTCTAAAGAGAATGAAAGTATACATGTCCATATACCATATCAAACATATAGGCAAACATATATACAGCGATTTAGCATCACAAAACAGATCAAGAGAATATATAAATTCCTTTCAAAATGATGAGTACTTCAAGGATAGCCAATTGTTATAAGCACATATATATAATATGTAGAGATTCTTCCACTCATTGCATCAACGGCCTCACACATTCTTAGTCAAAAGTAAATTCTAACCAGACATTCACATATAAATTCAAAAGCCTGGAATTAACCTGCACGAAATCGACCAAACTCACTTTTATTTCCAACGTAAATCACTGTTGTAGCTACTGTAAAAGAAAACTGAAGCTTATTAATACCATAGTTAACACAAGCATATAAACACAAGATCAACATATGTAAAACTTAAGACTTACCAGCGTTGTTAATGGAGATCGCCATATCTGTGAGCTTAGGTCTTCTGATCACTCTCACAATATGCTCCTTAGATGGGATAGGGACTGAATGCGTCTTATGATGAGAACAAGGACTTATGCTCGTGTATTTATAGAGATCAACTAGTGCTTTGCCCATTAAAGAATCATAGTTGATCTATAAGTTTACGAGAATCATATCAGAAGATATTATGGACTCCTTAATCAATATGTAAACTATATATTATTTACATATCACCAATATTACATTCCTTATACAACTCGTAATACTTAGATTAGGTTTAATCAATTGCTTGAACTAAAAGTCACATAATATTGTTAAAGTCTAAAATAATCTTTCAATCTCCCACTGGACTGTACAATACTTATGTGCAACAATTGAACCAAAACAAAATCAAGCACTACACTGAAGAGCATGCGTGAGTTATATAAATGCAATAGAATCCAACAGCAACAACTCAGTCACTTTTCAGTTGCAAGCACTGAATCTAAAATTCTAATAGACTTAACAAATCTGCAGATTGAAGACCACAATACAAGTTTCTACAAAACACAAGAGTTCCAGATATGAACTGAATAGAGCTAATGACATTTTCACATATATATATATATTAAACTAAATTGTCAAAATTCTCTATGTCCACTAAACGGTTTTAAACAAAAACTCCAAAATCACAAGTACCGAATTTACACACAGGTGGAGATGTACTTGTTAACTTAAAGGCAACATATGAAACATAACAAATTATGCATATGACCAACCACCTGAATTCATAATAACTTGACAAAATAAAATTGAATATGAGAAATAAATTTCAAATACCAAACATAATGCTGCAGCAATAATGAATAACTGAATACCTCAATTTTATTGATAACAAAACAAGTTTATATCAACTGAGTTATAAACTCAAAACTAAAACAAAATACAAAAACAAAAATCACAACGAAAAACTCTGACTGAATTTTGAATGCTCCCACTAAACTCCAGAATCTAATTTCTCAAGAACACCCATATTGGTACAATGTTTCTTGAAGGTTCCAACTGCTAAAGCTTTGGTGAATGAATCAGCTAACTGACCCTCTGAATTAATGTCGATGATCTCAACTTCACCATACTTAAATCTCTTCCTGACACTGTAATACTTCAAATCAATGTATTTTGAATAAGCTGATCTCTTACTGTTCTTAGAAAAGATGTCAAGACCCGCCCCGAATTTCACCCTGAAACCCGAGGTGAGTCCTGCGGGGACCAACTCCAAGGAAAACTTACTGAAGGACTCGGCAAACCTCCTTTGAAAATGGACAACCCTAACCCGGAAAAATGAAAGAACACTCTTAACCAATAATATAAATCTCCCACTTATTCCAAATAACCGAATAAAATAATACACAGTTATTTTTCTGAAAGTATTCAGAGCTACTACAAGAAATACAGCGGAAGCTACTATAAATCCTAGTGGGTTAAAAAGATGACCTACTGGTGAACAGTAGTGGAGAAATGAGTGACTATGCCTCGTCGCCTCCTTCTAGACCCTACCTGAACTCTGCAGACTGGGCATTTAAAAACGAAGGAAAAGCCCAGGGGAAAATATTTCATCACGTCAGAGTGAGTGGACAAAATAATCTCAATAACAATAATATTTCCCTAAGAAATTTAACAATGCAAACGACTAGTTCTGACTAGTCTCCAAATCATAAACAAAACAGCCTCTTAGGCTCAAATTATAAATATAAATCAGTATGTATTAACCACTCGTCTACTCCATTTATGCTATCTATGAATAAGCTTTAAAATAGATAGTCACACCAGGCTAATACGATTGCGTCTAACGCTCACGTCGCCCCATACTGGCATTTTTCCTCAGAATGGGGGTAATGACCGAGTGGATATAAATACGTGCTTACTCCTTGTACGATTTCTATGAATGAATGTAAAACATAGAATGATCTCAAAAGTAGAAAATCGTACAAGGCTACTACGCTCGCGTCTAACGCTCACGTCACCCCATACTGGCATTCGTCCTCAGAACGGGGGCTGCCACATATAGCTAGCTAGCATTCTCTCTCATACATACTATTCTCGAAATTGTGCCTCGAGTATAATCGCCGAAATTCTCAATTTTGGGAAATATCCAACAAAGGAAATTACTCAACAATAAAACAATTTAAACACATTATCTAAAACAAAGGTTTACTCACAACTTAGGCCTAAGCCTGACGTCGGTCAGAGGTCTCCTCTACTCGAGCCTCCTCGCGTCCTGTTCCAAACATAATTAATTCCTTAAAATAAAACTCTGACGCTTAAATAAAATAGGCATAATTAACTATGAGCTTCTAGCGCTCAACCATGTCTATCGTCCTAAATCTTAACTTCACTGCCAACCACAAATCTCCATAAAAAAACCAACTTCCTCAAAACCATCTTCCACCAAATAAAATCTAATGGCCGGATTATAAATTAATAATCCGTCAAAAATATCAAACTTCAACAAATCTCAAACCTATCCAAAACTTCTCCAAAAATTCTAAAACTTATTCCATTAAACTCCTCACATTTTTCTCCACCAAAAACATTTTCTCGGCGGCGGCGCCGGCGGTGGCTCCACCGGCAGCGACGGCCGGCGACCAACTCCGGCGACCTCCGATGGTCACCAAAATTTGGCAGCATCTTCCTCTCAACCTCCTCTACAACATTCCTAACTACCACAAACTATTGTCCAGTAAAATAATATTCACATAGACAATTATTGTCCAGTAAAATATTAATTTGGGCGTAAACACACGTAACTATACGATCTTTGCTTTATATAAGAAAAATTCTTAATTTAGTAATTTCAGGATAAACCAGGCAAAAATATGAATAGATTTTCTTGAAGGCAGGGAATGATCGTTCATCACTACCTAGAAGAGAAAAAACGGCAGATAAAATTGGTTTAGAATTTGAACATATATCTTCGCGAAACCAAACCGAGTGAACTACGTTTTGTTTGAGCGTGACTTTGTTAACCTAGAGGATTACATCCAAGGTCAATCATGTATAGAGATCAACAAGAGTGAAAGAACAAGACCAGACACGATGATTTGCAGTGTGTCTCTTCATAATCACATATGACACAAATTGGACTTAGATAGTTAGGATGAGAGTGAGCTCTGCCTTGTTAGTTATTTAGAATTACTAATATCATTTACATGATCAAACTCTCACAACTATATGAAGCGGATTACTGCGGGTATAGTGAGTATTAAAAAACTAATAGATCAACACATGATTAATTTCAGACCAATCAGTTTGTGCACTACCACTTACAAGATCATTTCTAAGATTATTGTCTCTAGAATCAGGCCTTTAATGCAGAATCTCATTAGCCCTAATCAAGTCAGCTATGTCCCTGGTAGAAACATCTCTGATAATATCATGGTGGCTCAGGAGATGTTGTATAAATTCAAGAAATCTACAGGTAAGAATGGTTTCTTTGCTTGGAAGATTGATCTGTCTAAAGCTTATGATAAGCTTAGCTGGAATTTTATTGAGTTGGTGCTGCATGAGGCCAACTTTCCTAGAGCTCTTGTGAAGCTCATTATGCACTGCATCACCTCTACCAGCTTCCAGATTTGTTTGAATGGGGAGTTGACCTCTTCTTTCATGGCTCAGAGGGGAATAAGGCAAGGTGACCCTTTGTCACCTTACATTTTTGTCCTTTGCATGGAGAAATTGTCTCACTTAATTCAGTCTGCTGTGGATGATGGCCATTGGAAGGCTGTGAAGGCTTCTCAGTCTGGCCCAAAAATTTCTCATTTGTTCTTTGCTGATGACCTCATGCTATTTGCTAAAGCTTCTACTCGCCAGGCCCATCTTCTAAAGTTATGCCTTGATAATTTCTGTGCTGTTTCAGGCCAAACTGTGAGTTATGAAAAGTCTTTGATTTTTTGCTCTCCAAACACACCTAAATCTATGGCTGATAATATCAGTGCCTTGTGTGGTTCCCCCCTCACTTGTGATTTAGGAAAATATTTGGGTATGCCTCTTATTCATTCTAGAGTAAATAAGCATACCTATGATGCAGTTTTTGACAAGGTTCAAGGCAGGCTTGCTAGTTGGAAAAGTAAAGTTCTTAGCATGGCTGGTAGGCTTACCTTAATTCAGTCTGTGACTAGCTCCATTCCCAACTATGCTATGCAGACTGCAAAATTCCCTGTGAGTCTTTGTGATAGATTGGATAGGTTAAACAGGAATTTTCTGTGGGGAGATGTTGATGATAAGAAGAAAATTCATTTGATTAACTGGGATACTGTCTGTCAACCTAAGCAGTTGGGTGGCTTAGGGATCAAGAAATCTGCTGATATGAATCAAGCTATGCTTGCTAAGATTAGTTGGAGAATGTTCCAAAATGACAAGGGTTTGTGGGCCACTATATTCTCTGAGAAGTACCTTAAAGATGGCAGTATTTTTAATTCCCATTATGCTCCCCCTAATGACTGTTCTAGTATTTGGAGAGGAGTTGTCTATGGTGCCAAGCTCATCAGGGATAATCTTAAGTGGCGAGTTGGTGATGGTTCCACCATCAAGTTCTGGTATGATCATTGGCTTGGTCCTGAAGCTCTTATTCAGCATGCTCTTCCTAATGCCACTATTAATAGAAATGCTGTTATCCGCGACTTTTGGGGTGATGATGGTTGGAATCTGCCTCTCTTATCTGCTGCTGTTCCTGCTGAGATTATCTCTCAAATTCTAAATGTCCCGACTGGTTTTGATGATTGTGGCAGGGATACCTTAATTTGGGGTGCCACTTCCAATGGTCAATTTTCAGTTAAGTCTGCTTATAACTCATCATTTGATTTTTCCAGTTCTAGTAACCCTCAATGGCAGTTCATATGGAATCTCAAGATTCCTCCCAAGCTGAAAACCTTTCTCTGGACCATGCTTCACAGGAAGCTCCTCACTAATGTCCAGAGAGTCACTAGGAAATTTTCTAATGATGCTTCCTGTCCTATTTGCCATAGTTCCGATGAAACTCTTTTACACCTGTTTAGAGACTGTCCTAGAGCTGCCAATATTTGGAGAGCCTTCCCTATGCCTAGTTCCATTTCAAGTTCCTTTTCTCTGGATTGGACTAGCTGGATTAATGCTCAGCTTCACTGCCACTCTGTTGTTACTGATGGTTTTAAATGGTGCAATCTGTTCGTTTTTGTGTGCTGGTATATCTGGAAGTGGAGGAACAAGCAGGTTTTTGACAGTAATTTTGTTATGCCTACTTGTTTTGCAAATATTGTCTGGAAGTATGCTATTGATTGGAGGAAGGCTCAGAACAAATCCAATTCTGCGCCCCTGTACAACTTCTCTATGCTGTCATGGCAAAAGCCTTCTGCTGGCTCCTTTAAGCTTAATATTGATGGAACTCGTGTGTCTCTTTCTGGAAAAATTGGTGCAGGTGGTGTTATAAGGGATCATTGTGGTACTTGGATTGGTGGATTTCAGGTGAATTTGGGAGTTGGTGATGTTATTCAAGCTGAGGCTTGGGGCCTGCTCTATGGTCTGAAACTTGCCCTTCAGTTGAAGATTGACAGGTTGGAAGTTGAAACTGATTCAGCTGTTCTGGTGAATTTGTTTCACAGCTCCAACCTTGCCTTGCATCCTCTTGGCTCCCTCATTGATGGTTGCAGGAATATTATGGCCAAATTGCAGATGGCAAGGATCTGTCACATTTTCAGGGAGTCGAATATGCTTGCTGATGCTTTGGCGAAGCATAGCATTACTCATGATCTTGGGATGGTTAGATTTGAAGGTCCTCCTGCTCATGTTGCTCAAGCTTTTTTGGATGACTTGTGCTCAACTGCTAGAGCCAGAAGATCTGCTTGTTTTGATGTTTAGTTAGTTTCTTTTGTTCTTTTTGCTTGTGCTCTCTGAGCACCGTTTGTAACCAAAAAAAAAAAAAAAAAAAAACTAATAGATCATAGCGTTGTATAGTCAACTGCTCATAGACCACAAGGTTTTGTGCAGACGAACTTGATCTGGAAACATGTTGATCCAATATCCTGTGCAGCTAGTTAATAATTTCATAAAGTTCATCTCATGGACTCGTTAAAGGTGGAGGAAATGGTTGGGTTGGTTTGCCATGGTGATATTTTTTTCTCTTTACCAACATGTTTCTACACAAATATGGGTATAAATAAAGCTTCTCACATCTTTAAATCAAAATAAACCAAACAGAAATTCGGGTTTCTCATTGTCTGGTCAATATAGATGATGCAAATAAGCAAAACAAAATTTGTCTGCTACATCAAAAGGTAAGTTTGATTTTTGAGTAAGAATCAAATATAACTTTTCTTTTGCTGGATTGCATTATCAATGCCTTGAGAGAATGAGAAACTGACAATTCAAGATGTGGAATCTGATAATGCCTTTGTTCCATATAAGATTCATAGTCATGTTTGTGAATGTTTAGTAGCGCATCAAGTTTGTGTCCATGTTCCTTCTCTGATCTAGAAAAGCTAATACATAAGATTTGTGCGTTGGGTTGAACAAATATTAGCTCACTGAAATACTCAAGGGAAGGAAAATGATGCGTGAACAATGCCGGTGAAGAAAGAAATATTGTAATTCATCGATTGATAACACAATACAATCACAAACTTATATATAAAGGTGTTTAACTGGCAACTTTGAGGTCATGGGTTCAAACCACACGACATATGTAGGGTGTGTGAGTTATTAAAAAAAAAAATATATATATATATATATATATAATTAACCAAATGAGCCTTCAACAACAACATATTAATAGCTCAGGAATCAACAATAAATCACTAAGTATCCACACAACTATAACTAAAATCTAAATTAAATTCATAGATTAAATTCAGTTTATCCCCTTAAAGTTTGAGGTTAGCATCATTTCAGTTCCTATACTTTTAATTTTAAAAATGTACCCCATAAAGTTTCAAATTTTCATAAATTATATATGTCCAATTACTGAAATTCCGTCCAATTTCGACGTTAAATGATAGCATGAAATCTTAGAAAAATGGTCATATAAGGCGATTTATGTTGTTAAATGACTATTTTAGCTTTTAAAGTGAGTTATAAAGTCAAAATTAACGTGTAAATTAGATGAAATTTCAACAATTTGACATGATTTATGAAAATTAAAAACTTTAAGGAGTAAATTTTCAAAATTGAGAGTATGTGGACTGAAATAATGCTAACCTCAAACTTTAAAGGGGTAAACGGATTTTAATCCTAAATTCATTTCCTCTGGTAAGATGTCTGCGTCTGGTAAATCATTGATCCGTGAATGGTATGTGCATCGTCCTGTTAATTTCAACTCCTTGTCTAGGTTTTCGTTGGTAGCAGCCAACTTCCATTTCCCAATACAACTTAGAGAATTGGATGGAAGTTTTAAAGAAAACGGTATGTGCTGGGTACGTAGTTGGTCGCACTGATTTTCAGGTGAGAATGACGAGGCTTTCATGAATGGTACAAAATATTGGTTCTGCAGTAGCACACTAATTTGTGCTATGGATTTGAATCCATAACCTTTATACCTTTTAGATGATATGAGGGCTTTGTGAGGCTCTCTGGTACTATCACCACCATCTTTATCTTAACCATTATAGATCGATGATGGTTATGAAAGGGTATAGGGAAAAGGATGATGAGGATAATTTGGCTATATATGATGTAACCCTTGTTAGGGTTTCAGTCGTGCACTTTAGTGTTGGCATAGAGATCAATTTATAGGGAATTTGGAGTGAAGACGTGAGGCTTAACATAAATTGAGAAATCCATAAAAGGAATTGTATCTTGGCAGTAAAGGATGCTATTTTCCTAGCCACAGAGAAACATAGAATTGTTGTTATTGGGAAAATAATACATTGAATTGTTTGCATCGATTAAATTAATAATTAGTGAACGACAAAATTACGTACGCATGAGTTATTTATGGTACGTTTATTTACATTGCATTGTAAAGTATGTAGGTTTACGATCTTTATACTTTATATAAATAAAGATAGCCGCTTTAGTTAATTCATAACAAGCTAGGAAAAGTTATGAATTGAATGTCTTCAAAGCGAAGATTGTTCATCACTCAAAACTCGAAGAGAAAAACGTCAGTTAAGGTTAGCTCATTTTGTTTGTTTTCTGATTATCTTTTGCTGGATTGCATTATCAATGCCTTCAGAGAATGAGCAGCTGACAGTTCAAGATGTGGAATCTGGTAATGCCTTGGCTCCATAATAGATTCATTTTTTTGGATAATGATGAATTCATTAAAGGAGGCAAACAGCTAAAGAGCACCAGGCTCGAAACAGTAATACATAAGAGAAGTTCTATCTGCTAATTCATACAAAAACTAGCACTAGACAGAAACACCTCAGCAAAAAAAAGGGAAGCAGCAAGGCAGACGGTCGTTACCAAGAACAAGAGATAGAGAGGGTGGAGGTACTGAAGCCCCATCTGTGAAGACCCAACCTCGACTTGGCAAGCGAAGCCGCGACATGAGCGGCTTGATTCGCTTCATCCAGGTGACAGAATTAAAACTGACTCCTTTTCCTAATCTCAGCAATGATAGGAAATATTCTCCAATCGTTGCATGCAGGGAAATCTGGAATGTTGGAGATGACCTCCAAAGCATCAGAGCGTAGGACATTTCTCAAGCCTAGATCTCTTTCCACTCCCAGCAAGAGAGCTTGAGCTTGAGCTAAAGAAGACGACCCGCAACAACAATCTTTTGAAACACAATCCAGAAGCTCACCACCATCAGATCTGATAACTACCCCGAATCCACAGGGCCCCAGCTTTGTCCATGAAGCATCACAGCACACATCGGCAGTACCACATGGCGGAGGCTGCCATTTCGCAGGAGGAGGGTCAGTGATCACTCTCAAATGCACCTTACTAGCTCCACAGCCAGACTATAGCCCGATGTAATCACAAGAGGGAAAATATACCGAATTACCGACAGTCATTGAATACACTAGAAAACCCCAATAAAGTACTCAAATCCAAACCTTAGTAGAACAGCAAGACACATCAATCCTCATAAATTACTTGATCATTGAGATTGTTGAGAAACTAGGTACAAGAGTCAGCTGCATACAGTGTTGCATAAGGGAAGGGTTATCTGAAGTTCTTTAAATCCAACATTTAACTGAATATAAGAACTGTCGGTTCAAACAAGTATAAGAGAAGGATAACAGATAAAGAAAGAAAGAGACTAAGACCAATTTCATCACATATTCACACTAGTGTGCAGCAAGGTAGTCATATGCATCTCAGCATAGAACCCACTTCTAAATATAAAGAAGTTGAAATATAAGGAAATCTGAATGTTTTAGTCATTTTAACACTTCTAAAGAAAGCATATCCAACTAGATTCATAATTAAGCACAAGCATCAGAAAAAGGAACAGATACGAAGCCAAATAGAAAGAAGTAAAGCAGTATAAGAGTTTATGAAATCAATATACAAGTGAGCACTTACGTCAGGCAATCTGGAATCTGGTGACACAGATGAACCAGTAAACTTTGCAGTATCCATAAACGCAATAAGCTAGGTTCAAAAGTGGTCTTCAGCAATTTCGCCCAGGATTTCTGCAAAGCATTTTCCTATACTGACCACTATGACAGAATCTATTGCACATGCTTGACACTCGATATGCTATTCATGTAATTCCTATCAAGCAATACAGCAACAATTACCAATACCTAGAGCCTAATTTAAGCGCCTATATTAAGTAACTAGAAGCAAAAGTGCAAAAAATTAAAACAAAGCTTTGAAAATCGTAAGTATGGAGGGAGGGGAACAAATACCGAAACACCATAAGAGAATGTCTTCAAAGCTGAGATTGTTCATCACTCGGACCTAAAGAGAAAAACAAGTTCATTTGGTTTAGAATTGGACGTATGTTCTCATAAAACCAAACCCAGTGAACAACTTATCATTGTTTGAGTATGACTTTGTTTACCTAAAGGACTATATCCAAGGTCAGTTAAGCATAGAGATCAATAGGTGAAAGGACAAGAGCTAAAACAGTGAATTGCAGTGTCACCTCATAATGACATATGACACAAATTTAAACTTAGGAAGTTAGGATGAGACTGCCTTGTTAGTTATTTAAAATTACTAGCACTACATTTACATGATCAGACTCAGAAGAATATGAGCTTGTTGAGAAGCCGGCTAAAAATTTCAAGCTTTGAAAGGATGCCTTTCAGTGTCCATTACTACAGATGTTTTACTTGGGTCTGTAATACTCTGAAGTTCTGTCCGTTTCTAAATAGAAACAAATTCACAAAGAGAAAGCAACATATGCTTGACAACAATTTAATGGTTTTGGGTGGTAGCTTCTACTAGATTTGCTAGTCTATGGTCAAGAAAAGACAATAAACTAATCTCTAGGTCACTGAACAGCAATAGTATAAACTTCTATTAAAGAAAACCAAAATAAGCTGCCCACATCTTTGAATTTCAGGTTTCTCATTGTCTGGTCAATATGGATAATGCAAATAAGCAAAAGAAAGTATGTCTGCTATATGCCCCTGGTAAATTTGATTTCTGAGTCAAGGAAGATCAAATATAACTTTTTCTTTTGCTGGACTGCATTATCATGTCTTCAGAGAATGAGAAGCTGACAGTGCAAGATGTGGAATCTGATAACGCCCTGGTTCCATATTAGATTCATAGTTGTCTAATATTACCAAAAGTCATTGAATACACTAGACAACCCCAAGAAAGTACTTAAATCAAAACCTGAGTAGAACAGCAAGACACATCAATCCTCATGAAGTACTTGATCATAGAGATTGTTGAGACTTGATACACGAGTCAGCTGCATACAGGGTTGCATAAAGGAAGGGTTATCTAAAGTTCATGAAACCCAACATTAAACTTAATACAAGGACTGTTGGTTGAATTCAAACAAGCACAAGAGAAGGATAACAGATAAAGAAAGAAAGAGATTCTAAGATCCATTTCATTACACATTCACACTAGTGTGCAAGATAGTTTGTTTTTTGATAGAATTCACATCTAAATATAAAAATTTCAATAAAAATAAATCTCAACATTTTAATCAGTGTTAACCGTTCTAAATAAAGCACATGCAGTACAATCCATAAATAAGCATAAGCATCAGAAGTGCCACAGATATGAAACCTACTAGAAAGAAGTAAAGCAGTATCAGAGTTTATGAAATCAATATACAAGCGAGCACTCATGTCTGGAGTTGTGTCATAGAGTATCCACCTGGACAATACTATTGCAGTCATCCAAGCAGAAACCGCAAAACCACAGCCCAGCATATATCACTTCTCCCTCTGAGCATTACTTGTCTCCATCTTCACTCCTCAAATGCAAGCCTCTTCTTCTCTATTCATGTAAACTATTACTTTCTTCAAAGCCCTAACTTCCCAAGCTTCTATTCTTAATTAGAAACATTGCAAGATCTTTTTGTCAGTGTTTTATCTCCAATTGGCCAAACTTGTAGCAATGGCCATTTATTTTCATTCTCCTTTTTCTCTCTATCTCCTATCCTATTTTTCTTTTTTCTTTTTCTTCTCCCTTTTCTTCACTCTCTTGCTGATAAAGAAGTTTATACAATGTTAAACTTTGTTTGACGAAAACTAAAAACTAAGCACCAAAACAAGATACATAATCCAACTTTGCAATTGCAAAATTACCGTCTCCAGCCCGTTCACAATGACTGTTATAGGATTAGATTACTTGGCAAAAAAGAAAAAAGGTGATTTGCATAATACAATATTTACATAGTTCTGATATCATGTAAGATTACCCAAGGCTCAACAGTCTTTCGTCACACAACAGAGACCAACTGAATAAAATAATAAATCAAAGAAGCACTACAAAATTGATCAATAGGACTGACTGACCTTTGTTTTCAAACACCTACCTTGGGGGGCCACCAAGCCTTAATCTACCTTCATGCAAAATTTCATAGGCAACTTTGTGCTTCTCAAGAGATGTCGCCCCAGCGTCTATGTATTTACAGGCTTCTTCCCTCAAACTCCATACCATTGAGGCATTAACTTCTTGAGGGCTGCCACCTGATTCAGAATAAAGAGGCAGACCATATTCAGCATTTTTCCTCCAGCGGCGTAAGATATAGCGAGATGGAACTTCCTTTATCTCTAATATTTGGAAAACTCTCAGCACATGTCGACAGAGTACACCTTCAAATTCAAACATTTGACAGCTGCACCACACATTGTGATTGGATGTACTAATGGTGACTGTGGATTTGTCATCATCGTCATTCCCACATTTGCGGACCACATACTTTACGATAGCCGCTTCTTCATAAACCTTAAATCCTAGATAACTATAGGATTGTAGAAGTTCTTTCTGAAATATCCTGAAGACGTTCAGCGTATACAGCCTTCTGCATTGTTCTTCTACTGGTTCTTTTGTCTGCAAGTAGGCATTCAAGATGGAACAGTTAAAATTCTCTTTTAATTCTTCTTCACGACGTCGTTCAAGACCCTTTTCATAAAGTGGAACAAACTCCACAAGTGGTGTTTGGCCATTCACAAGTGTACCAAAGAATGATTCTATATTTCCACTCAAGGGGATGCCAGCAAAGAATGTAGCTCTTAAGTATAATGGGACCCAACATTGGCGGTTTTCATACATGGCTTTCAGCCAAGTATTATCCTTCAACCCATACCTGCAGAGGAGAGAATTCCATGCCGCATCAAATTCATCAGTTGTTTGAGACTGGTTGATGCATTTTTCATATTCAAATTGAAAAGAACTGTGCACCGAACTTAGATGCTCATATTCTTTTGCCTTCATCTGCCACATGGAAAATCGATGATGGGTTCCTGGAAACACATTGATGATGGCTTGCTGGATAATATCATCTTGATCAGCTATTATTGACCGAGGATAGCGTCCTGTCATTGCTCTAAGCCATGTTTGAAACAACCAAGTAAAAGACTTTTCAGATTCATCAGCAAGTAGGGCACAGCCAAGAAGCACCGGTTGCCTATTGTGGTTGATTCCAATGAAAGTGACAAATGGAACCAGATACATACCTTTACGATATGAGGTGTCAAAAATTATGGCATCCCCAAATTGAGAGCATGAAAATCTAGACCTCCCATCAGCCCAGAAAATACTCATGCAGGTACCATAATCAACTTCTACTGCATAAAAGAATCCTGTATCTTCAGCCTGTTTAGTTTGAAAATAGTCAAAAAGCACACTGTACCAATCACTTCCAATGTGGTTTTCTCGACGTTTTTTGACAAGGCTCCCACTGTTTATTTCAACAATATCTTCATCATCGAGCCCACCATTCTCCTCCCAAATGAACTTTTTTGAAACAGAAAGGTTTTTCTTTTGAACTTCCTGTTGAGACTCAAACTCATGGATCGTCTTGTGGTTTTCTCGACGTTTTTTGACAAGGTTCCCAATGTTTATGTCAACAATATCTTCATCATCCAGCCCACCATTCTCCTCCTCTATGAACTTTTTTGAAACAGAAAGATTTTTCTTTTGAACTTCCTGTTGAGATTCAAGCTCATGGTTATGATGTTTTTCAAGACGATCCACTACCCACTTTCCAGATTCTTGTCTCTTAATCCTCATAAAAACTCCACATCCAACTCTTGATGGGTGCTGAAAACCTTCCCTTGAGCATACAAAACGTCGGGAAGTAATTGAACCATCATGCTTTGAACGAAACAGTTGACCAATCCTGATCCTAAATCCGGTTCTTTCTGCATATGCATGATAATATTGATATGCTTCATTGGCTGAATTGAACTCTAGACCTGAAGATGGTTCAACTTCACACTGCATTTCATCCCCATTCGGTTTAGAACGTTTGGCAGTAATTACACCAGATGGGCAAGGTCGCCCATCCTCAACTTCCTCAATCAACTTGCATTTTGACCTATGGACCACTTCAACAGGTTTAGCAGTTAGAATCTTCTGTTGCAAAATTAGAGAATGGTTTCCCTCTGTAAGTCCAAGATCATGATTATGATTCTTCAGGAAAAGGTCTATAACCCACTTCCCAGAATCCCGTCTCTGCACCCTTATCAATGCTGCACAGCCTGTCCGTGTACTGGTCTGAAATCCCTCCTTGGAGCAAACAAATCTCCGAGCAGATACTGAACCATCAGTTCTTGACCGATACAACTGACCAATCCGAACTTTAAATCCCATTCTTGCTGCATAAAGAGTATAAAATTCGCGCGCACCATCAGCTGAATCAAATGCTAACCCCACATATGGTTCAAGAATCGACTCTCCATCATCATTTGTGCTAGCATTGTTCATCACAGGCATCAACATTCTTAGAGGGTATGCGTTGTTCACACATTCTTCAATCTTAGAGTCAGTATCCGAGCTGTGTCCACACAAAACAAAAATGACATGAAATCACTTCAACCATAACAACCATCTAGTTAACAATCGGAGACAACATTCACATCTCATGCAAAGCAATCTTAACAACTAACAACAGTGATATTGTTCCTCCATATCAATCTGTCATATTGTTCCTCCATTTTCTCAGCAACCAAACACCATGGCATAGCAGCATAGTATTAAATATAGAACAAAACCCAGAAAGCAGAATTCACAAAATGCTCAACCAAAGCATACAAAGATTGATAATTGATTGAAAACTAACAAATTAAAACTCAACAACCAATTTAACTTAGTGGGTATTCTTAATTCACCTTCTCATATCTGTGAAGTGGGTGGAGCTGGATTCCATGGCGGCTGCTGGTGATGATTCAGAAGCTTACACGGCCCTATTTGGGGGATTTCGATTACATTTTTGGCGGGAAATCACTGGGGATAGAAATCTGATCTGACTAATGAGAATGATGAAATCAAAAGGATTTGATTTTGGATGCTGCTATCTTGTATCACCACTGTGTTTCCTATTTGGCTCTGCACTCTTCCTTATGCTGCTATTCAATTTGAGGTTGACCCATATTGATTGTAATTTGATCCCATTAGGATACACACTGACATCATCATCATCAATTATTTTTATAATCTGTTTGTTGTATGTGATTTTTGTTGTTGTCATCCATTATCTCATTTTAGATATTAATTATTCTTTTTTTTTTATCAATAAATATTAATTATTCTATTTTATATATGAAAAAAAAAAAGATAAAATGTGGATCTATCAGTTTTCATTTCCTTAAATATGAGAAAATGATCTGATCAAAACTCAAAAACAATGAGAAAATGTTGAAAATGTTGAGATATATCCTCATAGGATATTTAGGCTAATGAAAATTACAAGGATTTTTTTTTTGATTGGAAAATTACAAGTATTTGTACCGATGGAGTTTGTGTATCTAGATTGTTTCTTGTTAGTCATTTTTTCTTCAGTTAGATTATGTGTGAAAATTAATCTCTACAATAGTGAATCTTGATTGTTCTGGCTTGTATGGAAATCATAAGATGTGATTAAATTTTGATAATTTTTACATAGTCTACGTGAACGATTGTAGGTATTTTCAGTACGTCGGTTGAGTTATCATTCAAGATCGAAAACAATTTTAAATATATAGCCCTTTAAAGGATATTTTCATAAGTATTTTTTACTTCTAGGATAACACTTGCATTGTCCGCCATACTTGCACCCTAATTCCCTTCTACAATACCAACTCCATTAGGTTTTTGTGTTTTTAGGATCATAGAAAAGAAAAGAAGGTAATTTTGCGAAATAATCCTAAACAACCTAAAAAGAAAATGGAAAAGACCCATGGAAAAACATAAACACACCCTCGCTGTAAAGTATCAAACAACAACAACTCGCCGAAACGACCACTGAACCCAACTCAAACCCAAACTCAATCCAAAATGTCAGTGTCGTCGGAGGAGCAGAGAAGCCCGATTCAGAACTCACTTTCCGATTCGATTCTCGCCAGAGCTCACACCCCAATTAACTGTAAGTAAACTTCAAATTCTATCCTCTTTCTTTCCACCATTTATTCAATAACTCTGAGCTATAGCTAGACTTGACCATTAGTTCAAATGGCCAGAGCCTCATCTTCAATCTTAACATTCCTCCGCCAAAACCCACATGCTCGCCAAAAACCCAACACCCATATCCGACACCTTTCCGTAGAAACCAAAGATTGTTCTGATCTCACACAAGTTGCCCAACAGATTTGTCATGTTATTAGAACCAAACCCAGATGGGAGAACACTCTATCCTCCGAATACCCATCTTTGAATTTCTCTGATCCTCTGTTTATCCGTGAGGTTGTGAAACAGCAGAGCAATGTCTTCCTATCGGTTCGATTCTTCTTGTGGTTGGGAACTCGAGAAGGTTTTTCGCCTGACCCCATTTCGTGTAATGCGGTTTTGGGTGCTCTTGTGGAGGCCAATGCCTGCAGTGCAGCCAAGTCTTTTATTAAGCATACGGGTTTTAGCCCCGAGCCGGTTTTGTTGGAGAGTTATGCTCGGTGTCTTTGGGAGGCTGGGAGGGTTAAGGAAGCTAGTAGTGTGTTTAAGAGGTTAAAAGAGGCTGGAGTGTGCCCGGGGATTGGTACTTGGAATGCAGCTTTGTCGGGGTGCATTAAGGCTAGGAGGATGGATATGGTTTGGAAGTTGTACCAAGAAATGATGGAGTATGGTGTTGCAGCTGATGTTAAGACTGTTGAGTGTCTGGTTCGAGGATATTGTGATGATAACGACGTATTGAAAGGTTATGGACTTCTTAGTCAGGTTCTTGGAGATGGAGTAGTCCCTGGAAAATCTGTTTTTGATAGGTTGATATCTGAGTTGTGTAAAGAGAAGGAATATGATAAAGTGTCGGAACTCCTCCATGCAATGATAGATGTGAAATGTGCCCCTGATAATTATACTTATCTCGGGGTAATCAATTGGTTGTGCAAGAATGAAAATCCGGCTGAGGGTTTTCGGATTTTTAATGACCTTAAGGATAGAGGCTATGCTCCTGATTGTGTCATGTACACAACCATGATTCATGGTCTTTGTACCATGGGTTCAATAGGAGAAGCTAGGAAGCTATGGTTTGAGATGATAGATAAGGGATTTTGTCCAAACGAGTACACTTACAATACCATGATTCATGGGTTTAATCAGAGTGGAGATTTAGAACAGGCCTGGATCTTGTGCAAGGAGATGGGTGGTAAGGGATTTCGTCCACAAAAGTACATTTACGATACCCTGATTTATGGGCTTGTTGTGAGTGGAAATTTGGAACAGGCCTGGATGTTGTGCAAGACGATGGGTGATAAGGGATTTCATCTGAGTGAGTACATTTACAATACCATGATTCAAGCGTATTGTAAGAGTGGAAATATGGACCAGGCCAGGATCATTTGCAAGGAGATGAGGGATAAGGGATTTCATCCAAGCAAGTACACTTATGATTCCGTGATTCATGGATTTTGTAAGAGTGGAAATTTAGAACAGGCCTGGATCTTGTGCAAGAAGATGGCTGCTAAGGGATTTCATCCAAGCAAGCACATTTACAATACCATGATTCATAAGTTTTGTAAGAGTGGAAATTATGATAAATAAGGATCATTTACAATACCATGATTCATAAGTTTCATCCAAGCGAGCACATTTACAATACCATGATTCATAAGGATCATTTGCAAGGAGATGCGGGATACAGGATTTCATCCAAGCAAGTACATATTATGATTCATGGATTTTGTAAGCGTGGAAATTGAACTGTAATATGAATGCATCTGGGGGTCTGTTACTTTGTCATGCTTCTTTAAATTGGGTATTTCCTTAAATTGTACATTCTTACATTTAAAGAAATATTTTCAGAAAAGTCTTTTTTGTTGTTGTTGTTGTTGTTGTTGTAGCTGACTGATGTACTGTCTCTTGAATTGATGAAATGCCTCTGAGTTAATTGCTCTGCTCTTCTTTTGCTTCTTTTAATTGGTATTCTATAGATTAAGTTCAATCTTAAGTTTCAGCAATAAAATAAACTACTATTTCTCTGACTAAGAGTCAAATTTACAGTGATGTTTGTTTGTTATGGTTCTATGTGCCCTCATTGCTTGTTGTCATACACATTACAGTAGTACCATGGCATGTTCTAATTTTAATTCTGTGCTGGGTGACCAAGTATTATATCTTTCCTGCTTTTAGTAACTGTTCTTAATGACGAGTGTATTTGAAAATGTGATATATATATATATATATATATATATATATCAATTTGGATTATCAAGTGAAGAATCTCTCAAGCTCTTAATGAATTCCTTCCTGTATACTTGGTTTTGCTTTAGAATGATAGAATCATCTAATAATTGTTAAAGTAAGAACAAAATTAAGATTAGGACCGTGTATGGAACAATTAGCTACTTTTTGTTGTTGTATATTTGTGGACACACTAGCTTGGCGTCTATTCTGAAGCTGAATATAAAATGTGTATTAATGGAGAGAGGAGAGCTGAAAATTGTTCTGTAAATGATGATTTTAAAGTTATGTTTGATTAGTTTCTTTCTGAAGAATACTCTAGAGAGTTTTTAAATTCCTTAACCTAGAGTGTCTTGAATCCTCTACTTATTTTCTTTTTTATCTACTGATTTTCATCCCTTATTACACTGTTCATGTAAATCCTCCAATAAACTCAGGTCTGGGTATTGAAATTTATTTGTTGATAATTCCTATCTGAATTTGCTTCAGTTCTCCAAGTCCAAGCTTGTGTGGCAGATGCTTTGGTTATTTTTAGGGCAGAACACTGCAATTTCGCTGAAGTCCAAAGTGATTTCAGTGATGACTGGACCGCTTTGACCTTTGCTACGGTTATAGATGCTGTAGTAGGATGGCTGAATGGTGATCTGCGTCCTGGAGCTTCACATTTTCAATTCAAATAGTGCTCTGTGTGATTTTATCTAAGCAAAGCTCTCTCTCTCTCACTCTCACTCTCACTCTCACTCTCTCTGTCTCTCATTTATTCTATCTAGTTGTGCATAACAATCACTATATAGACTACAGAGTATGTTGAGATTTAATTACTTTTCTCTTGTATCAAGCTGGCATTTCGTTTTCTACCTTATACTTTTCATTTTTTCAGTATGTATGCATGAAAATAAACCTATCATATGCACATAAACTACTTGCTCAATCTCTCTTTTAGTTAAAAAGTTGCTGCATGCTTCTGCCTTTTTCAGAACCTATCATCTTTGTCTCCTTCAGCTTGCAAGAAAATTTCTAATGCAACATCCTTCACAATTTCTGGACAATTTTCTTCTAATTAATCATTTTTTTGCATTAATGACTCCAATTGAAAAACAGAAAATATAGGCTAAGGACAATATTACTTGTATACTTTTCTTAATATCCCAGACCCTCACTGTTAGTTGCGTTTCGTAAATCTGATTATTATTTCTTTGGGTGTCTTTCGTACATATATCTATATGCCTAATTGTATTAACAAGTTCTCTTGTAAGTTGTAACCTGCAGGATGTATGATCATGATTTAAGACCACATGCAACTGATTTTTCAGAACTGAGCTTTTACGGTGGAAGTGGTTACTTAGTGATGGAGGTTGTGTACTTCGCTGGACTGCAGGGACATGCCGGCCTCTAATGGTCTCAGGGAAATGTGGCACAATATCCAGCATTCCAGCTAGAGCAACTAATGCACACTCAACTGCCATGGGTGTTCCTCCTATATTATTTTTCCTTAATTTATAGGTTAAACAGTTGATTTATTTTTCCTGAAAATTGTTATGCACATTCTCCATGAACCATCTTTCTTGGGTGTGAGAAAAGCAGGAACAGCATAAGGGCTTATAGTCTCCCGAACATACCCCTTCTTTAAAAGCTCCTCCACTTGCCGTTGAAGTTCTGCATGTTCCTTAGGACTCATCCGATAATGTGCTAAATTAGGCAGAGAGGCACCAGGAACCAAATCACTTCTGTGTTGAATATCCCTCATTGGTGGCAGGCCAATTGGTAGCTCTTCAGGGACAACATCTGAAAATTCTTCCAATAAATTCATAATTTCTTTTGGTACCGTCAAACTCTGTCTCAGTTGTATTAGGATAAGCCGCAACAGCATAAGCTATACCACTTTCCTCACATGCATCTACAAATTCTTTCATGGACAAAAGATTGATAGGGCCCTCTGTTGAGACTGTTTCTTTTGAAGGAGTTAAAACGTACCTGACCCCTTTGAGATTGAGAGAGTATGTGTTGTTGTAGCCTCATGATGGACCTTTTGATCAAATTGCCATGGTCTCCTAAGTAAAATGTGACACGCATCCATGGGAAGTATGTCGCACCAAACTTCATCTTGGTACTTACCAATAGAAAATCGCACCAGGCACCTTTCCTTAACTGGAAATTCACCACCCCTTTTGAACCAAGAAATTTTGTAAGGTCTTTGGTGCTTTTCGCACTTCAGTTGTAACTTCTCAACCATCCGTCTTGCCACCATGTTTTCACAACTTCCTGAATCTAATAAAACCACACATTTCTTACCATAAGCAATAAAATGAGTATGGAAAATATTTGTTCGCAGCCAATGATTTTCCCCTTGTGCCTTTGGTGCCGCCAAAACTCTTCCTAAAACAAGGCTCTCAGCTCCACTATCAGGTCCACACACTTCTTCAAGAATTTCTCCCTCCCCATCAGTGTCATAAATTGGCAAGTCCTCATATTCTTCATTGATCATGTTCAGACGTGCTTCTTTATTTTTCTTTGGACATTCATAGGCCATGTGACCCTCCAAACCACACCGAAAACAACTGACATCTTTTTTCTCACGGCCTCGCGAGCTACTAGCACGTTCAATAGCATTCTTTTTATCTTCTGATGAAGCTTGATTGAAGGATCTTGGTGTTACTGATTTCTCTTTAAAAGTTCCGATCCCCGGAGTTTTCACAAAACGTTTTGAGGATAATCTCCTCAATTTCTCCTCTGCTTTCAAAGCCAATTGATAACACTTCTCCAGTGTGTGTAGATGATGCAAAAAATCTCATCATGTATTTCTTGTTTCAAGCCACTCAAATACCTTGCAACTAGTTGATCATCAGTTTCATGTAATTGCAGACGCCTCAACAACTTATAGAATTCTTCTGTGTACTCAACCACACTTTGATCTTGCCTTTGACGAAGATGATGAAACTTCAGATACAGAGTTTGGTTGAAATCAGGGGGCAAAAACATGTCATCAAGTGTCAACTTCATTTCAGCCCAGGTATTGATACGACGCAGTCCCTTTCTTTCTATACATTGTTGATACTCTTGCCACCAAGTTAGAACAGTACCCTGGAGCTTTGTGGCCACAAACTTCACCTTCTGATCTTCAGCCATATCCTTCCATTGGAAGAAGGTTTCTAAAGAGGCAATCCAATCACAATATGATTCAGGATCCAGCTTGCCATAGAAATCAGATACATCAACACGAATACTCTTATCAGCATTTTCTAAGGCCTTTGCAAGACCCTTCATTGCCCAAGTAGATTGCAATTGTACATGTTCCAACGTAGTCGTACTGGAACTAGAGTTGTCGGAGCTCCCATGTTCTTGTTCTTCTGAGAATGGGTTATGAAAGCCACCACCAAAATTACTCCCACCATCTTGAGCGGGGAGCCGCCTCAAGATCTCTTCCATCATTCTATGCAAATTCTCATTGGACTGCTTCAACTCATCTATCTAATCACATTTATGAACATCGATCATCAACATGAGCTAAACGCCTACGAGTTCCACGCCCTCTTACCATGATGGCTATTAATAGAACGCACCCTCCAGGAACATGTTTTGACATCGGATTGCCCGCTCTGATACCACTTGATGCAGACGTATACAGAGGGGGGGGGGGTTGATCTGGGAATCACTCAACCAGAAAAGAGGGTTTTGGGAATCACTCACCAAAGAAAACAAAGAATATACTTTGAAACAAACTTTCAAGTTAATCTGCCCAACAAGGCCAATGTTACAAGATATATATGGGGGACACGACTTAATTGGAATTCAAGTTTCAATAGGACTCTCACTATGACAAAAGATGACTTAACTTTCTATACGCATGACTAGACCAACAATTAAATTACTTTGCACTTCCGATGGATATTAATTATATTGAGCTAGACTCTTAACTGATGCATCAATATTACTTTGATCTTTAACCCTACATGATACGAAAGGGAATTGATCATAGTGAAAATAAATCACTATGGCATAATGTCTACAAAAGACATGAGAATTATGAATATCTTTTCTTATACGTGACAATTTCTTATAAGTACAGTGTTACATAATAGATATATTTGTTATTGATGAGAGACTTACGGCATTTGTCATCGTATATTATGAGGATCATAAAAGACACGTTGCTAGAAGCAAATTCCCAAAAATGAAGTGTCTTTACAAGCGTATAGCTTGTCAAATCCTTAAAGGATTCAATTACATGAATGATTCTAATGTAATTCGATCCATGAATACTTGAGAGAGCTTAAAGCTAATTTATGCATAGAATCAAATAGTCTAAAGTTAGCTTATATATACTCATTTCGTTTGGTATTGTTTTAACTTTGCATGTTTGAAATTTCATGATGAACCCCCATACGCAAAGCACGCATGATGTCACTTTAGTGATGAACAATTAATCAAACCGTTATTTACGGCGCATGAAGCTTGCAATGCTCAGGGGGAGATTCTCATCAAGGGGAGCATCCAGAAGTATGCTACTTAAAACATATGCGCGTTGTACTCTTTTTCTCCTTCGACCAGGGTTATTTTTATCTCACTGGGTTTTTCTTACCTAACAAGGTTTTTAACAAGACAACATTATGCTCGTCTAATTTAATCATTTATTGGTGGACATCCGAGAGGGAGTGTTATAAATATTATAATCTATGTGGTTGTCCACGTAATTACTCATTAATTATGTACTCTGGTATGAACTCTACCTTTATATAAAGAGGCTAATGAGAATGAATAAGTAAACTTCTACAACCTCCCAAATATTCTTCTATTCTTCTTTTCTTTACTTTACAATAATAGTACGGCGGTGTAGCTAGGTTAAATCAAAAGTGAAACTGTGAAAAATCAACAACAACATAGATGATGAAAACAGCAAGATGGTATCATAAAAATGAAATATAGATGATAAAATGTTACGAATTATATAAGGGCAGATGAATATAACAACAACTGAACAACATCAACATGCATGGGATTAATATCTTCCAGCCCGGTCCATTTTTTCTGCAATAGCCTCTTCAACTCCAGCTTGGATGGCACAAGTAGAAAACAACTGAGTTGCACTCACAATTATTGTTATGGTCTCCAAAGTGCGCTGTGTATCAATACAATACAACCATAATTAGTTAATCACTGTACTATGTGCAAATAATGTGTAGACTGTGTTAACAATCAGTGAGTTAACACTTCAATAGTTCCAAATGTAGCAATGGAGTTTGACACTTCATATCTATGTCGTATGCACATTGCAAACGGCAAAATCTAATGCATTGTATACTTTGTTAACTTGTATATATGTTTTGATTTGAATATACTCAATATAGTAGTCCTTTTTTTGTGTGGCCTTAATTTGAGGTTACAAGTCTTGGTCTGCAAGTGGTTGAAGGTTCAAGATATGAAGTTCTCATTCAAAGTTTCATGGTGAAATGAATAGTAAAACGAGAAAATATATAGAACAAGATCTTACCAAGTTCCCAGTTGTCCAACCAAGTTCAATCTCTTTACAAGCCAATCTGAAATAAGAACATTGTAGAAGTAGCATACTGAATTAGGATGTAGTCAAGGTTTTCAAACAATCAAAGAAAAAAGAAGAAAGAAAAAGTAGAAAGTTTCATCACCCCATTGAAAGAAGAGTGAGGGACAAAGATACAAGAGAAGAGGCAGCAGCTGTGTGTAAACTGGGGGCATCCCATTGAAAAACATTATGAAGTCCGGTAAGTGAGGTGGCGATTCCAACAACACCGGCAATGAGGGAGAAGATTACAAAGAAACCAGTTCCCATATTTCCCATTGGGAAATATATTGGAAAAATGCGCAATGGTATGGACAAAACAGATGCTGCATTATGCAACAAATAGGCCAAGAGGGTTAGAACCATTGTATACAATTGGTTATCTTGCCAAATGTACCGAAAATGATTACCTGTTTCACGAGACCTTTCGATCCCATGGTTCATTGCCCATGCAGCTATGACAGTCACAATGAAGAAGAGAACAAGATTAACAAGTAAGAGAACATAGGCTGCTGATTTTGCCCCTCCACCAGTAGCCATGACTTTAGATTAAGCTTGGAAAGTGGTAGAAGAAAACTTGATACTCAGTCTTCCAGAGGAGAGAAAATATATACAACCAAGCAGTTTAGTGAATGGTTTCTTGCTTATTTTAAAAGCGTTCTTTTTAATTCAAAGAAATGGCTTTACATTCCTTTCCAGCATTGGATTGCCTCATAGAAGGGCAAAGAATCCTTGTTGTTTACTTGAATAATTATAATTCATTCAAGAAATTTGGCTCCGTTCTCTGAGATTCTTCACATCAGTTATGCAAGGCAAGCACTACTGGAATAAAGTTTCCCTGCTATGCACACTAAACATAGAATAAAGTTTCCCTTTATTTTATATTGGAAATTCCTTGCCATGCACAAACCAAATGAGTATTGAAACCTCTTTTTCCCATTCCTCCTGTATTAGAACAACTTGATTCTAGTTTCTTCCCCATTTCTCCCTAGTCTTAATGATAGATCAAACTATCAAAGTGAAACCTCATAAGGAAGAACAGCCAAGTGAGCCAACAACATGTCAAAATTTGTCTATCAACATTTGCAATACAGAGTGCATATGTCAAGTGAAATTCACATGAAGTGATTACTACTTTCCGGTCAATCTACAAGGTTTCCTCAATATGAGAAAATGAAAACGCTTCACATCACCCAACATTATTTCAATTGAAGCAGCATGTTGAGCCCAGTGAATTATTTTCAACTATGGTCTCTCAGACGTTCAATGCAATTTTTTGAGCAGCAAGAGCTTCAGCCTCGAGTGTTGGCTCCCACAAAATTGTAGTCTCTGCCAGCAGTGCGGTCACAGTGTAAGGGTCCATGTTTGAAGCTGGACGGCGGTCCTCCAGATAACCTAAAATACAACACAATATCAAAATATTCAGCGATCCAGTCATGTACAAAGTCCGGTTGAACTTGTTTATCTTTACAACCAGTAAATGCCATATGTTAACCTCAACTTTCACACGCATAGATATGATATATGCTTTGGTTTTCATGAAACTTGGATGTGCTTGGACTAACCCTGAGTCCTTCATTACAAATCCAAAGGGTGCAAGGGAAAATGGAAAGTGCATTCATACACTTACTAGTTGTTCTGTGAGATGCAGAACCATCTACCATCTCTATTGGATTTGTAATGAAGAACCAGGATTGATCAAAGCAAGCACATTTTCATGTACCCAAAATTAATGCAGAGTATCCAAGATCATGCATCGCTGTGATGTATTGCATTGCTGAAAGAATTGGAAAGTATTCCTCCCTTATGGAAAATCTCAAATTTGGAGCAACAAAATACTGAATATCTTGGAAGCAAACACTCCAGAAATTTTTGAGGATAGTTAACATGATAAATTGGAGCTCTTTGAAAATGTTTAAAAATATTGCTGGAAGTGGTACCTTTTCCTTCTTTCTCAGTGTCACGACCAACACGAATTGAGGCACCGCGATTAGCCACTCCCTATCAATTTAAGTGAGAGGTACTTATAAGCAAGCTAAAAAAGGAAAACATTTCTGCTCTTTAATCAAAAGGTCAGTACATAAAACCACCAAATTTAACGCATACCCAAGAGAATTTATTAATGTTCTGTGTTTCATGCAGTCCTGTCAATCTTCTCTCATTTCCTTCTCCATAGGCACTAATATGCTCTTTGTGGCGAAGAGACAGATTCAAAATTGCCTTCTTAATAACGTCAAAGCCTCCTTCTTCCCTCATGCTCTTTGTACTGTAAATGCAACTATAATTAGACATGCTGAATAATATTTTTCAATTGTACATACTTTCATGATGTTGTGTTGATTAAGTACCTATAATTGGTGTGGCATCCAGCACCATTCCAGTCACCCTATCAATGAAAATGGGAGGTTAGGTCATTCATCCCCGCATATTTATAGAAACTTAGGTACAGAGGAGAACTCAAAAACTATATTACCTCTATTGGTTTTGGATCAAGACTGAGAACAACACCCGCTTGTTCAGTGATCCTCTGTGAAGACAAGGCAACAAGAAAAAGGAAAAAACAACACGCACAATAGCCGAGTAAATCATACAACGCACCCAAGCAATACCAGTTGAATGATACTATTCAGTAATACTGTATCAAGTTTCAGGACAACTAAAAAGAAATCACCAGACTGAATCTGGTGGAGTTCATTATTGGCCATTGTTGGCTTTCTTTCTCTTCATTGAAGTGACCTTTTAAGTCTTTACATGCCAATAATAGATGGGAATGATGAGTTACCTCAAGAATGTATCTTGATGCCCAGATATGATCTCCAGCTTCAATTCCCACGCTAGGACCAACTTGATACTCCCACTGCATGATAATATCAAGTATTACTGATGAACCAAGCTATGATAGGTGAATTCTGAAACCAAAAGAGAGATGTCAAGAGGAAAACCTGGCCAGGCATAACTTCCCCATTGGTTCCACTGATGTTAATTCCAGCATATAGGCAAGCCTTGTAATGAGCATCTGAAATGTCACGGCCAAACGACTTGTCTGCACCAGCACCACAGTAATAGGGACCCTAAGATAAATAAAAATTGCATTGTTAGTCAGTACATATGCATGTTAACTACTTTATATTGGAATCAAGCAATTACTATAAACACTAACATAGTAGGCTGAACTGGCATAACATTGAAAAGAATAACAACCTGAGGACCAGGATAACCTCCGACTGGCCAACCTAATGGCCATTTCACACTAGATTGAAGTAATGTGTACTCTTGTTCTATCCCATACCTGAGAAGCGTAGTCATGATCAACATTTTCTCAATTCAAGTATGAAATTTGCACACTATCAATACACAGAGGCTATTTCCAGTTCATGTCAGCTAACAGCCTAAAATTACTATGGAACTTGGAAGTAAGACAAAATTTTGAAGGAATTACCATGGAACTTCATCTACAACCTTCTGGTTGCTAAAAACCTGAGCGGCCTTGTGCCGTTTGTTTGTTGGGATAGGCTCGCCTTGGGGCGTGTATGAGTCACAAATTACCTATGTAAAACACATAGGATGATATTAAATCAGTTTTGGTCGATGTGCTGTAATAGTGCTCCTACATCTTAAGCTTTCTTCTTATAAAGTAATATTCTAGTATATAAATAAATAGGATGCGTACCAATATATTGTTGCCACCACGAAAAGGGTCCTTGAATATCGCTTGAGGGCTGGAAATAGAATTTAAAAATCAAGTTCATGAAACAATGGGGAGATACAATCAACTATGTACATTTTTAATCAAGATCTTACTATAAGATCACTTCACTGTCATCACCGGGTGCCTGCCCGGTACTTGATCCATCATAGTTCCACTTTGGAAGCTCAGACGGATGTTCAACAGGCTTTGATATAGTCTGAAAATTTGTAAACAAAAACATACATCAGAACAAGAGTAGACAGAAATTGTTTCAAAATGCTGTAGAAGGTATCAAAATTCATCATACCCTTGACTTGCTACGCACATCGATACCAGACCCTCCGATCCTGTTTCAATATGATATGACATCAAGATAACTTTTTGGTGGTAGACTTATAGGAACTAATTGCAAGTGTCTCTTATTACCATGATATCCAACTTATAAAAAATCAGTGCCTAACTAAGCTAACTTTCATGTCTGAAATTAGGATTCCAGTTTCAATCGAGTGAGAAAATAGCTGAAAAATTTATCAATGGTATCAGATGTTAACAGAGAAGATGAGATATACCAAATGTACTCGGCAATAATCTTGTCCGTGTATGGAGTAATGTCCAAATTTAGTAAATCCTCAACCCTGTTTATGGTATAGTCTTCATAATTGGACGCAAAAACTCTGAACTTAGAGCCTTTAATAGCTCCTTTCTTGTTCTGTTTCAACACTAGAGAACTCCACATCTTTCCTGTCATAGGACTAGAAGGGATTGAGCTCTTTGTAATTCTCATCTGCCATTGTGAAGTTGGTGCCAAAATCTGTGCCATTTTGGCCTACACCTCACTGAAAAACATAGTATAGGAGTTAGAAATGAGCCATATTTCAAGTGTCTGTCATACGTAGAATAACTCGCCATAGGAGTTACAACTACTACCAAAGACTTCGAAAGTGGAAGGAATCTCATCATCCAGATTCACAGCAAGTCCAATATTGAACATCACAAATCAGATAAATAATCAAGCAAAATTAAGACAGTAAATGATAAGCTTAAATCGAAGGATATGGTCACTTACTAAAACTTCAGCTACAGCCTACACCACTGATTGATTGGTTTTTCAATCCCTGCCTCTACACTACACTACTCTTTCATTTATGTACATAATTGATTTCATCGATTACTAGATATCTTTTTTTAATTTTTTTATTTGGGCAGGACTGCATGGTCTACATCACCTATTCTTTGCTATTCTCAACCCAATGTTGAGATCTTGTTTGTATACATGGCTTCTTATCCTAACCACCATATCATTTTGCCTTTATTAACCTTTAGAAATTAAAATAGAGCTCAACACTATTTTGTAGTCTTTTGGTAAATACATATAAATACACATTTTGGTGTATATATATCCTAACCACACATATAAATACACATTTTGGTAATACGCATTTTGGTGAGATCTTTAGAGATTGACTAAGAAAATGCATTCCTATGTATGCATTGCTTAAGAGCAGTTAGTCTATTGTTCACATCCAAAACAAATTGGCAATGGGTGGAGTAGCCCACACTCTTATAAACTCACAGGCAAGGTTTCATATTCTCGATGTGGGATTGATATCTCAACATGCCGCATATTTGATAATCAAATTGTTGAAGAAAAGTGGGAAGGGTGATAAGGAAGAATATAAGGCAAAGTTAACATGGTAGCTTAAAAATGGCCCTCACGCTGACAATTAAATTTTGTACTAACAAAAAAAAAAAAAAAAGAAAAAAAAAAGCCCTTTACCAGGGACATAAAAATGAGTGATTGGATTGTACCAAACAAGGTGGTTGACCCCCGAAAACAGTCTAAACAGAAGCTAATAGTTTCTCCCAAAAAAAAAAAAGCTCCCCCTTTTAGCATTTCAGAGAAAGAACAAGCAAACACAGAAAAAGGAAATACAGTAGTTACTAGTAGCAAACTAGCAATCTACCATGTGCCCAAGACTCAAAATTTTAGCACCATTATCAGATTCAGGCAAGAATGTGGCTAATTGGATCAGACATTGTTACTTGTAACTGAACTCTTGACTAACCCAGCATTTATTCACTGTTTATTTACAGTCTAGTAACTATTCCTCATGCTTCTCCCATACAAGGAAACAGATGCAATTCATATAGAGTTGACAAAAAAAAATCATATAGAGTTGGGACAAAAACAAAAACTGACCTGAAGGATGGTGCAAAATGGCTGCTTCAGGAAGGCTGGAACTGGGTTCCGCAACTCAAGTTGGAGACTTTGGAGCTGCTTTTTAGAGTGAGAGAAACTAGATGGGGTGTCTTGTGTGGGGTTTTATATAAAATAGTGGTTGATGGGCAACAAATTTGTTGCCTTTTCCTTAGCAGATAGGGGTGTGGATGAGTGGAGGAAAATAGTTTTTGGACCCTTAAGAGGCTCCAAAAGAAGCTTGGATTAGTATTACAGATAAGGTTGGCAAGTTCTTTTATATTCTTTCTCCCCCAGCTCCATATAGACAAGGAAACTCATCACTTGGTTTTTCTCGATGGCATTTAAGAATGAATTTTTTGCTAGCTAAATTTTTTGTGAATGTAGAATCTTACATCAAAGCTCTAAACCTGAAATAGTATATAGCAAATCATATCAAGTTTGGGCTAAATTTTTTTAGTTATCAATCAAGAGTATCAAAGCTTCTGGTGCTCTAACATATGGATTCCAAATGTGTGAATTTGTCAAGCATGTTTCGCTTTACTCATATTTCATATTATGATCTGTTTACATTTATGTCTCCATTTTTCCCATTACTAATTGGTTTGGGTTGATTGCTTTTCGACAACGAGAGTATAGACTAAAATACCCAAATAGCATTAGCAAACATTAAGATTTTAATCTAGACATATTATTGAATTCATAATCACAAGAAACTGGTAGAAGAAAAGTCAAATAAGCCATCTTGAGTTCTTGCTTAGCAAAGGAAATTTAAAAATGAAGTTGACTAATGCGCTCCCCTAATTTTACCCTAAATACCACTAAAAAAAAAAACAAAGTAAATTAAAGCTTATGAAGGTGAACTTCTGGGGATGACATAGATGTTAAGCTGGTATTTTAGTTGCATGAACTTGAATTGGGTTGGATGATGCATGTTTGATACTAAAGCCATCTTTTTCTTTTTTCTTCCCCTTGAATCCTTTTCCAGTCCTCCAATGAATGCCTGGGAATGGTTGTTGGAGAAAAGGACATATTTGTTGTGCTTTTGGGACCAGTAGAGATAAGGTGTCATATGCACAGAGGATCAGAGATCCACATTTCAAATGCCATACATTGAAAATATTTGATCATCCAATAGTCACTACTTCTCTATCTGGTTGCTGGCTAGCCCAGAATATAAATCATCACATAATGAACTGCCATTGTCCACAGAACTCCTCTAACTAGGATGCATCTAAAACTAGGGCATTTCTTTTGAACTACATTACTTGATCATCGCTTGTTATGCATTTATCATCACACCTAAGGTTCCGTCGACATTTTTTAACAGCTGCTTCTTTTTATAGAGGAAAGACGGCGTTGAAGTGTAATCCATAGTAGTTTTGACAAGGTTGATTGTGTTGTTAAATATTTACTGGCGAAATCCTAAACCCTAAGACACATATACTTCTTCTTCTCTTTTTGGTCGTTCACGTATACTTCCTTCAACAAGCATATGTCTTAGCTCAATGATGCACTATTTGCTAAATGATTCTTATTAGAATATTTGAGTGATGTAGGATCTCCTGATATTGTTTTAGTGTGTTTTTACAATATGATATTTAGGCTATGTCCCCCCCCCCCCCTCTTTATATCATGCAGTTTCATTAATAGTAAGTTGGTAACGGTGTGAGGGCGCCTTTCTAGCCCTTATCTTCCAAATATACATATATATATATATATATATATATATATATATATATATATATATATATACAGGGCCCTTCCAATGAGGGATCCCTATTTTAAGCCATTTATAGGGATATGGCATTACACCAACTTCCCGATTATAATTTTTACATCTCCACCGTTCATATCTTAGGTCTATATGAGTAGATCACCTCTAAAAAATTTCATATGATTTGGTGATCGTTAAGGCTTTCAAAAGTTCAATTTAGTTTTAATGACCTTCAACGGTTTTAGTTTGACATAAGCTGGACCGTTCAAGATCATTAAAACTAAATCAAACTTTTGAAAGCCTTAACGATCACCAAATCATATGAAATTTTTTAGAGGTGATCTACTCATATAGACCTAAGATATGAACGGTGGAGATGTAAAAATTCAATTGGGAAGTGGTGTAATGCCCTATCCCTAGAAAGTGACCAAAAATAGGGATCCCTCAATGGAAGGGGGCTGATATATATATATATGCCTCAGCTGAATAAATCTTCATGTGCTTCTAACAACAGAACCATGAAAACACACCATAATTATTCAAAACCGTGTCCAAAGTCCATACTATAACAAATCTGTTGTGGGCTAGCGGTTGTGTATCCTTTCTCCTATGTTTCTCTGGGTTTCCTCTTTTGGGTCCTTATTGGTACCATGCCTTTGGGGCTGAACTTCATTAAAGACCCGAAATACACAGAAATAGAATTATGCTTTTGTTAAGTTTCCATGACCTCATAGACAGGTCCTTACAAAAGAAAGATGACTAAAGAGAAACGACGTACCTCTCTAGCTCTCTGCAACCTTGTGTGCCTCATTTTATATCCAACTTCTTCTACCAAAACCAGAGGTCCTAGAATTGAACAGAATAACCAGGTCAAATGGGGTGTCAGCTAAGCCAGAGTAATTGCTCTGTACACATGCCATCATGGACTTCAGTGGAACATTAAGAAATTGTCTCCATTCAAGGGTTTGGAGATGAGAACCAATCTAGGATGATCGGAATGGTGAATGAGACAGGGACTTGAGACCTCTGATAAGGTTTCTGAATCCTTTGGAACAAAATCAATTTTTGGTTTTGGAGATGATGGGATTCCGTCATCAGACATGATGGCTGAGATAGGGAGGCTGCATGAGAAATTAGAGTGCAACGATAGAACAAGATCTTATCACTGCTTTGGTACCATGAAAAGATTATAGTTCTGGTGGAATAATAATTCATTGATACAGAGGGAATACATATACAAGTGTATTCCCTCAACCACGCGCCTCCCATCCTCCGAACCCCAGTTTTGATCCCGCTCCGGTTACTCCGGCGCCTTCCATCAAAACCTATCATCGTCGTCCAAAGTCCATCCCCATACCTACTGCTCTTCCGCCCTCTTCGTCTCTGTTCACTCCACCTCCTTCTTATCTTCCTCCGGCGTTCCCTACTCCGGCTTCGCCTTCCATGGCGCCACCTTCTCCACCATCACATCCTTCTGTTTTTATGGCCAAGTCTGTGCTCCCATCCATATCAACCCACCCAGCACCCACTGCTCCACTCTATCGCTCAAGCCGCCACGTTGTCCCACCCGTCAAACTGACCGATTATGTCGACGATATATTGATTACTGGAAATGATCATCAAAGTATTGCTGCCACTAAAAAATTCTTGTATCGTCATTTTCATATCAAGGATCTTGGTGATTTAAAATACTTTCTTGGCATTGAGGTTTCTACTTCTGAAAATGGGATTTTTATTTCCCAATGTAAATATGCACTGTAGATTATTGAGGATGAAAGACTGTTGGGCGCAGCCCCTGTTGATACACCAATTGAACGAAGTTTAAAATTGTCTGATAAGACTGATTTGCTCAAAGATCAAGGTCGCTACAGAAGATTGGTTGGAAGACTAATATATTTGACTGTTTCAAGACCGGACATTACTTATGCAGTTCATATCTTGAGTCGGTTTATGCATGAACCGAGAAAAGCTCATATGGAGGTGGCAATTAGAGTAGTGCGTTACCTCAAGAGTGCCCCTGGTCAGGGTCTCTTTTTCTCCTCCAACAATGATATGAGACTGAGAGCATTCTATGATTCGGATTGGGCAGGATGCCCACTTACTAGACGTTCCGCTACAGGATATTGTGTGTTTCTTGGACCTTCATTAATCTCTTGGAGATCAAAGCGTCAAAAAACTGTATCTCTTTCATCGGCAGAGGCAGAATATCGTGCTATGACTGGAACGTGTTGTGAGTTAACATGGCTGCGATACTTACTTAGAGACTTGGGAATAATGCATCTTGAACCTGCCTCCTTATATTGTGACAATAAAGCAGCACTGCACATAGCAGCGAATCCGGTGTTTCATGAACGAACTAGGCACATTGAGATGGATTGCCATTATATCAGAGATAAAATTCAAGATGGATCTATTGTTACAAGATTCGTGAGTTCATCACATCAGTAGGCAGATGTTCTGACCAAAGCTTTGGGGAAGGAAACTTTTGTTCCCATGATACGCAAGTTGGGAGTGCAGGATGTCCACTCTCCAACTTGAGGGGGAGTGTAAGGAAAATAGTCTTTAGATAGAAAGAAGATCAATTGTATCTCATCAGCTACATAACCGTATTAGACAGTATCTTCTCTATCAAAAATTTACTTATCTATATATATATATATATATATATATATATATATATATGTTTCCTTATAGAGTTTAGTTTTCTAATCAGTCACAATTACACTTGTATATGTATTCTTTCTGTATCAATGAATTATTATTCCACTAGAAATATAATATTTTCCCTATTCGCAAATCATTGTTACTATTACTATAATTATTATTTTTAAGTAAGATCCTACTTGTGTGTAGCAGTAGTCTGCACTTTAGTTACTCATTATGGTAGTTCCTTTTCATGGTAGTAGATATTACGGTGATCGCAGGATATTATGCACTTTTCTTGAATTTCTAGAACTCAATGGAAAATATTACTGTGTGAATGAGGAAATTCAATGGGTGGACAGTTCTTCTTATATGTGTGTGTGTACATAAACATAACTTTCTTATGAAGCTGCCTTTAGTTATGCAAGTTGGCAAAATTTACTCTGGCCTAGACACTTTGTAATTGGTCTCTTCTAGCTCTTTATGTTGTGACTGGGAACAAGTATCAACTGTTTAGAATAGAACAAAAATTAGTAAAGAAAAAACAAAGATATAAACAGAGATGAGTGGACAAGATGCTCATAGCTGGATGGCAGAACAGAGATCCCTAGCAACCAACAGGAACAACAAGAGTACAAGACTAGGACAAAACACAAACTCCCTGTGAGATCATGGATCTTTGATTACAGTATCTCTTCGATCTAACAGAACGGAAGAGAAGCTGTAGTGCTTGCTCATCTTATTGGTAATTAGTATTATGTTGATTTATATTCTCCTTCTACTTTCCATACTCTGTGAGGCCATTGATTCACCATTGCTAAAGTTATATTCATCAAGTCGCACGACCAACATCCTACATGATTTAACTATTTAAACCATACTGCTGTGGTTCTATATCAGTTGGTTCAGTACTCATATCAGTCATATGAGTCGGAAGATTGCCTCACTCGGGTTATTCACTTTTTAATACAATGGAGATTGGAGAAGATGCTGCAGGGATAATGCTTAATAGATGGCCTCATTATTTTTGAGCTGTAGGATTCATTTCCAAATGTTAACCAAAGTTATTGCTAATCGATTGAATGTGATTTCTTTCCAACTTCCAAGATTATATCTTCTAGTATATAAAAGAAAGGTTAACTGAAAAAGTTCAAGAGTTGGGAAGGAAAGCTCCTAGTGGAGCTGGGAAAGACATTTGATATGTGTACTTTGCCGGAAGAATTTTTTTTTTTTGTTTTTTTTGTTTTTTATGATCTTGAGCAGTTTTGCGCTAGATTTTGGTGGGGTAGTACTGACGATCACTGCAAAATCCACTGGAGGGCATGGGATGATTGTCATCCTAAGGAGGCTAACGGTTTAGGTTTCAGAAGCCTTTTGGTTGACTATTAGGCGAAACAAAGGATTGCACATTCTCACAAACACCCAAAGAGCCGGGACAATGTGCCATAGTTACCGTTTAAGTTTGCATTTCAAATCTTGTCGAGACTTCCAAATTATCTGATCCTTGTTAGCCTGATTTTCAGAACGATATTCATCTAAGAAGTAATTGAAATTCTAAGTTGTGACCAAAGACAATGAAATTTTCAGTAGATAGAATTTCAAGCTCATTGTGCTGACTGCTGATTAACATACAGTGAAGAAGAATCTTTCCTCACAATGAATAAATAATTTAGTTACATTATAACTTAAAAAGAAAAAGAATTTGTTCAACTTTTAGGCCAAACATATATACATGATCACTTCATGTCCACCATGTTACTGATAAATCCATGAAGGTCTAGCTTTCCCATCATTCAGCACTTAATAACTCTAAAGCAGTTTCTACCAATGAATGAATTGTAGTGTTGTGCCTGCTCATTCCCACAGTACCAGAGAAAATGTTGAAACTTTCTATCTCGGCTGTGGTCTCCAGCACATGTTCGAGCTCCTTTTCCATCCCCAATTCCTTGAATATTTGAATATTTTTATGTTTGTCTTTCATCATCCAAATTGCCAGCTCTATGGCAAACCTCCTCATTCTTGGAACTTTAATTCGCGGGTGTCTATACTTCCTCAGACTCTCAACTAATTCATAAGCGACTTCTGCCTCCGTAACTCCAGCTCTCTCAAACACAAGGCTTGATTCTTCAGGAGACAAGAATGATAAAACATGTGGAGCTAGTCCAACCATTACTTCCTTTAGTTTGTGCTCTTCTGACATGATTTTTTTGAGCACCTGCATTGTGAATCAAGGAATGCATCATAAATTATATGCTAACATTTATCACATACAACAACTATGACATTTCATAAAAGACTAACAATCTGAATCATTGACTAACTGCAAGATTTTCTTCTGATCGACCCATAATTCAGATTGACGTAGAACACCATAATATATTAAACAGTCAGGTAATGAATAGGAGTAGTTAAAATAGCAAGAAGTACTTACTGTAGGTGCTCCTTTTGCAATTCCCTTAAGCTGGTTGAAACAGTTTGTGCCGCTGTATGTGCACAAGTTCCTCAAGATTCTAGCAGCATTGATGCGAATCAATGGAGAATCAAGAGCTACTACAAGGCTATCCACTACACGCAACTTCAAGATACGATGACAGTTGTTTTTGCTTTCCAGTACCAGCATTGCTAGAGCTTCTCCAGCTCTATTTATAACCTCTTTATTAGTGACTACAATTTCTTCCCTTTCCCTTTCCCTCTTAAGGAAAATGTTGAACAACTCCTTAAGCACTCCACCTGTTCCCCCTATTATCTCTGTTGCTTCCTGCTCCAATGCTAAACTAGATAAGATCTCAATGCCCAATAATTGCAGGTTTGGATGCTTCTCACCATGCCTCAAGATATCTCTGATATTGCTGATTGCGAAAATTATCTCCGAAATCTCTCTCCGGAGATTCTTTCCTGTGTTGCCTGTTGTGCTCACAAGCCTCTTCACCAATTGCAATGATCGCTTCAGCGTCAGTAGCTTAGTTGGTGTAACATTTTCTGCCTGGAGCAACACCTCCTCAGCATGTGTGAAGTCTATGATCTTTGGCAGGAGGCCTCTTGTGTTTCCAATCTTGCCTGAGTTATCGTGATCACGCGCAAGTTTCTTCAAAATAAGCAGGCCTAAATGGTTGAACGTCCACAAACCATAGTTAGCATGATCGGAATGAGCTTTCTTTTCACTAATTTCATCACAGGCACCACTGGAGCTTCTGCTGGTTTGAAGCAGAGATGAAATTGATTCCATTGCACCAGGAATTCCAGCAACTCGGATAGAGTTCTGCTTCTTGCCAGCCAGTTTTGACAGTATTTCTGCAGCCGATTGTCTAATCACTTCTTCATCTGGATCAGTCCAATTGAGTATCTCAACCAATCTCTCTATAACTGAAAAATTTATTCCTATCTTCTGTAAGGTGTCATCTGAATACCGGGGGCTCATAGCGAATTGGCGAAGAATTTTGGCCCCAATGAGCTGCTCATCTGTGGAATTTGAACCCAATAGGTCCATGCCAAAAGACACCATATCCATCTTTAAGCCATCAAAAATGCTTCCACTGACACATCTTGAATAGGCATCATAGAAGAACCTCCTAATCGAAACCAAACCTGAAGGGCCTAACTCACACTCCTTGTTCACCTCTTCCAAAAGTTTACAGTAGCTCACCTTGTACTCACAGTAAGACTTCTCCATCAGAAACAGCAAAGCTTCTGCCAAGGCCAAGGAATAGAAAACACTCAGAGCAGCTTGCCGGTTCCTCTTGTCAGTGTCTCCTTTCTCCACATCACCATAATTGTGCTTGATGAGCTTCATCAATGAAAGAGAAATACAAGCTGAAGCTGATAAAAGCTGAAGCCAATAGAGCAATTTGCTGATGTGTCTCGCCCGAAAAACCCATTGAGCATATGGAAGGAGAGGGACTTCTGAGCTTGTCCAAGTCCTAGTAGTCTTACCTTGAACATTGAAACCTGTCAAGTTTCTTGCAGCATTAATCACTGCAATCGGACTGCTGCTTTGACTTTTCTTCCTGACTGGAAGAACAGGCTTGAAAAACTCCTTGATGCTCCCAAATATGAAGCTCGAGCTCATTCTCATTGCTCGAAAGCTGTTGATCCCAGATTCAGTGATGGACCATGTGGCTTGATGCTGCCACTCAAGCTCATGACTCCTGCTGAAAATCCGGGTCCCTTCAATCAACAAAATGATGGTAATGAACCAAAAGTCAGTTTTGTCTAATGTAATGGCAAAACCACCTAGAAGAACAACTGTGGCCCATATGAATCCGAGAGTTCCAAGGCCGGTTGCTGTTTTCTCGAGAACTGCTAGCCGGAGAGCGAATAGGGTCAGCTTCTTTTCAGGTGCGCGAACTGTTGGCTTTGTTAATGGACCAACAGAAGCTGAAGTGTTGCTCTCTCCTTTCTCAATACTAGTTTGTGGCTGAAACATTGTACAGCCTACACTGCCGGTCTGACTGAGCCTCTGAAGGTCAGAAATCTGCAGCCGAATGCTTCCTCCTTCCCCTTCTGCAGAATTATGCAGAACCATGGTGCTAAATCAATCTCTCTCTCTCTCTCAAATTAAATATGAGTTGATTGTGGAAGTAGACGTAAGATTTTGGGTCTGTGTGTTTGTAGTTGGTGTTTTTGACAGTGCAGGAAATGATTGAGGAATTGACCTTATAAGCTAGGAGGAAAAGTGGCTTGGGGAGCAAGTTTCTTATGAGGAAATGAGGAAGAAAGAAAGAGTAAACGTTATATTGCTTTTGTTTTTGGCTCACTTTCCTTTTAGGATTGTTAGTAGTTACTTGATGAATAAGCTAAAGACAGATAAAAGCCTACATCATTTTCTAACCAAAAGTGAAAAATCTTTTGTTTTGTTGTTCATGTTGTTGTCTCCCACTTCATATTGCTTTTCACTTTATATGAAAGAAACCAATGTAGAAGGTTTTAGTTCTCATCAATCCAACTTTTTTACAATGTATTGTTGCCTGGAGACATTGACTTCTGTCCAGTTTTCCTTGCAAGACTTTGACTTCTGCCTTGTATAAGTTGGTGTTAATAACTTGGTATCAATAATATCCTCCTGGTTTTTCTCCTAACAGGATCATTAGAACAGATATGAATGACCAGGATTGGATTTCATTAGATTATCAAATTAAGCCACTTGTACATTGCTAATTATATTACTTATTGATTAGGGAATTGATTAATCAAAATCCAAGTCATGTCAGTTCAGAACTCTTGTTAAATTTACAAGTTAAGGCTTGAACAATCTCAATGCTTTCAAAATTAGCATATTCTTTGTGATTTTGGCAAATTAGATGGTTGTAGCTTGCAGAAATGGATAGTAGGAGGAATTCCATTTGTGTCAAGCTAAAGGCTCATCCGGGTTCCTTCCTACTTCTATCCCTTCAAAGACTTGAGCTTTCCTTGAGACTTTGAGTGTACGATTGGTATTTATCCAATCCCTATCAGAGACTATATTGTAACGCAACTAAAGCCAGTGTCTTTTAGTTAATTACTGGTTCAGAATAAGTATGTGCGGTGAGCCGGTGAGACTAAAGTTATGAACACTTGATTTCAGGGTTGATGGAAAAGTGTGGAGGCAACATTTTAGTGCTGGGTTTTGAATGAGTCAATTGGTTTAGATGGGTTTAGGGTTTAAGGTTTAGGTGGTGTACATTGATAAACAAGGGTAGGTGAGTGGGTAGAGTAAGAGAATTAAGCTTTGTATAGGGAGGTAAAGTTCCTAAGCAAGCTGAAAATTGTAAATCAACTCCTGATCTGTAATCAACTAAACTCAAAAATGAATCTTTCTTTCAGATTGACCATTCTATCTAGCAGTATCTTATCATAAATTCAACAAATTGCAACTATAAACAAATTTATCTTCATTCAAAAGCTCATAGAATACAAAAATTTTGAACAGACCTAGATGGACCAAAGAATAGTTCTCCTCTTTGCTACTCTACTTTATATCTTGAGTGCAGAACTTGCAGATAAAACTTTGAAGCAGGCAGCTGTTGATCATGCTTCAATCACCGCCGGTGTGTTGCGTGTTGCTTGCCCCAACACACTTCAAACACGTAACGAATTACAAATGCAGCAGATTACATTCTCCACACTGTTATCAGGTAGAAGAGATGTAATAATTGCCAATATGCGCTAGTTGATAAAATTTTCTAAGTGTAGAGATGCAGCACATACAGATTGAAGTGCCAATTCATTTGACAAAGGTCTTGAAATATATATAATAGCAGAATACCAGCAAAACCATTGCTAAATTCCTAGAAGATCTTTTTTACAATGTGCAATCTCCCATCACTAGATTAGCTAACAGACTTCAAGTAATCACTACAGCAGCTTTTTGCATCCTCCAAGTGACAGGCAAATCGAATGACCATTTAGCTAGAGAACTAAGATATCAGAGGTTTTATCAAAGGCAGATCTTTTTTACAATGTAAAATCTTCCATCACTAGGTTAGCTAACGGACTTCACATAATCACTACAGCAACTTTTAGCGTCCTCCAATTGACAAGCAAATCAAATGACCATTTAACTAGAGAACTAAGATAACAAAGGTTTTATCATCATAGGCAGGCTGACAGAAACTGATATGATCTAATCTTTAGAGCATGACTGAAATTTGAGTAAAAAGTTCAAACCAGATTTCCTTTAGAGCGTAGCCAAAAGCTATTAGATTGGCTTCCCCAGTTCAGGCTAATAAATCTCAGGTAAACATTTTTTGGCACAAGCAAACACATCACTTCCGCACACAAGGACTAACAGGAAAGCCAGATGTTGCAAAGGTATTTTAAGGCAACAAGGGCAGGTCAGCTTTGATTATAGCATGAAAATAAGAATGTCATATATCCAAGTGCAAGAGCCACTTTTGTACTAATCAAATTGCAAACTCAACTTGCTAAAATGTCATCCCATAAACAACTCCAGTTCACCTTATTTTTCAATCAACAGGATACCTTGTACTAGTTAGTAGATCAAGTCTACCCATATCTAAGTAATCTAACACTTTATCCACATGAAAGGCAATTTAGTCCTCTTCATGTCCAACTAAAATATAATCTCAACAAATGTAACAGCTTGATCCCAATCTATTCAAAGACGACATTTGATTAATCAAGTTTAAAATAACAATGAAGCAAATGTACCATAACTAATTCAAAATATCTAGACGAAACCATCACCCTACAGCACACATACCTCTAACTAACCAAAATTCACACTCACCTCCGCAAGCTAAATCACACTCCTCCTCTGCTGAACCCTGGCCTTCTCGGCGCGAATAATGGACTCCACCAGCTGCACCGCACCGTCCAACCTCCCCTCAGCATTCACCACCACATAATCAAAGCTCTTCACATGCTTGACCTCCTCCCTGGCCGTGGCAATCCTCACAAGCAAGCTCTCCTTGGTCTCGGTCTTCCTATCCACCAGCCTCTCCACCAGTTTCACCTCGCTCTCCGCCACCAGGAATATAAACACAGCCGAATCCCCAAGTATCCTCCCCAGAGTCTGAGCCCCCTGAATGTCGACTCTCAGCACAATGTCGTGCCCTTTCCCCATGTAATCCCTAATCTGCTGCTTCGGAAACCCTTATAGTCGCCGTAGACCAATGCGTACTCGAGAAGCTCGTCTTTGTTGACCATGTTGAGAAACTCCTCCTTGCTGACGAAGTAGTAGTCCTTGCCGTGGACCTCACCAGGGCGGATGGGGCGGCTGGTGGCGGTGACGACAAAATGGAGGTTGGGGTTGACGTCACGGAGCTTCTTGATGACGGCGTCCTTGCCGACGCCGCTGGGGCCGGAGATGACGATGATGAGGGGGGAGGGGGAGGGGGAGGGGGAGAGGGGGGAGGAGGAGAAGGCGGAGCCGAGGGAGGACTCGAGGGCGCGGAGGAGGTCGGAGCGGGAGGATTTGTCGAGGTCGGGGATGGGGGCGGCGGGCGTCGGACATTTGGGAGAGGAAGCGAGGGAATTGGGGGTTATTAGGGTTTGGGATGAGGAGAGAATTGGGGGTTTTGGGGAGGAGAGGCTTTGGGGTGAGGAGGAGAGGAGGAGGGTTGGTGCAGGAGAGAGAGGTGGTGAGGAATCGGCGGAGCATTGAGGAGAAGGAGAGGGTGCACTATATGAGGTTGGAGAAGCAGAGCATGGGATTGTGGGCTCTTTGATCCGACTCGAGAATGATACTGGAGGACTGTAAACTAGGGCCGGCCTTGGTACGGTACCGGCGTTTTTTTGCCAAAACCAACTACCGTACCAACTTGTTATGGTACATGAAATCATCTACCACTGTTGACCGACAAAGTTGGTATACCGAGAGTTCGGTATACCGAACTTTCGGTTTGGTATGGTACGGTTGGGCCGGCTACCGACTTCAAAATGGGCCACTTTTATAAAATAAATAAGACATGGCCCATTGGCCCAAATCATATTTTCTTGTTTTGAACTAAACTTGAACTAATGCAGATCATGCAGCATTAGCAGCAATATCAAGTTATCAACTACCAAACATTCAAACTATCAAATTAATGATCAACCAAAACTGACAAATACCATTAAGGCATTAACCAACTGCTCAAGACCTCAAGTGCTCACTTCATACATCTTAAAACAACAATCAACAACAATCGAGCTACCTAATCACATATATCATCATAGTCTCATAGAGAAGAAGAGATTAAGAGAGAGTGAAGACTCGGACCTACTGCAGCTTGCCTCCCTAATGCGCTCCCTGTCATCCTAACCCTCTGCCGACCCATCTTCGAGACTTCGATAACCCAGAAAGTCAAGAACCCAGAAAGTCAGAAACGCAGAAAGTCAGAAAGGCAGAAAGATAAGTTAGAGAGAAAGAGAAGCACCTGAGATTTTGAGACTTGAGAGGCTGAGTCGCGCCCTTGATCGAGAGTCCAGAGACTGAGAGAGAGTCGAGAATTTGAGAATTGAGAATTGAGAATTTCATATTGAGAGAGAGAGAGAGAGAGAGTGTATGTGTCGAATTAGGTTTGCGAAATGGGAGAAATGCCTAATTGGGGATGAACCATTGAACCTCGTCTCTTCCTTCTGATTTCAACGGCTACGATTGTAAATGGATGGAATCAACGGCTTAGATTACATGGAAATTAATTATTTTAAAAAGTCGGTACGGTACGGTAATACCGTATTTGTATAAAACTTAGTACCGCTACCGTACCATACGTTGATGGCGGTACGGTAGTACCGTGTTGAAAAGTTGGTAACCGACAATGTCGGTAACCGATTCCGACGGTTCGGGACGGTACGTCGGTTGGCTCGGTATTTTGCGTGCCAATGCCAGCCCTACTGTAAACTAGCTTGTATTAAAGTTCGAAGTCTAATAACTGCTGCATATAATTCAGTTGCCTTAACACAATACCTTCCCACCATAGCTACTGATGACATCTATGATTGACATGAATTGAGTTTAACTCATAAAATAACATACATTCATACAAAATGTGACATGGTTTTTTGATGAAACAAATGTGACATATGTTTCAATTGTAAAAGACTAGGTGTAACATGCAGCACATATTTGGAGAAATCAAATATGTTACATTCATATCAAATGCAATGAGCTATCCCATTTGTAGTCAATAAAAGGCTAATATCGAATGGTCAATCCTTCAAAGATATATATAGCTAGGGAGGGGTTCTAATGAGGACCACTAAGTTAAGGACTAGTTGAGGACTTTCTCATTAATCGTTTATTACACCCACTTTTCAATTACATTTTTCCATCTCCATCGTTCAAATTTTAGGTCTATATAAGTAGATCACTTCCACAAATTTTCAGCAAAATTGGTGATCATTAAGGGATCAAACTAAATCAAATCAATGGACAATCCAAATCTGTCAAACAAGAGCCGTTCAAGTTTATAATTGGTAAATCATATTTATGAATGCCTTAACGATTTTCAATTTGGATGAAAATTTTGTAGAGATGATCACTCATATATATCTATAAACTAGACGGTTGAGATGTGAATATGCGATCGAAAAATGGGTGAAACAAAGAAGTCCTCAACTAGTCCTTAACTTAGTGGTCCTCATTAGAACCCCTCCCTATATAGCTATATGATAAATTATGGATCTGTTCCATACCTTGATGTACATTCCTACCACCATAACCGAGTGCACATATAATTTGCTCTACCATTGTGCACAAGTAACAAGGTTTATCTAAAAACTATACTCCAAAATCTTTTAATACATTTCAACAACTTACTCGTATTATTAATCTTAACACACTATATTAAGATACGCAAAAGTGGTTTGTTGTTCTCGTTGTCATATGATATCAAATATGTGGTTTCTCATGTATCGTTAGTGAAATCTTTATGTCTTTAACTCAAGATGACTATCCTCTGTTAGTGAAATCTTTATATCTTTAACTCAAGTCGACTATCTCTATTAGAAGATACATTGCATCAAGAGTTCAAAGACCAAATTGAAGTTAGGAATGTTATGATTTGTGCCTTTGTGCCGTGACATGTGAAACCCCATCTCAAGGTTGCCACTTTTCACACCATAATTGAAGCCCCCATGACTCCATGAGAGTCCCAAAACTCTCTGCATTATTGTCCTCCCACCTCGAACGAATTCCCTAGGCGTAGATTGAGCTCGTGAGCTGTTTAAACCAAACAAAAATATTGAAAAGCCAAACCACATTTCACACCATTCACCTCCACAACCAGCACTACCTTGCCTTCACGTATAAATACCATCTCCACCACGCAAAATCTCAGATACCAAAACCATTTTAAATCACAACCGTCATCCACCACCACCCACCGCCCCAATTATTGGAACCCCCAATTCAATTCAACCCAAAACCCCCAAATCTCCCGATTCATCTTCCGATCAAAAACCCTAACTCTCAATCCCACCCCCAAACCCTCAATCCCCGCCTACCCAATTCGCAATCGCCCCTCATAATCCTATCCAGAGCCTCAAAATCGAACCTTTCCTCCATTGATGGGCACAATCAAGGTCCGCAGCGACAAATCAAAACCCTCGCCGCCGTCGCCGACGCTGACCACGTGCTCGACGTCGTTCACCGAGACCATCAATGGCTGCCACGAGTTCAAGATCAGCGGCTACTCGCTCACCAAGGGCATGGGGATCGGTAAGTACATCGGGTCGGAGCAGTTCAACGTCGGCGGGTACACGTGGGCCATATACTTCTACCCCGACGGTAAAAGCGTCGAGGACAACGCCAATCACGTGTCTCTGTTCATCGCGCTGGCCAGCGAAGGCACTTACGTCAGGGCTTTGTTTGAGCTGACGCTTTTGGATCAGAGCGAGAGGCAACGCCACAAGGTCCATAGCCATTTTCTCAGGAGGCTCGAGAGTGGTCCTTACACGCTTAAATACCGGGGAAGCATGTGGTATGTGTAATGCTTTCGTTTATCTATGTGCTGTATGTGTTTATGGATTCCATTTTGATTGCCGGGGTTTCGGATTGAGTAGTTGTTAGTGGATGGTGATAGGGATGTTGATTGCGTAAGTTAAGAGTTAACTAAGGTTGGTTATAGGGAATGAACTTTGTGTTCTCGGCTTCTTCTTTTGGTATATTTGGGTGTAATAGCTTTTTAACTTTCGAATGCAATTCAAAATAATGTTGGTTGTAGGGAGTGAATTTGTGTTCTCGCAATCCCAATGTTTCCTTGAATGCCATTCAAATATAAGATGGCCGTTTAATAGATGAAATTCGAGGAAGCATGTGAACGAGCTTGTTCACTAATGTTGTCTGTGACACTAGTACTTTGAATTAATTAAGGTTGGTTGTAGGAAGTGAATTTGTGTTTAGGACTATCACAACTGTAATGCTTACGTGAGTGCAATTCAAATATAAGAATTCGGAGTAAATTTTGCTCTCTATGTTGTCTGTTACACTTTTTATTTGACCTACAGAACGTGTCGGGGAACTTGCTAACTGCTTCCTTTTCATGTTAGCAATGGATCCTACCAGATTGTTTTAGTGGCTTAACAAAGTCTTGGAATGTTTGTTACTTTATCTTGTTAGGGTCGACGTGACATAGAATTACTGCTTGGAATATTGTGGGTGATAATTGTAACTGAATAAGCTCCTTGTCGGTGTGGTGCAGGGGTTATAAACGTTTCTTCAGAAGAAGTCTCTTAGAGACATCAGACCACATTAAAGATGATTGCCTCATAATAAGGTGCCGTGTAGGTGTTGTTAGGACAAATACGGAGGGACCCAAGACATACGCTATAGCAGTACCACCTTCCAATATGGGTCAGCATTTTGGTAAGCTTTTAGAAAGTGGTAAGGGGACGGATGTGAGTTTTGAAGTTGATCGGGAAGTATTTTCTGCCCACAAAGTGGTGCTTGCTGCACGCTCACCTGTGTTCAGGGCACAACTTTTTGGTCCATTGAAAGATAAAAACTCTTGTTGCATAAAGGTTGAAGACATCGAGGCTCCTGTGTTTAAGGTTCTCTCTCTCTCTCTCTGCCTGTATGTGTATATAAATACTATTTCACTTTTAAAGAAGTATACAGTTACAATAATGGACATGATGCTATATACTTTTTGATAGAATATATCATTATTCTTATAATCTTTGCCTCAGCTGAGAACTTAGAGAATTTTATATGTTAATGACATGGTTGGCAAAATTGTGTCTAGTTTGCTTTTTAGCATGTTTAGGACATCCTGCAAATGAATGGAAAGCTCAGGTGTCTTCATCGCCTGATTAAGCTGTTCATGCTTGTTGGAGAGAACTTAAGTATGGTGTTTGTATATGCACGGGTGGGCGGGCTGAATACGATCTCTGTTACAAATTGCCATTTCAAATTAGCACTAGAGTCAGTGACCAGACGATAAAAGAAACATACTTGCCTTTGTAGCTAGACATTTTAACCACAGACTCCCATTATGTTTAAAAGAATTACTTGGTTCTGATTGATCGAGTGCGACATGCCCTCGAAGGCTTGAAGCTTTAAGTTTGGACCACAAATTTAAGTCTGTTTAATCACTTATGTCACTGTGTTCATGGAGTTTTTCAAGATGCAGTATAAGCCTATTTTCCTCATGTTTAAAATTGGGAAAGGTAGCTTGCTGCTCCTAATATTCGGCACTTTGTTGCTGCAGCTGAGGCTTACTACTTTCAATTGTTTTTCAGAATGCTTCTATTCAATCACCATCTAGTTCATTATCAATTTTTTGGTTTCATCCATATAGCTCTTGTCGTTGGTGTTTGTAACAACTGGCTATATAAATAAGAAAATAATGGTTTTCTGTTAAAGAGTCTATTCCGCTTGCTTCAATTTTTCAATGATGGTTTTCTGTTAAATTATTTCTTTGTTGGACGTGATGTCAGGGATAATTTGAAATGGAACTTACGAAACTTCATGGTTTTGGTGGATCCAAGTCTAGCTGGGGACAAATATAGTATAATGAGTTATGTAAAAGCATTTTAGTGTTAGTATTGATGTTGACCTGATTATTTTGTCAAAATGCTTTTGGCTCAAGTTTTAGTTGCCAGAACTTGGATTATTTCTATATTGAAGTGAAGGGGATTAGGACGAGCTCGAGTGATAATAAGTTAATAACTGCTCTTCGTGTTTGCTCTGGATGTGTGCAGGTGTTACTTCACTTCATCTACTGGGATGCTTTACCAGACATGGAAGAGATTCTGGGGTTAAGTTCAAATTGGGCTTCTGCACAGACTACACTTATGGCCCAACATCTGCTGGCAGCAGCAGATCGTTATGCTCTCGAGAGGCTCAAAGTGCTGTGTGAGGCTAAACTTTGTGAGAATGTAGCCATAAACAATGTGGCAACAACATTGGCCTTGGCAGAGCAGCATCACTGTTTCCAACTTAAAGCTGTATGTCTCAAATTCATTGCGGTGCTGGAAAACTTAAGAGGTAATTATTTTCTATATGATCTGCTTTGTTATTATTTGTACATAGCTGTTTCCAAAAAACTAAAAAAATCATCTGTTGTTAACCTTAATGTTGCTTGGTTATAACTGCAATATCTTGATCATCTCATGCCAAATACATTTAATTGGATATGGTGTCTGAGACTAGTTGTGGCTAATTTTACTATTCAACTAAAAATGTGAAGATGAATCAACAGAAGATATAAATCTTGGGGGGTGGGGGGAGGTGGAAGAGAGCACGACGGCTTTGTTTTTTATTTACAGTAAGCCTGCAAATGAAAGCCAACAGACTAGACCAGGCAGTACCCTTTTGCGTCTTGGAACGACGATGAAAGTTAGCGATCCATTTGCCACTTCTTGAATAACAAAAACCTTCCGAGCTGTATGGCTTTACTGCTATCTTGAAATAGATGAAACATAGACTCTCGAGGCCGGGACAGAAGCGTGAAACTATCTAAAAACGAGGTTTTATTTGAGCCTCTGACAATTAGTGAGCAATCTACTTTAGACAGGAAGCTAAATAGAAACTCTTGAGTTTTGAAAGTAAAGCTGACTGCAAATATAACTGCAGGATAGGTTTCAGCATGGAAAATGCAATCTGAGCTTATTTGACAGAGAATTGACCATCAGATGTACTAGTCCATATTAGTTTGTCAGAACCACAACCTTCCAGCTGGGTTGCCAACTTTTCAGTGACATTCTTGGGGAGGCAGGCTTCAACATATGGATATCCGAACTTGGCCGTTTTAAAAGTATTGACAGTCCGCTTAGCATCACTAAATCAGTAGCTTAGTCACTAGGATGCCACAGACTAGCTAGATGTTAGTGCAAAAGTGAGCAGTACAACTGGTCTTCAATCCTCCAAACTTGTTCTTGTCTCTTTAGATCAACTCCATGTGCAACAGTACTCCCAAGTGCTAGAGCACCCTTTTGGACTATTAGTGTCTAAAAAAGAGGCATTGATTTAATACTTTGTTTTGATAATAGCATCCCAAAAACAAGTATCATTCCATGTTGTCCTCCAGCTTCCCTTAGCTAGCAAGCCTTATGCATGTCAGTGGATTTTGCTTTTACATTTCGAGGTTGCCTTCGTACTTCGGTACTATTGATTCTATTAAGACTATTGCTAGTTTGAGCAGGGAGTTTAGCTGCCTGCAGTGCATGCAGGGGATTAGAGGCTGTAACAGTCTGGAATAGGTTCATTTTGCCAGGCATGTCCTAAGTTTTGCGCTTCCAGCTATCAAGCCTGCTTTAAACCTTATCAACTAGGCTCACACAAGTCCTTTTAGTCAGTATAGAATGAATGGTTCTCTTCTTTCTTTCTTTCTTTTAGGAAAAGTAGCTTGTGTTTCTTATATAAAAAAAAAGTTCCAATATGGTGAATTGTTTTTGACCATACACCAGTTGTATGGACTGTGGAGTGAAAGGGTCATGTAGCTTTCGAATATATGTCCATAATATATGAGATAAATTAAAATATACAAACATATGAAGTGAGCTCCTTTGCAGTTGGGAACGTTTTGTACATCTTAGATAAAACGTACATTAATTTGAATTGATATGATAAGTTTGGAGCAACCAGGTTTTCTTGGTAGCTTTAAGTAGACTTGTGAACTAATGTGCATAAGAAAACTCATTTTGTTGTTGGGAACTGCTTGTGCATGTGCTCTTTTTCTAATTTCCCAGTTGAATCTTATTCAAGTAATTGGTTGTAGTACATTTTCTTAACGTTAGTGGGGAAATAAATTACTATCTATTGACCTAGAAATTGATACATTGTGTTCAGCTGTGATTGAGACTGATGGTTACAAGTACTTGACGGAAAGCTGCCCTTCTGTAATCACCGAGTTACTGCAATATGTTGCAAGGATTGGTGAGCATTCTTTTATTGCTGGTGGATTTGGGAAAGGGACCTTATTAGATGGCAGTGACATGAACGGAAGGCGGGTTAAGCCAAGGTTGTATTGATTCGGAAACAAAATGCAAGAACATAGGAGAGCGCTTGCTAGGTTTATACATTTATAATTGTATTAACACTGCTAATTCATATGAAAATAACGTCAAAATTAGTGGTTTATTGACCTTTTCCTGTAATACTTTGTGTTTATGGAATTCTTTGCTTTATTTTTTGATAATTTGTATTGTAAACCTATGGTGGCAATATTTGTGTGCAATTTTGCTTGGTGTGGACTCATGTTTGTTAATGAAAGGACTCGGCATGTTTGGATAGTGGGTTCACTTGTATGTATAAATGTGATTATCAGATTATCAATAGTACTGAACAGTGTTCGAGTAAAACCTTACAAACATGTACAATACAACCATGGCTGACAAAATTTTGTCGGCAAAGGAGTTGCATGAAAATGTTATACCTTTGTGAGGAATATTTGAGCTTCCCGTATAAAAATGAACAGGCATATTGTGTTGACATTATGTCAGCGGCTACTACTCCGGCTAGTCCGGGAGGTAGTTTTCTTTGTTAATACCTAGTTTTTTTTTTTGAGGGGATGTTAATCTCCTAGCATTGGAACGTATTTTTTTTTAGAGAAATTTGTTTAAATCATATATGAACTTTTACCCATTATAAACTTTGGTATATCAAGTTTTGAAAATATCAGAACGGTATCTCATGTTTTCATCCCGATCTAAGATTAGTATATATAGCCATTAAGATGACCAAATTACCCTTAAGTTCTCTTTTTTTCTTAGTTTTTTTTTATATTTGTTTTCATATTCAAGAAATATATTAAAAGAGGTTTTGGAATTTGATGATTTGGGTTGACCTTTATAAACTTAAAGAAAATTGAAGATGAGAAACATACAGAAGTTCAATCATTCTTATTTTCGCTGACACTCAAAGATCTTGTTATTGCCGTTGACATTTAAAGATTGATATGAAGAATTGATTATTAGTAAGAAGAAAATGACGATGAATTTTTTTGTCTACGTTCCTAAAAATATAAAAAGCCAAAAAAGAAAAGAAAATTGAAATATGAAAACAAAGAAGAAAAACTAAGAAAGAAAAGAAGATAATTTAAGGGTAAATTGGTCATTTTTGTTTTTGGTTTGAGGGTAAATTAGTAATCTTAATAGCTATATATACCAATCTTCGGTCGGGATGGAAACATGAGATACCAATCTGATATTTTAAAAACTTAATATACCAAAGTTTATAAGGAGCAAAAGTTTATATACCATTCAGACGAATTTCCCTTTTTTTTATCAAAACAAATGATAGAAAAGAACTACATCAACTAGAGTAATAATTATGTATCAACTGGATGTTAGGCCTAGTTTGGTACAGTTTCGTTTTTAAAAAATTCAGCTTTTATCCGAATTTTTAGATTTTATAATGTTTGGTAATTGAAAGAAAAACAATATTTTTTTTTTCAAAATTACAGGTTACTAGCAGCAGCTTTTAGAAGCAACATAAATGTTCTTTTTAAAAGTAGTTGTCACTAAAAACACTAGAAATTGATAAACTTTATCTTCGCAGCACTTTTACAATTAATATTTACCAAACACAAAACTGTTTTAATTCACAGCTAATTATTTTCACAGTACAGCAACAACAGTTTTTTTATATCATAGTGATACCAAACTAGCCCTTAATCTCCTAGCATTGAACGTATTTCATTGGAATAAATTATGTTATTTTTAAAAATTAACATAACTTTATAAAAGACTGCTTCTTTTTTTTTGGTTATGAAAAGACGATGCTATTCACGCCCTTCCGTAGTTTTGTTCTATTCTTATAATGTTTCAGTCAAATATGTATATTTTTTTTTTAGTCAAGCATAGAAATCTGATTGAAAGTTACAAAATACAAATATTGATCTGCTGCTATGGCAGCTTGAAGAATAGGTGTTTGAAAAGAAAACATCTTGTTCCAATGAACAAGCATTTGGCCCTTTATATATAGCCACTTTCCGCTCGAGTTATGAACTCTGATTTGCACATGTAATTTAAATTGCCGAAGTTGTCTCTAAAGTTTTATTCAAATTCCTAAAATTGCTTTGGATTTTGAGTTAATGGGTTGTCGGCGCGCCTTTCGAACATGTTAGTTTCTCATTAGCTTGGAATCCTCTACGTAAAAACTTTTCGAAAACCAAAAAATGTGAAAATTAAGTTCATGAAACAAGAAAACACTTTCAAAACAAGTTTAGAAAAACATGAGCCAACGTAAAACTTTTGTGGTGCCCAAGACTTGAAAACATTTGAAAACGAGGAAGTCTAAGGAAACCGCTCTGATACCATTTCTGTAACACCAATATGCTAGAAGAAGGGAAGAAGTGATCAGGAATTGAGGATTGTATTACATAGTCATCCCACGAAATTTAAGAACGGTCAATTTTGGGTGGCAACGATCCATCTCTCCAAGTCGATCGAATCTCTTGGTTTGCAAGAATCGGGGATTGACTGAAGGTGATTCTCTCTCTTTGAACAAGCTTATGGATATGTTTACTAATCTAGAATGGAATTGAGAGTGGTGTAATTGATTCCGAAATGGGTGAATTCCGGGGTTTACTAACTACATGTTAAGATATTGGAATGAATATGGGTCCCACTTGCTTATCATGAATCAATTCATGACGAAACTCCTTATTCGATACCTAAGAGGGGAGATGAGTATCAAAATCAAGGTAATGGAATTAAATTTTTTTCTCCAAAATATCCTCACATAATTATAATATTTTTAAATTACCCAACCCTAAAAATATATATTGTATTTTAGGGGTATTTTAAATTCATTTCTTGTAAGGGTATTTTAGTAATCAAACTAGTTTTAATTCCGTTTGATTCTTTATAGTAAGTAAACAGTAGAATGATATGAAATATTCTCATACCGATTCTTGTTGATACCGATTCTTGTTGATACCGATTCATGATAATTTTCATTCCAAGTTAACAAACGTGTCATATGTGTCAACCTTTAGGTAATTCTACATCTTAAAAGGAGGCCTTGCTCAGTCTCTTCTTTTTTTAGCATTAGAATGCTAGCCCTCGTGCCAAGGGCACAACGACTAGGTGTATTAATCCTTGGCGTGGCTAGCCTGGGCAATGGAAGTAAGCTCTTATAGACTTGTACGTACTTAGTTTTGAGTCTATTAGATGTACAACAATTGAGGTCCGAGACAAATAGTATTCTTTTTCAGTAATTAGGTATTACAATTTTGTTTTCTTTGCTCTCTTTTTGGAGCGTCAGTTCGATCGGCAAAAGCTTATAGTCTCGATGCCTGTAGCATCTATCACTCTACTAGATAAAGGCCGGCATGTTGATACGTAAGGTAAGTTGCCTTCTGGCCAGATTTTTGTAGTGGTAGCTTATCACCTTGTACTTTAGGCCTTTGTCGAAAATGAGTTTTCATTTATACCTCCAAAAATGGCACTTGGACCTCCTTGCTTAGGGGACCTCCAATTTACTTTTACAAAATACTAAAATGTTATTCACACCTCCCTAATTTTCCTAAAACGCCCATAGTCCAATAAAATCAATAAAATTCGTTTTCTCTTAGAAAATTCTATTCTTACCTCCATATTCAGTAGTTAGACAATTAGACTTAGACCTCCTTCAATTTTTGAGCATCTAATGGTCATATTTTTCTTTTAAAATTCATCCAATTGGTTCAAACCTATTATTAGCTATATCGATCCTCATAAGAACTTAGCCGACAACAAGTTTTGATCTTATTGAACTTAGCCAATACATATGTGAATTCATACAAAAAATAAAAAATAAAAAATCCATACCTTGCGCATGCATAGACTCCAAAGCGATGTTTATCTCGATTAATTGCCACTATCTTCCATAGAGTTTGATGGTAGGGTTTATGTTAGAGAAGAATTTTTCTCCTAGGTGAAGACTACCGTTGTGGAGGTAAAAGAGGGGTTTTTATTTGTTTTTTTTTTTACTCTATATGTCTTTGTTGGTAATTTTATTTAAGTTGACAAAGTCAACTATAACTTGAAAAAAAAAAGTTAAAGTGCCTTTTAGAGGTATATATAAGCTCCCTTGTCGAAAACGTAAAAAAAAAAAAAACAGTGGTAACAGGTCTTTGTCAAAAACAAAAAAGCTAGGAAAACAAGAAAAACGAGTGGTCTAGGGCATAACTTAACGGTGTATGCATCTATGAAAACCACTGCGCCAAAAACCTTTCAAGACTGGATCAGACAGATTTACCCTGGACGTTGCCCTATAAAAGCACCACTGAGACGCCGAGAAGATCACATCTTCAATCTCATTTTCAAAGCCTGCGTCTCTTCTTAGTTTCTAGAATATGGTGAAAGTTGGTCATGAGTTTTCAGAAGCCGAACTCGGAGATGACGATGAAGATGGTTCTTGTAAAGAAGAGCCTCAACTCATCGAATCAATGATCTACCAGAGGTACTTGTATCTCTTTCTAAAATAATCTTTCTGAAATCTGAATACATAAACTGTGTTTTTGCTAGGGTTTTTCATGATTCATTGTTATTGATTATGTTCTTTGTTGAATTCTATGAAATTATTCTACTTTGTTGCCAACGTCTCGAGAGAGACCGAGAGATTTCGAGATTGCATATATAACCCATAATCGAATACAAATTGTGCTGCATCCAATTGCAATATCACCTTTTATCCCTTTCTTTTATCAGGTTAATTTCTACCTAACCTCCTTCTTTTTGTCCGTTCAGTTGTAAATGTGGATCCAGAGGGAGTACCTGAAGCCTGCACGGTGTAGCTTTTGAGAACCCTTCCCTTACATGGTATCTGGTTTCTTTATGGGCCCTGGAGCTTGACAAACAGCAAGGACGACTTCCACAAGGAAAATAACCAATGAAGGAGTACTGCCTCATCAATAATAGAAGCATTGGAAACCCAATGAAGGAGTACTGTGTGATCAAAAGAAGCAGTGGAAACCCTGCCATCCCTACGGATCAACGATTTACCAGAAGCAAACATCTTAATTACTAGAGGAAAACATATAAAAATTAGATTATAGTAATACATAGTTGAGTTGGTTAGTTAGTGCTGGCTGCTAAGCTATAAATCTGTAGTTTGTTGAAGGCTCATTTGATTGTATGTGAGTTTTTGATTGTTATGTGTTACCAATCAATAAATTATAATGTTTCTTTCTTGAGTATTATGTGTTACCAATCAATGAACGATAAGGTTTACCAATCCATGATTGTTCACACAGCATTTTTCCTTCTCTTACGTTTCTCTGTGTGCTATTATTTGTTTAAGCAACATACAACTCTTTTTTTTGCTTAGGTTTGCCAGAACAGGATAAACTTGATGATGTTGAATCTTGTGTGCAGTACTACACATTCACAGACGGCCTCCATTCTAGTAAGTAGCTAGTATACATCTCGATCTTTTGTTTTTGGTTAGTGATACTTATGCAAACATGTTATCTATCTGCATGCCCATGGATTGTGATATCTACCTATGTATAGTATCTTATTCCAAAGTTTATAATCTGTTGATCTCTTAGTGCATTCCTTCCTTTCTGCTTTAGAATCATGTAATTGCAAAATGCTTGAGACCAAAGTTAAGCTAGCTAGCATACCTAGCTAGCATGAGAACAAGGTGATGCACCTGCTGCTTCTTTTTCAAGGTAATGGTTCCTTGCGAAGCCAACTGCATGGCAGATGCCGCGGCCATGCTTGCTATCAAGAGTTTGTGCTCTCAGGAATGGGCCATTGGCCTGCGCACATACTCTTTGCTCTCAGGAATGACGTCGGCCATCCTGGCCCTCCCTAGTTTTCTCTTCTTTTGAGCTTTTGGTGTCTGCTGTAGCAGTGTGCAGGCTCTGTTGCCTTTCTTTCCTTGATTGTTTTCTATACCTTAATGTAGCTTTGTTCT